>OY482673.1:91996113-92501113 GCA_960531455.1 Urophora cardui | reverse complement strand
ATTTAAGTACCACTGTCGCCACAAGAATCCCACAAACTTAAGTGGCAACAGCAATCCGAAAAGTGATATGGCAATACCATAAATTATACAAGTGATGGGGCAACGCCACGAAAGAGATGGGAGGCAAGAAAATACAAAATTTCACAAACGTCACCAGCCGTTCGTATTGCGCATGTCTTGTTTTATACACATACTATTACGTTTTACATTTTGTTATTGATATTGTAACTGACAAGTTTTTACCGTTTTGCATAAATTAAAAGATATAAAAGGCCGTGCGCCAATGTACCGATAGGCCAGTCTAAGTAATAATTTTAATGTTTAATGTCTTTGTAATACAGTTTGTTAAATATACGTACAGACTAAAAAAGTGACTTAACATCGTGAAATTTTTCCCTCCCGTCCGGGATAATGCTTTTCATAGCCTGAGCAAAAAATGTTTGTGTTGCAAATTAACTTAATTGCACTGCTCGGCTGTTAAATAAAAATAAAGTAACACACATTTTACCATTGACGCATCGGGATGTGCACATGTTCTTCGATGAGAAGATAGAACGGCGCTATAGCTATGTACTCCAATTGTCGCATCATCATTTGGAGGGCGAATTACCAATTGACATATTGTTGCCATCAAAGCGATTATTTTCTGCCAAAAAATCGTAACAATTTATTTAATTTTACCTAACTAATAAATTTAATTTAAAATATAATTTATATCGCAATGGTGACGAGACTGAGGAGCCGCACTGGAAGTGAAGGAGCGGGTGACGCCGATGAGCCATTTGATGCTGCGGACAACACAATTATTGAGAACGCCGATCACGAAGTTGCACCAGCTGCCTCTGCCGCGCAGCCAACAACAGCCATGACCAGCCAATTAGCAGCGATTGTCGCCAGTATTGCCTCGCTGGGAGAAAGTTTGAAAGAACTGCGTAAGGATACAATAGAGCTTCGGGGACGATTGGATTGTGACTCCAGCAGCTCAGTTAACGTCATGTATCAACCAACAATCGCATCAGAATCATCGTCGGGAAGCCAGCACTTAGCTGTTACTACATCTATCATGCAATCATTTACGTCAACGCCACCAATAAGTTCGGCGGCAACAACACGCAACGAAATGCCAATAATAGGACATAATAACGGAACGTACGTTACATGGGCATCTATGTCTACGGGCAACACATAAAATGTGAGTATAAAGGTCATATAATTAAATTATATATAAATTTACATCAAATAATTCTTGATCCATGATTTTTTATTTTGTTTTTTTTTTTACTTTCTAAACTCACAAATGGTTTGTTAATATTTCTTCTTCTTTTTACTTCTTTTCAATTGCAGCCAAATTTCATTATGATCCGGATTGTTTCAGTAAAAATTTATCTTGACCCAGACCCAGATGTAATAACTGAAATGCCCCTATGGAGTGTTTATGTCGGAGAAATAGAAGATAGCAGTGGGTGATATATGTTTATCGGAATAGCGCAGTTATCTGTGTATACTGAAGCTATGAATTTGTCTTTAGTGTATTGTGGTACTTAAATAAAATGTTTAGAGTAACCGAAAAGGTTTAAAGCTGTATAATGTCCATTAAGAATTTATTGCAAAATCCTTCCGTATTCTGAAAAAATAACATTAAAAGTCTCTGTAGATTTTATATGTACACATTAAAAATTCTATTTTGGTTTTTTCTACTTTGTGGCTTATTATGAAAATTTACATATCTTAGGGGAAAAAACGAACTAAAAAGTTTTGTCGGCATGTTTTTGCGCTTCGAATTTTCGCGTCTTTTGTTTCTACGAAAGTGCGTTTTTGCGCTAGAAAATACTATAACGCATTTTTGCACTGTCCCAGAAAACAATCTGGTAAGCGTTTTGCAAATCAAACTTAAAATAAGCTTGCATAATTGGACTAATGTAAGCGTTGTAAACCAAGCTTAGAATAAGCTAGCATGAATAAGGATTTTGCAAGCGCCATTTGCATAATATTTGGTATTGTAAGCGTTGTGCGTATGTCTTTATATTTCGCAAGGAAATGCTAGCGTTTTATAAATGTTGACGATGACGGACTAAATTTACAGGTAGAACTCATTTAGTTTTGATTTCTGAACAGTAAACAAGTGAAAATAGTGAAGTTTTAGTTAAATAAATAAAGTGATAAAAGTAAAGTAGAGGCAGGTAAGTGCGTTTTTTATATATTTTTTTTTTGTATAATGTAAGCATCAAGAAAATCGAGAAGTACTGTGCGCAACAGCAACGAAGTTTTTCAACATTTGTGGAGTAGTGTGGCACCTCCTGAACAAGATAGTTTGTTTGTTATTTCATTAAAAATACGTGTTTGGTAACCGTGTTTACAAAGCTTATGAAAAGCATATAAAAATTACTTATAATGTGTTTACTGAACACATTTGCTAAACGCGTTATTATATGTTCTAAAAAAACATTTTTTGCAATCCTAATTTCAAGCTTAGAACCAGCGACGCGTTTCGATTGCAAAAGGCTTACTTTTCGATGTTTTGTAAATGTCAATGCAAGTGTTTTGCTTACATTTGAACGCTTACAAAACACTTATTATACTCAGCTGTACTAGTACACAGAGTATTATAGTTTTAATCACATAACGGTGGATTGTAACAGAATGAAATAATCGAGATAGATATAGACTTATATATATCAAAATGATCAGGGTGAAAAGAGAAATCGATTGAGCCATGTCCGTCCGTCCGTCCGTCCGTCCGTCCGTCCGTCCGTCCGTCCGTCTGTCCGTCCGTCCGTCCGTCCGTCCGTCTGTAAACACTCTAACTCGCGCAAAAATTGAGATATTTTGATGAAATTTGGAACGCAAGTTGGTATCGAGACTGGGACGGTTGGTATTGAAAATGGGCGAAATCGGACCATGACCACGCCCACTTTTCCTATATAGAAAAAATCGGAAATTTGGTATCTCAGCCACTAATATAGCTAGAGTTTTAAAATTTTACCCACGTATTGAGCTCGGGCCCTTATGAAGAAATTTGATGAAGTTTTGGAAAATGGGCGGTGCCACGCCCACTTATTAAGGGTCAAACATTGAAAGTTTTATATGTCATAACTCAGAAACCGTTGAAGATATATCGATGAAATTTGGTACGCGTAATTTGCTTACATAGACAAATGTTTTGACGAAAAATTATCAAAATCGGTTTACGGCCACGCCCACTTTTATATATGTGTATTATAAAGTGACCTAATAAAACCATTTTAAGCGATATCTCTGTCAAATATAAAGATCTATCATTGAAATTTTGTCGCATGAGTCCAACTATGGACATAAAACAAAAAACACAAAAATTTTGGAATATGGGCGGTGCCACGCCCACTTATTAAGGGGCAGACATTGAAAGTTTTATGAGTCATAACTCAGAAACCGTTGAAGATATATCGATGAAATTCGGTACGCGTAATATAATTACTTAGTCAAATGTTTTGGCGAAAAATTATCAAAATCGGTTGACGGCCACGCCCACTTTTATATATAGGAAATATAAGGGGGCCTAATAAAAACATTTTAAGCGATATCTCTGTCAAATATAAAGATCAATCACTGAGATTTTGTGGCAGGAGTCCAACTATGGACATAAAACAAAAACTACAAAAATTTTGGAAAATGGGCGGTGCCACGCCCACTTATTAAGGAGCGAATATTGAAAGTTTAATAAGCCATAACTCAGAAACCGTTAAAGATATATCGATGAAATCTGGTACGCGTGATATATTTACTTAGCCAAATGTGTGGACGAAAAATTACCAAAATCGGTTGACGACCGCGCCCACTTTTATATATGTGTATTATAAAGTGACCTAATAAAACCATTTTAAGCGATATCTATGTGAAATATAAAGATAATTCATTGAAATTTTGTGACATGAGTTTTACAATAGACCGGAAACAAAAAATAAAAAAGTTTGGAAAATGGGCGTGGCACCGCCTCTTTTTAGACAAAGGGATATATGAGATTTCTTAGCCTTTAACTCGACAAATAATTGAGATATTATGACGAAACTTGGTTTATACACTTTTATAACATGTGTTAATAGACACGCAAAAATGTATTGAAATCGGTTTATGACCACGCCTACTTTTTAACAAAGATATTTCTGGAACACCCTTTTGGAATTTGTAACGTGAAGTCTTTGTAACTAAAAGTCATAGAGGGATGAAATTTTGCACTAACAATAATATTTGTATGCTTATTTGGATGATTGATATAAATTTTGAAAATGGGCGTGGCTGCGCCCTGTTTATGCAGCACTCGTTTCATATAAAATACACCCTATATCGAACAAACGCAAACAAACAATGAAAGCATACAGCTGAGTATCTAATGTTCGATTGCACTCGAACTTAGGCTTCCTTACTTGTTTTCATATGAAATTGTTTGCTGGGGTGGTGTACATATGTTCACATGCATACATAAGAAATATTTACATACCCTGCAGAAAGTGCATCTAACTTAAAACTGTTTACAAAGATACTAGTGGTCACTTTTAATTCTATATTTTCTTTGAAAAAGACTAACTACTTTTATTTGGGAATGGCGATAAAAAAGTCAGTCCTGTGTACTTCTACATTACTTGGAGGGTAACTATAAATACACTTTTTGGGTGAAAAATAATTGATCCCAAAATATAACATCATTCATTTTTATAAAATTATACAAGAAATACAAGGGAATTGGTTGCAGATGTAACTGTTACATACATACATGTTTACGTTCATGAGATTCGGAAAAAAATTCGACATTCTTCCATTGCTTCGCTTCCCAAATCCTAAAAGAGGAATTTTCACAGCAAAATTCTAATAATAATAAAAATATTTTCATCAGGCGTTTGAAAGCTTTTATCAATGCACACTTTACGTTTTTTTTTGGATATTCCTCCATGACAAAGCAACTAACTTAAAAAGGGTTTCCTGCTGTTTGATACAAATTGATTATTTTTTTTCAATTGTCTCAAAATAGCCAGTTAAAAGTCAACTACTTTTTGGAATTGATTTTTTTCTTCCTGCAGAGTATATTTCTGCACACATACTTATCTACATATTTAACTTTTTTTTTAATTTGAAAGGGGCATAGCAGGCGAGCACTCTACCCACTGCACCACAGCGGCCACTAATGTCACTTAAAAATTTTTAAACCCTATTTTATTTTCTACGAATGAAGCCGTATATATTTACTTACGCGTGGACTCCATTTCACATGCTACGGCCGTCCACAGCTCATCCAAGACAAACATATTGTGGTGATTTGGATTTGTTTTGATCCCACAAAGGTTATCTTTTAAAAATTGCACCGATAAAACTTTCTGTGTCCATAATGAATATCGCTAATCGACTAAAGAAAATCCATGAATTAATTTTCTTCGCTTTCGCTACTTTGATACGCGCTTATAGCACAGCTCCGACATAAAAAGAAGTAGAGAAATCCCATTTACAATTTTCGTTGCTCTATTGCTCTCTTTCTTCTATTGCTCCGACATAAACACTATACGTGATTTCCGTAAGATATTTTCTTTGCTTTTATCTGTGGTGAATTGAGCGCTTATCGCAGCTCCGACATAAACAGAAGTACGGAACTCCCATTTACAATTTTGTTCGCTATCTTTCTTTCTTTCTTCTATTGTTTCGACATAAACGCACCCTTATACATACGTGTGAGTAAATCTGTGAGAGAGCAGTAAAGTCGCTCGCCCCGGGGGTAGGAAAAGAGCTTGACTGATGTACATATAGCTAAATACTTGTTTTTCCCAACTCAGTTAAATGCCGTTAGGTAAAATTACAGTTGACTTTATTTTGAAGGAATTTACCTAGAATGTAACCAAAAATGAAATGAAATGAAATAAAGAAATACAGTTTAGTGCTGGAAAAACATCGATGTTTACGAGTATCGATATTTTCGATATTTTTGAGAAAAAACATCGATATTATCGATATATCGACCTTTATATTAGAGCTCTAGATACCCGGGTATGGAACAATTCGAAAAGATCGAATTTGTCTGAGGCTCGTTTGTTGTTCAAATGCCCGTACAAACATTCGAGCTTACAGACAAAAAAATTTGTATCAGGAAAACAAAAATAAAATAGAAATAAAAATTTTTAAATTTAAAATGTTTTTTCTTGATTTTGCAATTCTAAAATGAACATTTAAAAAAAAAATTTCGTATTTACATTACTTTTAAACACAGGAATTTCTACATAGGAATCAAATTAAAAAAAAATCTCCAAATTTGGGGAATTACCCACAAAACGGCAATGCTGCCTTTTACCAGCTTCTTTCCGCGTTTATCAGTGATGGATCCATGACCGTCGATATATCGAATATCGAAAAAAAATATCGATATATCGAAAAAGTTCAAAAATATCGATGAATGATATTATATCGATATCGCTTCCAGCACTAATACAGTTCGTTTTCAGTCATCGCCAGAGTCACAACGTATTACCCAGACGCTTAAGGTACCCGACCCCTAATTATATTCCATTATTTTTTAAGCCTTACCACCTTCTGGAATAAACCTTAAATAATGCGTAGATTTTTTGGTGGGTACATACACTTTTCTCAGATGTAGATGTTCTACGCATTATTAAGTATAATGCATACAAATTGTTCTGTTTACAAATTGTTCTTTATTTTATTTTTCATTTGCGTGTCATATTTAATAAAAGCTATAACTAATTTGGCAATTGATGGATTTATAATATCAACATAATACTACAGTTTCTTTTATTTGGTTAAAATTTTTTTATAATAAATTTTTCATCGTGTCTATGTACATACATATATCATTTATTTTATAGAACCCTTCTTTGGCAGCTATTCTGAAGACTGACTGGGAATTTTCAAATTTAAATTTTTATAAATTTATGTATACATCGTTGATGCCTTTGCAAAACCGTACATCGGAGATTTGCGAAATCACCAATTTGTGGCAAAAATGAGTTTTGGAAACCCTGGGCTCCGAACATCGATGGCAATACATACAAATCGTAAAATTATTATTTCAGAAACAAGTTTTTTAAATATCCGTTAATGAAATACCAACTATCCCAATATCTCAATGCAAGATTTGGATTTTGGTAAATGAGTGGTATTTATATTAAATAACAAGCAAATCGATTTCGGTAGAATAACGCGCATTTCTTTTTTTCTCATAAATCGATTTACTTATTTGTTGTTGGCGAGCCACACTGAGCCACAGCGATATTGAACTGCGTCGTCGCGGCGGGCACACAAACCTAATGCTCTAAGCACATTCGAACCGGCGAGCGATAAGCAACAAGCTGTCAAAATTAAAATGCACACGTTCTTATGGGCGCACATATTTTAACGCCAGCACGACTTCACGGCAAAAGGGTTGCATTTGTCGCTGCCGCCAATATAAAGCCATTTCTAATTTGACAAGCGACAATGCACATGTACAGGCAGAAACTTGTGTATGTGTGCATTTTAATTACGTGGCGATGTTCAACGCCGAAATAAGGAATGAAAATTATAAGGGTAGAAAATTTTTATGGCGTAAGACTTAAATAAGGCTGATTTTCCTGTGTTGATGTCATCAACATCATCAGCCAATAAGGAGTACTCTCTCTCTGAGAGCAGCGTTAAACTTTTGTTTTCAAAAACAAGGGGGACCCCAGAAAAATTTTGATACTATAAAATAGGTGTTTTATTTATCAAAGATATTTAGATACATTTTACTTGAAAACTAGATTTCAACAATTGAGCTTGAGTTCAAAAAGTAAGTCCGGATTTTATTAATTTGTACATGCATATGTACATAAAAATTTATTTTTTGTCGATAACGTAGTTTCATGTCATAACCAGATTGTGCATTCAGCGGTACCGCTATGTGTTCATACAAAATTTTAATCAGCTGATTTAGTGACGTACTAATGCAGTTTCTCTTTCACCCATTTTCCTTTCTGGTAATGTAAAAACTAAAGATTGTGTGCGGTAAATGTGATATTTATATTAAATAACTAATTTAATAAAGAAAAAAGAAGTGCTTCGTATGTGTGAATGATAGTTAAATATTTATAAAAATGTTTGCAATGTTTGGAAATTTTCTTTCTTGTCAACAACGTACTTGATCACTTACTAAAACAATGAACCCAGTCTCACGGATGAACATGAGTGTTACCCAAGCATGATTCAAATAAAGAAGACTGTGCACTCAGCCAAATTTAGCACAATGTTCATCCGTGGGACTAAGTTCATTTTGGTTAGTACGACATCAACTGCGTTACCGACTAGAAAGCAAATTTCCAATCCTGCAAAAAATACTTTTATTGAACAAAAAAATATGCGGCACTTTATTTTTCTTTATTTAAATTAGTTATTTCATATAAATTTCACATTTATCGCACACAATCTTTAGTTTTCACATTACCGGAAACGAAAATGGCTGAAAAAGAATATATGTTAGTACGTTACTAAATCAGCTGATTCTGTCAAATTTTGGATGAACGCATAGCGGTACCGCTAAGTGCCGAATCTGGTTATTTCTTCATTCATGCTACCCATGATCATGATTCAAATATCCAGCTTACGTATTAAGCCATATTCAGCAGTGTTAATCTGTGGCGACTTGGTTAATTTTAGTCACTACGTGATGAATTACATTATCGACAAGAAAGAAAACATGCAAAATGCTTAAAATCCCCTTATTAAACTATCATTAACACAATTAAATATGCGGCACTTGATTGTTCTTTATTTAAATGAGTTATTTAATATAAATACCACTTAGTAGCTTTTTTCCTATTGACCTTAAAAAAAACGCTTCAACTTACTAGAAGTGTTAGCTATCAAAATTAAATGTGAACAAGAAAAATAAATAAATATATTAATAAATTTTGCATAAAATACGTAAATAGAAAAATATATTTTCATATAACAATCAAAAAACAATGTTAAACGAAACGAAATGAATATTTCATCTTCTGAAAATAATAGAAATGAAATCGATTTATCTTTCTTGGTTGATGAATCATCTATGCAGAGCTCATCTTCCATTTTAAGAAGTGGCTTAATATAACCTGAGCTAGCTAATTCTTCATGCGACAAAGAATCGCCTGAGTTGAGAGATGAAATAAGAAAGCCTTATTGTCCAAATAATTCTTGCCTAACAAAGTGCAACTTTTAGCTTTCTGTGAAATCTCATTGATTTTTGGCAATTTTTTTCTAAGAAATACTTGATATTTTGACCATTCAATAACATAAATTACATCTTTGGTCATAATACATATATGTGTATAATTGTACGTGTATACATGTGTTATACATATCGCACCCTAAATCATAAAGGGGCACAACTCAAAATTCAAAAATTTTCAGGAGAGCCAAAAAACTTTTTTTATTTACAAGCAATCGTATGGCAAAGGGCCAGGTATAATGGTTATTTTTCGGTCGAAAGAGACAGTTATTCAAAAGTTTTTTTGGCAATCTCCAGAGATATGTTCCGTATACCCGTTTATGAAAAAAACTCGATTTCGAAAAATTTTGAGTTGTGCCCCTTTATGATTTAGGGTGCGATATGTCGTTGGAATCTAAGGCTTACGACGAGTCCATTGATACAAAATTTAAATATGTATGTAGGCTGCACAGTACTGATTCTTCATGCCTTTCACTGATGTTTTTAAATTCTTTAAGCGCTCTCCGCAGCTCTCATGAAAATGCTCAAGAAAAAATTTGCATTATTTCTTGAGCGTTGAAATAGTAGTAGGAAATGTCATATTTGAATTTATTTACCTCTTCTGTTAAATTTCCTTGAAGAAATAATAGAAAATTCATTATTTCTTGGCAGAACCAAAGTTCAGTAGTGTTTATAATAGGTAAATCTTTAAAAAAAATAATAGTAGAAAATGTACAAAATTTCTTGAGAGCTGCGAACTTCAAAAGAAAATATGACAAACGTAATTTTTCTTGAGCGTTCCTTGTACCTCAATTTATATTGAGTTTTTGATGTTCTTGGGAGCTCCGGATAGGCCTTTAATCAATACTGATTTTTTGGATTCCGTACTGATTTGTACTGATTTTTGCATTGCCAGAAAATCAACATAGCCTCATGCCTCGCGTGAATGACCTTATCTTGAATATACCAATTTAGCCAACACTAAAAAAATTCATTGGTATCACCCCACACTGTTTTAAATTTTCCAACTGTTTAGATTTAAGGTTTGTAGCCATGAAACAATAAGGAAGGAGGACGCAACCCGAACGTTATATCTCATAGAAACATGAATGCAAAAGAATTTGACAGTTAACGATACGGAAACAAAAACAAAATCATAGTAAATATGCTTATGTTTTTGTAAAAGAGAAAGAAGAAAGCTCGTCGCCTGAGAAAACGAATGTCGTATGTGAAAATCGACGATTTCTAGTTTTTGATGCAGATTAACTAAATCGGACCTAATCTTTTAATTTTTCCAATCCATTTTTTTCTATCTCTTTTAGTTTTTGAGTTATTTAGTATGCATTTGTCGTATGTTACAAAATTACTACCATTTGGGCAAGCTTTTGTCGTATGTAACATACATACGACAAATTTCCATATAAATTCGTTTTTGTTTATTTTAAACATATGTCGTATGTGCCGCTGAGCTACTGAGAATAAACCAAAATATTGTATCGGAGCTATAGGTTATAGTGATCCGATCTGAATGATTTTCACTGACATATTTTATTGTAGTATAATACCAATTACTGCAAAGTTTAGTATAATTTGATCCTTAAATATGAAAGTTATACCCGAAAACAGCTATATCTGAACAATCGGTTGTATGGGAACTATATTATATAGTGGTCCGATCTTGACAAATTTCGGTGAAATTTATTAGGTCCATATGGGTACAAATACCTCAAAGTTTCATGCCCTTATCTGTTTACATGGAGAAGTTATATCCCAAAATGTCCATATCTGAACAATCAGTTGTATGGGAGCTATTTGTTATATTGGTCCGATCTTGACAAATTTCGGTGACTATTATTATGTCCATGTGGGCACAAATACTTCAAAGTTTCATGCCCTTATCTCTTTACATGGAGAAGTTATATCCCAAAATGTCCATATCTGAACAATCAGTTGTATGGGAGCTATATGCTATAGTGGTCCGATCTTAACAAATTTTAGTGACATTTATTAAGTTCATATGGGTACAACTACTTCAAAGTTTCATATTCTTATCTCCTCAAATAAAGAAGTTATACCCGAAAACAGCTATATCTGAACAATCAGTTGTATGGGAGCTATATCTTATATTAGTCCGATGTGGTGGATTCCGACAAATGATCAAAGTATCATCAAAATATATGCAACTACCAAATTTCAAGTCGATATCTCAAAAAATGTGAGCCTCATAACCATTCCGGTTTGAAAAAAGAGAAGAATTTGTGTCGTATGTGCTATCATAAACAGGTATTGGTGCTCAGACGTCACATACGACAAATGCATACTGAATGAAAAGTCGTTTATCTCCCATAATTTTAAAGATATCCAACTTTTGCAAATTGCAAGTCAAAATATATAATACTCTCTACAGCTCGTCCAAATAACAGAAAAATCTGTTGTACAGTTTTTGAGAATTTCCAATTTAAACTTCAAAGTCGATTTTCTCGAAACTATGTTTTGCTACATACAACATCCGTTTTCTCAGGCGACGAGCTGATCGGATGAAGTCTCTTTGATAACACTGGATCACAAATTAAATTTGTTGTCTGTACTTTGAACGCCACTATCCTATCTAGAAATAAAATCGATCGCTAATTCCGAATATCGACCTATTTTTAATTCTATGGGAAGGTTTTTGAGATATCGGAAATTTACCATTATTTGGCCAATGGCCCCACTTAATCCTGTATGGGCCCGACAGAATGAATACTTTTCCGGCAATCCGGCTCCGTTTAACTGACACATATGTACTTCAATTTCATATATTTGTTATGGCAAAGTTGAAGGAGTACTGAATGTGTCGATCGTCATTCAAATACATGTAACTTTACTCTGTTGTCAGCAGGGACCCATTTTAACAGTTATTTTTTTTTTCAAGGTCGCCCAATGGCTCCACTTAATCCGAAATATCTCTTCAACGCATTGCGCGACTTGTCTATATTTACACGATCGCCTATAACTTTTCCATTTCGCCATAGATTTTCTTCGCTGATATCTTTTTGCCAATAGAATGAGGCTTCACGTAAAGGAGTAAAATTAAAGGAAAAAACTTTTGTACATGTGCAATCGATTACACGTAGGATTACGATTACATTAATCGTAATTTCAAGTTTTTGACGATTACGATTACAGTAATCGTAATTTTTGTAACGACGATTACGATTACAGTAATTATAATTTCAAGTTTTTGACGATTACGATTACAGTAATCGTAATTTTTGTAACGACGATTACGATTACAGTAATTGTAATTTCAAGTTTTTGACGATTACGATTACAATAATCGTAATTTTTGTAACGACGATTACGATTACAGTAATTGTAATTTCAAGTTTTTGACGATTACGATTACAGTAATCCTTATTTTCTGTAATCTTAAATTACAAAATGTAAGAATTACATGTAAAAAATTATTAAAATTGCTTTTTGATACTAAACGGTTTAGGGAGGAAAATATGCTTGGCTCTGAAAGAAGTGCTAAAAACTACAAATAATTATGTAAAGCTTGCAATTTCACACATATTATATGCATTTTGAAATATTTGCGGTTGACATAGCAGCTTTTAGTGGGCTGGAGACAATGGCCTCATGCATAAAAATCGAGCTGTAGCTCACACTAATTTTCTTCGTAAAATGTGGATTTTGCATGTATAAAAAATATGTATTACAATTGCTAGATTTTACTAAACAAATTACTTAGGTTTATCTCATAACAAAATTAAAAAGTAATAAAATTCCACTGCAACTTTTGAAGATGTAAATGACCATAACTATGAAATACCAATATTAGATGAAGATTTTTTTTGACTTCGGCGGTAAATACCTAACTACATATCTATATAACAATATATATTTTATTTAAAACTCAATATACCTTTAGAAAACACTGATTTACCTGAAGTGCTTCCTGGTAGTGGCTCAAACGTTATAGGAGAAGAATTTTTTAAATATTTGAACGATGCTGCTAGTAGCCATGGCTGTTTTAAAAGATATCCTCTGATAAAGAAGCATCTTTAAGATTCAGCACCCCGCTTACATCGTCAGCACCTGTGGAAAGGCTATTTTCGTTGGCGGGCATTATAAACAGTCCTCGACGCCATGCACTTTCCGATGTTTCTTTTGAAAAATTAGTTCTGCTTAAGGCCAGTATTGAATATTATTGAATGTAAATTATCCAAACAGCAGTCTTAATTTTGTATCTTTATTATTTCCGCTAATTTTCTCTCTTCTTAATACACATCCCAGTTTTAATTGTTTACTTAATGTGTGAGAAATAAACACATATGTATGCATGTATGTAAAAATTATTATTATTTCTTGGAAAATGTTTTTTACACATAGTAATCCGAGAAAACGAGAACAGTAATCGTAATTTCAAGTTTCTTACGATTACGATTACAGTAATCGTAATTTTTGTAACGACGATTACGATTACAGTAATCGTAATTTCAAGTTTCTTAGGATTACGATTACAGTAATCGTAATTTTTGTAACGACGATTACGATTATAGTAATTGTAATTTCAAGTTTTTTACGATTACGATTACAGTAATCGTAATTTTTGTAACGACGATTACGATTACAGTAATCGTAATTTCAAAATTTCTAAGATTACGATTACTGTAATCGTAATCATCTTGTAATCGTAATCCTTATCGCCCAGCTCTGTTGAAGAGATATACCGGATTAAGTGGAGCCATTGACCGAATAACGGTAAATTGCCGATATCTCAAAAACCTTCCATAGAATTAAAAATTACTTCGATTTTCGGAAGCACAGACCGATGTTACATATAGGATGAATTTCATATCAAAGGCTGAAAAAACGAACATTTTGAACCCAAGTCCCTCAGAATTTGATGAAATTTTGCATAGAGGTACATCTTACCTACCCAAACACAACCTCATTTTTAGAAATTGCATTTTCGAAAAATTTTGGGCGTGGCAAGGTATCGAAATATTCGATAAATGACGATAATAGGTACATTTAAAGTGTGATTACTAGAGAATGGCTTTCAAAGATCTTCATACCATTAGAAATGTATTGAAATTAGCTTTCAAAAAAATGCACTGTAATTTTTTTTTTGTTTTAGTACACTGAAAAAAAGTTTTCCAAAATAAAATTTGAAACTGAAAAACACTTCAAAGATCAAGCGATTTTGGAGGCTGAATGCCCAAAATCGCATATTTTCGCGATTATCTCTTACTGGAGCATTCCATGGTTTGTACGGGAGAAATTGTACGAATTTTTACAGTTTGCGATTTGAATAAAAGACACACCAACATGTTAACAAACAAACTAACTGGTGCGTTATTACTGTTTTATAAAACTTACTAAATGCAGAAACTTTCCTTTGAAATATTCGTTTTAGTGTGAAAAATCTTAAGAAAGTTATGTGTTTGTACGGGACTATGCTGGTCCACCAAGATTCTTGGTTTATGCGAACCAGGTGCAATTTTAGCGAAATTAACTGCATTAGAAAAAAATAAAAAAGTAAATGTGGTAGCACTAATATCAACGTTTATTAAAACAACACAAATATGAGAGATAAATTTATTTCAAAAGAATTAAAAATTTTTTAATGTAATTTTGTACATGGTTTGTACGGGACAAAGGGTATAAATCTTTACAATTTACAAACCAAAAGGTTATCAAACAAAGTTTCTAGTACATAAATATTGTAAGGCTAATTTCTAAACAAAAGCAGAAGCTTGCATTTGGAAAACTGGTATACATATGTGTGAGAAATCGAAGTTTGTACGGGACAAATTTACCATTTTGCATGGAATGCTCCTACTGTGTACAATGATAAGTCAATACAATATAGGAACAATATTTTAAAATATTAATTTATCTTCCGGTATAGGAGAACTAGAATACACTCCTTTTTCTTTACCCCAAAATCGCGGTTTGGGATCTCTATGTCTCTTTAACCAATAAACCCAATAAACATTTTAGTTGGAAATTGATTTGAGGTCAGTGGATATCCAACTCGTTTTCCATTGTACCTCCATTGGAGAACCAACCCATTCTCAAGGAAAACAGCACATTTTTTTATATGTAAATAATCTTAGTTCTTCACTTGAGAAACTCTTTGATATAAATTTGAACCCAAACATCAATCTCAAAATCAGATTAAAACAAAAAAATACTTTTTAATAATGCAAGGCAAAAAGTGCACTGACCAACGGTGCAACCGACATTAAAGGGTTATAAAGCTATTAAGAGCGTTGTCATATAAAAAAAAATTTAATTAATACGAGGGCTGCTCGATATATTTTAGCCTAACAATGAAAAAGTGTAGCCAGGTGAATCTGACATTTCTATTGGAAAGTCTGACATTTTTTAGCATAATCGTACTCAGAACGTTTTGGCGTACGACCATCATTTGTATTGTTTACAGTGACTTGAAAAATTAATTTGGCAAAAAATGTAATTAACTCGTGAACATTTTTGTGCGATCATTTTTCACCAATTTCGACGTGGATTATCACGACAAGAGTGCATTGATGAATTTAAATCTTCCTATGGCACTGTCAAAAATTGGTAATGAATTCAATGGTGGCCGACGCTCGCTCAAATACCAATTCCGTGAAGGTCGTCCAAAAACAGCCGTTGAGCCAGAAAACATTGATGCCGTGCTTGAACTCATAATGCAAGATCGTCATGTGACATACCGTGAGAGAGAGACATCCTTGGACGTTTCTCCCACAAGCATACATTCGATATTGCATAAACACCTGGCCGTAAAAAAGGTTTGTTCTCGTTGGATCCCGCACAATTTGACTGTCGCTCAAAAAAAGGTTCGTGTCAATTGGTGCAAAGAAATGTTGCAAAAATACGATCGCGGTGCTTCAAAAGACGATTATAAGATCGCCACAGGTGACGAATCATGGATCTATGCGTATGAACCCGAAACACAACAACAATCGACCGTGTGGGTCTTCGAAGATGAGCCAAATCCAACGAAAGTTGTTCATGGAAGAAGCACTTCGGAGCAAATGGTCGCCTGCTTCTTCGGCAAATCTGGTCATGTGGCTTCTGTTCCGCTTGAGACGGAAGACGGTCAATTCTGACTGGTACACCACAATTTGTTTGCCTGAAGTCTTCGGAGAAATTCGAAAAACGAACAAGAGAAGACGAATCATTGTTCACCATGACAATGCGAGCTCTCACAAATCGGCTCAAACCAACGCCTTTTTGGGCGGCAAAAACGTCGAATTGATGGGTCATCCGCCGTACAGCCCTGACTTGGCACCCAATGACTTCTCATTATTCCCGCTCATGAAGAAAAAAATGCGTGATCAACGATTTTCGTCGCCAGAAAATGCTGTTCAGCGTTCAAAACCCATGTTTTGGAGGTGTCTCAATCGGAGTGGAAAAAGGGCTTCGACAATTGGATTGAGCGCATGCAAAACTATATATGTAAGTTATGCTGGAGAATACTTTGAAAAACAATAAAACCATTTTTAATGATTAATATTCGCATTTTCATTATTAGGCTAAAAATATATCTAGCAGCCCTCGTACCTCAAATTGACCTCCAAAGGCACTAAATATCAAAACCAACTTTGGATCTCCAATTGATATATCGCACCCTAAATCAAAAAGTGGCACAACTCAAACTTTTTCGAAATGGAGTTTTTTTCATAAACGGGTATACGGAATATATCTCTAGCGATTGCCAAAAAAAAAACTTTTGAATAACTGTCTCTTTCGACCGAAAAATAACCATTATACCTGGCCCTTTGCCATACGATTGCTTGTAATGAAAACAAGTTTTTTGGCTCTCCTGAAAATTTTTGAATTTTGAGTTGTGCCACTTTTTGATTTAGGGTGCGATATGTATAAGTTGGATATCCATTTGGGAACCACAAAATTTCTCCAAGGTTGGAAAAAAGTTTTACTCGTGCATATTGGGTTACTACATTTGGCGAGTTTATCGTACTTCCGATACAACCACTACCATGCCAACTTCAACAATTGTCACTTTTTGTTCCAAATTAACAGGGGTTGTCTACTTAAATTGGCGTGAAAAATAGAGTGTATTCGACCTGCGATTATTGCAGCAGTGTTTCATCATTATAAAGATCTTTCAGTTCTTCATTCTGGTAAAAATGCCAAAAACCCTGTACCCTACCAGCCCTGGTGTTGCCATATGGCAACAGGACATACATATACCAGGATCATTTATCGTTGTCCTTTTTTGTATGTATCTTTTTTATGGCCCCAATGACCAATCTTGAAAAAATCAGCAAAATATATTTGCACACAAGCTCCAGGGTTATTCGGTTAATATGAGTTAATATATGATAAAAGTGCATATTTAAAATTGCGATATCTCAGTCACAAATGCATTTTAACAAACCAAACAGCATTTGAAAAGATACTCCTAGGGCCGTTTACTCAACCTCTGATTAACGCTAACCGGAGGACAAAGGTCCGGTTAAGCTATGGACTGCATTATCGACCATATGTTAAATACATGGTTTGATGAAGTCGATAATGATGTTTAACCGAACTTTAACCGTGGTTAGCGTTAATCAGAGGTTGAGTAAACGGCCCCTAATATATGTACTAATATAGCATGCAACTAGCAGCTTTGCCGGAAACTTATCTAATTCGGTTTTGTTAGTTAATATGATTACCGTGTTGTGATGTTGTGCGATTTATGAATGTATGTATATAAATACATATGTATATATAATTTCTTGGTAACAGATGTTCTTTATGCTTTTCATTTACATCTTTTATGTTACATAATATGCACCTATTTTAATTTCAAATAGTTTTTGGACGACATTTAATTTAACAACTACATATACTTTTGTCCTGTTCCATGTCATTGAGTTTTTGATACTTCATAAACTATTTTTGGTGCTTAGTTTAAATTCTCTATACTATATGTAGCTACATATGTATATATTTACATATGTATATATGTGTGTATTTTTTTAATATTTGATTTTAATCTCATCCTATTTAAGTTTAATTTGAGTATTTTTTAGTTGCTTCATTAGAAGTACCGTTCTTCTTTCTAGAAAATTTGAGCATTAGATGGATTTTATATTAAACTTACATAACTTAACAATTAACTTTGTCTTATACAATAATTTCCAATTTGGTTCCAAGTGATGTGTTAAACAAAATTCTGTGAGCACCTTTTCAACTGTTGAGGACAATTGCTTTGCGGCTTCGTGGATTTCCTTAGTTAGTCCATATTCAATGCTATAAGCTTTGCTTGGACAGTTGACATTAATATGGCGCGAATCGATTGAATCCACCTCGATATATGGTAGCCTTAGGGAATAAATTAAATCGTATTAATGAAAGCACATGTGTGTATTAAGAAATATAATAAAAACAGTAAGAAAGCCTAAGTTCGAATGAAATCGAACATTAGATACTCAGCTGTATGCTTTATTTGTTTGCTTGTGTTTGATGGATGGAGCGGTATACTTTATATAAAGCGGGCACCGTATAGAGGTGAGTAGACACTACCCATTTCCAAAATCGGCGGTTTTCAAAACTTTATGATATTTGTTTTACATATGTCTATAGTGGGACTTATGCCACAAACCTTCAATGAATTACACATCTTTATATTTGACAAAGATATCCCTTACAATATGCTTATTATGCCCCTTTTTATAACCCATATATAAAATTTAGCGTAGTCGTCAACCGGGATTTCCAGCTTTTGCTCTAAACATTTTCTTTAGCAAGTAAATCACGTATACAAAATTTCATCGATATATCTGCTACGGTTTCCGAAATATTTCGTAATCAGAAAATAAGTATTGATTGGAAAAGCTTCAATTATGATAAATCCAAACTTTCACGAAAATATATTGAGAAGTGTAAGTGCTATGAGCCCTCAAAATAGACTCTTTTTACATAATAAAATCGCAATTTTGTATGCCTACTTTGAAATTCAATATTTCATTAAATATTATGCCTAAAGTCTCAACTTTTGTTATTTTCATAAGACAGCATCAAAACTTTTGTTACTATTTGCACATCTTACTCATACCGTTATAATAAAAGAGTTCAGTAAGAAAACAAGCAAATAAAGAAAAATGGAAATTTTAAAGGTGAATTAAAAAATATATCAAAAATTACCTTTTTCTCCTTTTGATATTTTATTTACAAAAGTATGTATATTCTATTGTGAAGTTTTTAGCTGCGAATATTTGCAAATTATTGGCATTTTCCAGGGAGCGGATTCGCGATATTTTCTCAAATTTTTATATTGTGGTCAGCGCATTTGATATCCGATCTCAACCAAATTTTACAGTTTTACTTTATAGGCTACCATAAAGCCACAAACCGATTTTTGTTAAAATCGGAGCACCTTTATTTTTTCCACCCACTAGCATAGGGGGCGTGGCAGTTGTTAAATTGAACCCATATTTAATTTTTCTTCTTTCTACAATGAAACAAGGGCCTGTGATAAATTTAAGCGAAATTTAAGCATTTTAACTACGTATTTTCTTCTTTCTTTACAATGGACTCGCCACAATTTTCCACCATTATTGCTGCCGTGTTTGTAATCCGATATTAACGAAATTTCACAGTTTTTTAGGTTACCGTAAAGTCACAAACCAAATTTCGTTAAAATCTAAGGATTTTTATTTTTTCCGCCCACTAGAGTAGGGGCGTGGCAGTTGTCCAATTGAAATGTTTCTTCTTTCTACAAGAAAACCGGAGCACCTTTATTTTTTCCACCCACTAGCATAGGGGGCGTGGCAGTTGTTAAATTGAACCCATATTTAATTTTTCTTCTTTCTACAATGAAACAAGGGCCTGTGATAAATTTAAGCGAAATTTAAGCATTTTAACTACGTATTTTCTTCTTTCTTTACAATGGACTCGCCACAATTTTCCACCATTATTGCTGCCGTGTTTGTAATCCGATATTAACGAAATTTCACAGTTTTTTAGGTTACCGTAAAGTCACAAACCAAATTTCGTTAAAATCTAAGGATTTTTATTTTTTCCGCCCACAAGAGTAGGGGCGTGGCAGTTGTCCAATTGAAATGTTTCTTCTTTCTACAAGAAAACCTGAGCCTGTAATGAATTTCAGTAAAATTGAAGCATTCTAACTATTTTTGTCCTTCCTTACTATGGAGTCGCAACACTATGCGTCGCACCGCCCATTTTCGAAAATTTCAAGATATTTACTTAAAAGGGCATGATACCATTACGTGTATGAAATTTCATCACCCTGCCTTTCAATACCAGCGGTTCCTGTCTAGATAAGAAGCTGTGTACTAAATTTCATCAAATTATTTAAACTAGAGTGCTGCCTACTGTCGAAACTCGACAGTTTTTCTAGATGTTTACTTATGACTAAGGTGAACCTATAGCTTTTGTATAATTGTTTGTTGTTATTGTCACTGTTACTATCTTGTTGTTGTTCCTGTTGATGCTGCTCCTTTTGTTATTACTGTCACTTCTACTCTATTGTTGTTTTTGTTGTTGGTACTCATCTTCACAATTCTCCTACCTACTTTTTTCTTTCTATTTCTGCTCTTTTATTTCCTACTTATGCTTCCTTATCCTTCTTATTACATGACTGTGTTTTTGTTATAGTGCTTTTGCTACTTTTTTGTGTTTCTACTTCTTTGAAACTACACACCACTTCCAGCCAAACATGTTCATAATTTCATGGTAAGTTTGGTGGGCAAGCACAAATTCACCTAATGCACGCGCATTAATACCGCTCTGTAGTGTTCAAATGCATGCAACAACAACCACACGGGAATTTTCTAACGACGATTGTGGGCGCATTTTCCAACCAATTTTAATGAGAATTTGCGCAGTTCTATTTGAGAACAATACCTTTCTAATGGTGTGCTTAGTTTTAAAATCGGTTCAGTAGTTTCGACGGAGAAGACGGAACAAAATTTATGTTAGCGTATTAATAATATAGATTTTTGCAAAAGTTAGAGTGCGTATAGGCGGACGGACGGACATGGCTCAATCAATTTCATTTTTCGTCCTGATCCTGTTGATATATATGTCCATTAGGGTGCCCCGAAATATTTTTTTTGGATTTCCTTAACGCAAGACCCCTCAAAATTTGCGGGTTTGATCGCAAATTACGAAACAAGTTTTAAAAACTTGGCAGAAGCAAAAGTAACCTGATGAGTCTTAGAGGGATCTAAGGTGAAACAGCTGTAGTTACATCCATTCTTAAAAAGTTTTTTTCTAGTTTCTAAAAAATAAAAAAAGCCAATATTATTTGCTCAAAATTTTTATAAATCTTATTAGAATAGGATTACCAGAACAGAGTGGAAACCGAATTCGAACATATCTATCTTGTAACTCAAACTTTACAACCTGATCTTCTTTTTCTTATGAGTTGAATTTTGTGAAGTGAGCCACTTTTTTTCGAAGTTGTACTATCTCTATGGAACTTTTTTTGTATAGTTCACAACAACACAAAAAAAAATACGTTGGGCCCAGTTTTTCGAAATTCGAATTATTTTCAAAGTTATAGCTATCAACACTTTCGAAGTTCCTCAGTTTTTGCCGATTTTCTCACGATTGGTCAAACCGATTTTGCTAAATTTTAACATATATATAAAAGATGGTATCTTCTACCACACTGCATTTCTTATTTTTGCAAATAATTTTTTTTGCAAACATTATTCGCAATTTTTATGTTCTGGACCACGGTCGGATGGCGCTTTTGTATGATGTTGTATGGCATTCCATTAGTAACTATTAGCAAAAAAAAAAAATTTTGGGGCACTTTAAGGGAGCGGGAGTTATGCATGCTTTAATTCATTATTCGTACTTACATTTTTTAAATACTTGTTATTTTTGTATGAAATTTTTCTTTTTCCATCCCGCGCCTTTAAAGTGCCCGAAAATTTTTTTTTTTGCTAATAGTTACTAATGGAATGCCCTACAACATCATACAAAAGCGCCATCTGACCGCGGTCCAGAACATAAAAATTGCGAATAATGTTTGCAAAAAAAAAATTATTTGCAAAAATAAGAAATGCAGTTTGGTAGAAGATACCATCTTTTATCTATATGTCAAAATTTAGCGAAATCGGATTGACCAATCGTGAAAAAATCGGCAAAAACTGAGGAACTTCGAAAAGTTTTGATAGCTATAACTTTGAAAATAATTCGAATTTCGGAAAATTGTTAAATACGTATTTTTCTTTAAGCGTTGTGAGCCATACTACCCTATATTATTAATAGGGTAACATAAAGTTTATTCTATCTTCTCCGTCGGAACTACTGAACCGATTGAAAAAATATGAACACCCTTAGAAAGGTATTGCTCTCAAATATAACTGCGCCAATTTTAATTAAAATTGGTGGGAAAATGCGTCCACAATCGCCGTTGGAAAATTGCCGTATGGTTGGTACTGCATGTGTTTGAACAGAACGAAACAGAGCTGTAACAATGTGATGGATAGATGGCGTGTGTTCTCCAAACCATGCAATTCTGAACATGCTTGGCTGCAGGTGGTGTGTAGTTTCAAAGAAGTAGAAACATAAACGAAGAAGGAGAATCACTATACCAAAAACAAAAAGGACAAGGAATACATACGTGGGGTTATAAAGAATAAGTAGGAATGTGGAAATATATAATTAAATAAGTAGGTACCTAGAATAATTAGTATATAATAGCAACAACAAAATAGTGGTGGCAGCAATAACAAGAAAACTCCAAAAATACTATAGTCGCAATCTCAAGCAGAAATGCCAAAATTTGGACGGAAAAATTTGTTTGAATTCTAAGTTTTTTAATTCAATCAAATGCAATAAATTTGTTTCTCTGTACCTTTATGATTGATCTCAATTATAAAATAACTTTTGAGTATGACATTTTTATTATTTTAGCTCTAAAGTTTAGGTTTCTAAATATATGAAATTAACAAAATTTCAGATCTCGGTAGAGCCCTCAAGATCGAATTGAATTCCAGTTTTTTTTTACTTTTATTGTGATCTGTATTCAATTACGCAACTTTTGATATCTCTTGCGATAGCGTAGCTCGAAAAAAATTTTTTTTCATACATGCACGGGATACCCTAATGTCTATCCCGATTATTTCATGGTGTTACGTACTACCGTTATGTGATTAAAACCAGAGCTGGGCGATAAGGATTACATGTGCAATCGATTATACATAGGATTACGATTGCATTAATCGTAATTTCAAGTTTTTTACGATTACGATTACAGTAATCGTAATTTTTGTAACGACGATTACGATTACAGTAATTGTAATTTCACGTTTTTGACGATTACGATTACAGTAATTGTAATTTCAAGTTTTTTACGATTACGATTACAGTAATCCTTATTTTCTGTAATCTTAAATTTCTAAATTTAAGAATTACATGTAAAAAATTATTCAAATTGCTTTTTGATACTAAACGGTGTATGGAGGAAAATATGCTTGGCTCTGAAAGAAGTGCTAAAAACTACAAATAATTATGTAAAGCTTGCAATTTCACACATATTATATACATTTTGAAATATTTGCGGTTGGGATAGCAGCTTTTAGTGGGCTGGAGACAATGGCCTCATGCATAAAAATCGAGCTGTAGCTCACACTAATTTTCTTCGTAAAATGTGGATTTTGCATGTATAAAAAATATGTATTACAATTGGTAGATTTTACTGAACAAATTACTTAGGTTTATCTCATAACAAAATTAAAAAGTAATAAAACTCCACTGCAACTTTTGAAGATGTAAATGACCATAACTATGAAAAGCCAATATTAGATGAAGATTTTTTTGACTTCGGCGGTAAATACCTAACTACATATCTATATAACAACTTAATATATATTTTATTTAAAACTCTATACCTTTAGAAAACACTGATTTACCTGAAGTGCTTCCTGGTAGTGGCTCAAACATTATAAGAGAAAAATTTTTTAAATATTTGAACGATGCTGATAGTAGCCATCAAGGCCGTATTTAGGGGGGGTTTGGGTGTTTGAACCCCCACGAAATTCTGGTAGATAAATTTTACTTCTATCATATTAAAAGCTATATGTTGAAAACACTAGTCTACGAATAATTAATTTGAGAAAATACCAAGAATTTCAGGTATAGGGGAGGGCTGGTATGAACCTGAGATCAAAACCATTTTCTTATGGTTAGGGTTTTGAGATAACGTAATTTTGAGTTTTTTTGGTTACAACTTCAATCAAAAATTCTTTTCGCTGAAGTTACAAATACCCGCAAACCGTATCTACTCCGTTCGAAAGATAATTAAAGTACGCTGCTAACGACATACCACTTATAAATTAAATTATGTTACATTTCTAAAATTTTAGCATATTTTCTTATAACTTCATAAAGTCATGGCTGAAAATTCATTACTCGGGTTATATTAGTTTCTGAATTAAAACATTTTGTGTGTTTTTCGAAAGATCCCATATATGGGATGTGTGCGTTTTTTATATGTAGTCCGATTTCACCTACATATTTTCAATACTAACCTTGGAAAGTCACCATTTTTTAATTTTTTGCGATTATTGAAAAAAATTGGTTTTTATTGGGGTTTTTATAAGAAGTTGTAAAAATCAGGAAAGTTTTATTCTTTTTAAATTTATTCTGTTTTATTGCAAACATTTTAAGCGTAATATTAAAAAGATGCGATAAATACTTTATTTTTGGCGATTTTTTTCAAGTGAAACAAAAAGGATGTTTTATGGTCGAAAAACTCGGTTAGGTGACCCAACTATATGAAAACGACTTCACAGATAAAAGCTTCCCAAGCACTGCTTGCCACCATAACACCAACAGTCTCAAAAATAAGCTGTTGCAGTTTTGCGTAAGTTATCATAATTTTTTGAGAACTTTTGAATTTCGATTTCCTTTGAAAATATCTTAAGTCGAAGCACAGAACAGTCGAATATAGTTGTTTGTTTTTTGTGCTGTTGCTTTACTGTGTAATTTCAAACAGATCAGTCGACAGTAAAACACAGATAAACAGAATTTTAGTTTTAAGTGCGACTTTTTGAAATTGGTTTTTTTTTTTGTACATTACAATTTCGATTGTGTTCCCATAAATTAAAAAAACAAAAAAAAAAACAATAACAACAGTGCTGTAAAAACTCGAAATTATGTTTGCAACAGTCGACTATAATTTTTGGAAACTTAAGGCTGCGCAGATGCAGTACAGTAGAACTTTTTATTTTTTATACTTCTGCTGTGCTGTTAATTTTCTAATTTTCAAATGAAAATGAAATTCAATGGAAATGAAAAAAAAAGTTGAAAATAATTTCAAACCCTGCTCAAAAGCAAGGCTGCTCAACGAAATGAACAAAATAATTTTGTTTCAAAAAATATCAATAAAAAATATCCAAAAATTATTTTGTTTTGCTAATTATCAGAAACAAAATATTTTCGTTTCAAAATTATCAATAAATCTTTAATCAGAATAATTTTGTTTCGTTGATATCAAAAAAATTAACAAAAATTGTATTTGTTTTTATTCATGTATGTATGTACATCATAGATGCCCACACAAATGCAGTCTCATTTTGTCGTAGTGTTGATGCATGGCGTTTGGTAGCTAGAAACGTGAGTTGCCACTTCTCTGTAATGGCACCGAACTGAGGTGTTTTTTGTTTGCTAATGATGATTTTAGGCTAATGATAATTTTCCACCTTTGTTATTTAAAATACTTGTACGTAAATACATCTCACACTCAAATGATAAATATAAATATACAGCCTTGCCCAAAGTATTAGACACCAATGTTTCTGTAAAAATCATATTCATACGTATGTATATGGAAATATAATAAATATCCCAATATGCAAAATACATTTGTTATAACTTTACAATAAACTTACTTCAGTAAGCAAAACGTTTCGAAAATCTTTAATATAAAACTTGTAATTCATTTAATAGTAACTGCTGAATCAACGAGAAGGAACCCTAATTCTATAAATGCATTTCACGTTTGGAAAGAAATTCTTAATAAACATTTTTATACAATGTTTTGTAAACGTGAGGAGAAAAATTTCTCCCAAACAAAAAAAAAATGCGCTACTCGGGACTCGAACCTACGCTCTTTGGTCCGCAGGCAGCATATCTCACCATTATGCTACAATCGTATTCGGAATTATAGTTTTTGACAATAAAGAACTCTAATTCGTGCACGTCATCACACATTGTGGACATTTTCGCAAATAAAAATTATTTACTTGCATTCATAATTGCGCATAACGGTTACGCAGCTGGCAACCACGAGCTAAAATTCAGAAGAAAAACAACTAACGGCAAAGTCGACTGAAGCAGTGCTTTGCTACGTCACGTCAGTATACATATATGGCTCTGCGACAGCGCTGTGCTCGCGAGCAGCTTCGTGGGCATCTATGATGTACAAACATACAAACATATGTAAAA
This sequence comes from Urophora cardui, assembly GCA_960531455.1. Lineage (NCBI taxonomy): Eukaryota > Metazoa > Arthropoda > Insecta > Diptera > Tephritidae > Urophora > Urophora cardui. The sequence continues at coordinate 92,474,499 of OY482673.1, read as the reverse complement.
TTTTTTTCTTCATAGAAAGCGAAATTATTGAAAAGTCAATTTTTTCGTTTAAATTTGAAACTATATTTTTTTGAAATAATTTGTTTTGATAATTATCAAAACAAAAAAAAAATTTGTTAATTTTTTTTGATAACAGTTGAAACGAAATGGATTTTGTTATGCTTTTTACGTTTATAAAATCGAATATTTCAACAGAAACAAAATTTTTTTTTGTTTATTGTTAAAAATAACGTTATTTTGCAGCCTTGCTCAAAAGACTAAAATAATGACATATTTATCAATTTTAAAAATCGGATGTCAAATAACAAAGTTGCAAAAAAAAACAAGTTAGAGTCTCAACATAAGCTAAAAATCTTGAGGCGGACTTTTACAGCTGAAAAAAGCTGGGTAATCTAACCGAGTTTTTCGTCCATAAAATATTATTTTTTTTACTTGGATGAAATCACCAAAAATAAAGTATTCATCGTATTTGTAATAAAACAGTCTAATTTTTAAATGAATAAAAGTTTCCTGATTTTTAAAACTTCTTATAAAAATCCTAATTTGAAAATCAAAAGTTTGGTAAAAAAATTTCTTCTAAATAGCTCTTGAGAAACCAGAATTTTTTTTTATTATTTTTATTTAGTGCACGAAATAAGTTATATATTTTTCTCAAAAAAAAAAAAAAAAAAAAAAAAAAAAAAAATCCACAACGATGTAACCCCCCAAGAAATAAATTCCTGGGTACGGCCCTGGTAGCCATGGCTGTTTTAAAAGATATCCTCTGATGAAGAAAGCATCTTTAAGATTCAGCACCCCGCTTACATCGTCAGCACCTGTGGAAAGGCTATTTTCGTTGGCGGGCATTGTAAACAGTCCTCGACGCCATGCACTTTCCGATGTTTCTTTTGAAAAATTAGTTCTGCTTAAGGCTAATATTGAATATTATTGAATGTAAATTATCCAAACAGCAGTCTTAATTTTGTATCTTTATTATTTCCGCTAATTTTCTCTCTTCTTAATACGCATCCCAGTTTTAATTGTTTACTTAATGTGTGAGAAATAAACACATATGTATGCATGTATGTAAAAATTATTATTATTTCTTGGAAAATGATGTTGGGTAAGTATATCACTGTTTTTTACACATTGTAATCCCAGAAAACGAGAACAGTAATCGTAATTTCAAGTTTCCACGATTACGATTAAGGTAATCGTAATTTTTGTAACGACGATTACGATTACAGTAATTGTAATTTCAAGTTTCTTACGATTACAATTACAGTAATCATAATTTTTGTAACGACGATTACGATTACAGTAATTGTAATTTCAAGTTTTTTACGATTACGATTACAGTAATCGTAATTTTTGTAACGACGATTACGACTACAGTAATCGTAATTTCTAAATTTCTAAGATTACGATTACTGTAATCGTAATCATCTTGTAATCGTAATCCTTATCGCCCAGCTCTGATTAAAACTATAATACTCTGTGTATTACGTACAGCTGAGTATAAAAAAATTTCCGCATTAGATACTATGTCAGTGATGTGTGCTAGAAAAACTTTGTGAGACACCCTTTAAAAAAAGTTATTTATTCTCTCATGTGGGTGCTATTTTTGACCCTATCGTGATTTTATTATACTGTTAGCAAACATCGAAATTCTGGCCTGATTTTCCAGATTTATTCGTTTCACCAAACACCAAAAAAATTGTCTAATTAATTAGAACCCAATTATTGGGTTTTTAGAAGTAGCGGTCACCAGTCAGCAGTCGGCGGCATAGATGCAGTGCAAATAACGACCGCGGGCATAATTTCGCTTCGTGTATGGGCTGTATTTCTCTTTCGAAAGGGCAATTTAGCCCACAGACGTAATTTATAATTTTTTTTTAAATTGGTGTATCATTGAAAAAAGCTGCGCAGGCGAAAACTTGGAATAATAAATCGCGCAATTTTTAAAGAGAAATAACGCCCACGAATAAAATTCAATTAAAACCGTGGGTTTTATTTCCATTCAACAACGGAAAGAACGCCCGAGTGTCCTGTTCGGCGATATTCCTTGTAATTCTCTATTCTTAATTATCGCTTAGGGGTTTTCTATATATACATATATCTACATATGTATTTCTATACTAATATATATCTATACTAATTATATAAAATTGATTGTATGGAAAATGTATGTAACGCGATAACTCAAAAAGTACTGGACCGATTTTAATAATTCTTTTTTTAAAATGTCATAAATGTTAAATTCTCGTCAACCATATAGTTTTTTTTGCGCATTTCTTTAATTACCTTTTTCCCGTTTTTAAATTTCGAAAAACTCAAAAAAGCGCAATGATAGACAGATTCGTTTGGTCAATTGCCGTGTTCAGCGAAAGCGTCGCAGTCGTGACAGTCCTTTTTTAAAACTTTGTAGGAGAGACAAAAAACAAAAAAGAAAAAAAATTCGAAATGAAAAAAAATTTCTGTTCATATAAATATTTTGGACTTACACAATTTGCGTATCACTGAACAACAACGAGTAGAAATATGACAAGTATCTCAGACTTGTTTAGCGCGGTGCGTATTTGATTTTTCTAGCGTTCTACATAAAAATACACTTTTTCATAAAAGTGGACTTACACAGTTTGCACTCTAAGCTAGCGAAATGAAATTTTTTCAGACTATAATTTAACATTTTAGTACACAAATATCGCTTATAATACATATATCAAACTCTTAAGGCCCTTGGCCACTTAAAATCTGGAATGTTAAGAAGTGTATGCATATGTGTGAGTGTCGGGTGATTGACGCAAATATCTAAAAGATTTGATTCTCATCAACGCGAGCCCGAACAAGAACGTGTAGCACGACGACTGCCCATTGCACTAACACACACAAAAAAACTCACACATACACACTGCTTGACATGCCAGATTGTCAGTTGCCAAGGGCCTTTAACTATACTTCAAAAGTAAGTCTCATATTCTCTTCTGGAAATCTACGCGCATAGGTAGATTTTCAAGTTTTATGCGCCCAAAATTGAATTTTGTAAAATTGTTACAATTACAGAAAAAAACATACCCACATATTGGAAATAGAATGGGGAACAATAATTCATCGCTTTTTTCCCGACCCCATACTCTGCACTTGCCCCAGATGGTCGTAACTTAGCATATCTGAAGTTAATTTTTTTGTTTTTTTCTTACATATTTTTAAGTGCTAGTTTCAACTTGAAAATTTATTATTTAAAGCATTTCATTTAAGTAATCGTGATGAATCCTAAAGGTTCAAGTAATTATTAACACTTTTCAATAATAAGTATCCTTGGTTTCCAATAATTCTAAGTTTATAGTTTTAAGCTTTTAAAGTTGGGATATTTAAAAAAAAATTATCACTCTTTTTCATGTTAAAAATTAGTTTTGTAGTACAGTAGTTAATGACTCTCTGTCTTTGTTGGATCCATAACTTCTACCAAAAAAAAAAATTTTAAATTTTTCTTAATTAAAAACTATATAGATATAGATATAGATATAGATATAGATATAGATATAGATATAGATATAGATATAGATATAGATATAGATATAGATATAGATATAGATATAGATATAGATATAGATATAGGTATAGATATAGATATAGATATAGATATAGATATAGATATAGATATAGATATAGATATAGATATAGATATAGATATAGATATAGATATAGATATAGATATAGATATAGATATAGATATAGATATAGATATAGATATAGATATAGATATAGATATAGATATAGATATAGATATAGATATAGATATAGATATAGATATAGATATAGATATAGATATAGATATAGATATAGATATAGATATAGATATAGATATAGATATAGATATAGATATAGATATAGATATAGATATAGATATAGATTTAGATATAGATATAGATATAGATATAGATATAGATATAGATATAGATATAGATATAGATATAGATATAGATATAGATATAGATATAGATATAGATATAGATATAGATATAGATATAGATATAGATATAGATATAGATATAGATATAGATATAGATATAGATATAGATATAGATATAGATATAGATATAGATATAGATATAGATATCTATATATTAATAGGCTAAAATTTTTCCCATACAAACAATTGCCAGGCTGTTTTGCACATTTAACATACTCATATCCACATAAAATTGATATGGATGTGTTCGTATGAGTGAGGAGCAGTGCATAGGCATATAATTTTTTCTATAAATTATTTAATTTCTTTATAATTAATAAATAAAGTTTTAGTTTTGTACACTTTTTGATTTACTTCGTTTTTGCTTCGTTGGCAAATGTGCCCACTATCTATATATTAATAGGCTAAAATTTTTCCCACACAAACAATTGCCAGGCTGTTTTGCACATTTAACATACTCATATCCACATAAAATTGATATGGATGTGTTCGTATGAGTCAGGAGCAGTGCATAGGCATATAATTTTTTCTATAAATTATTTAATTTCTTTATAATTAATAAATAAAGTTTTTAGTTTTGTACCATTTTTGATTTACTTCGTTTTTGCTTCGTTGGCAAATGTGCCCACTATCTATATATTAATCTATATATTAATAGGCTAACATTTTTCCCATACAAACAATTGCCAGGCTGTTTTGCACATTTAACATACTCATATCCACATAAAATTGATATGGATGTGTTCGTATGAGTGAGGAGCAGTGCATAGGCATATAATTTTGCCTATAAATTATTTAATTTCTTTATAATTAATAAATAAAGTTTTTAGTTTTGTACCATTTTTGATTTACTTCGTTTTTGCTTCGTTGGCAAATGTGCCCACTATCTATATATTAATAGGCTAACATTTTTCCCATACAAACAATTGCCAGGCTGTTTTGCACATTTAACATACTCATATCCACATAAAATTGATATGGATGTGTTCGTATGAGTGAGGAGCAGTGCATAGGCATATAATTTTTTCTATAAATTATTTAATTTCTTTATAATTAATAAATAAAGTTTTTAGTTTTGTACCATTTTTGACTTACTTCATTTTTGCTTCGTTGGCAAATGTGCCCACTATCTATATAGTAATAGGCTAACATTTTTCCCATACAAACAATTGCCAGGCTGTTTTGCACATTTAACATACTCATATCCACATAAAATTGATATGGATGTGTTCGTATGAGTGAGGAGCAGTGCATAGGCATATAATTTTTTCTATAAATTATTTAATTTCTTTATAATTAATAAATAAAAATTTTAGTTAAGATAAATAGATATCGTAAACGTGTTTACAAATATCGTAAACACAGTTGAAGAGTCGCTTTAATTTAAAAGGGCTCACTACCTTCCTAGATCTGCCTTGATTTTGACCATGATTTCGCGTCGGACCGTGATCAAAAGGGCAAATCAGTGTTACGGTACAACTGGAATTTGGAAAGTGTTGCTTATCTCCGCGAAAAGGAATAATTTTTGTACCAATACAAAGTTGAAAAAATAAATTGCATGGTCGAATTTCGACCACCGGCGATACTAGTAAATTTTTATTATGTGGCACTTGGAATTTTTGTGCACAAGAAAAATTATGTTTATAGAAAATTTGAATTTCTAAGCGCGCTTATCCGGTTTGTGCACAACAAATATTTCATTTTCAAAGCACTTGACTGATTATGCCAAAAATTGCATACGAGGTAGGTATAGTGTTGATGATTCCAAAAATGCAATTAACTCAGTTTTGCCAAAACCTGCACTTATCCGGTTTGTGCACTAGCACATCGGTATGTTTGTACGGGCATTTTGAAGTTTGTTTTTTTCTTTTGTTTATTTTTTTTTCTTCTTCATATGTAGTTTTTTTTTATTTTTGTTTTTCCGATACATATTTTTTTTGTTTGTAAGCTCGAATGCTCGAATGTTTGTACGGGCATTTGAACAACAAACGGGCTTCAACCAAAAACGACCAGTTCGAATTGTTCAATACCCGGGTGTCTAGAGCTTTAATCCCTATCCCTATCCCTATACCTATCTACCATTACCTCGCCGGAACCGTCAATCACCATCCGGGCCCACTACTTTAGCCATCTCTGGGAAACAGCCTTAGAAATCACAATGAAAATAGCTGTATGTGGAAGCCCTGCTCAACGCCTTTCATTTGCTACCAATATCGCTCGAAAACATTCAGTGGTTATCCGGGTCCACGCTTTGACCCAAATCTTTGAACCCGGCCTAGGCATAACTATTTAATGAGCTCTTTGTTGAAGTCCTCCTCAACAGCTTTCATTTGATACCAATATCGCTCAGAAACTTTCTTGAGTCACTCGGTCCCACGTTTTGACCCATATCTGGGGACCCGGCCTAGGCATCGCAATGAAAATAACTTTATGTTGAAGGCCTGTTCAACACCTTTCATTTGATACTAATTTTGCTCGAAGACTTGCTGGGTCGATCTGAGTCTACATTTAGGAATGTATTCCGGGAAGCTCCCCCTTTTTCGAAATTCCATATACCCTATTATGTGCGCTAACCCCACATGAATCTGCTATAAAAATTTCATATAGATCGGTTTGTTACTTTGGGAGTCTATAAAGGACACACATCCACACATGCACACATACACATATACACACAGATTTTCCAAAATTTTCTTCCGTACAAACCTTCTCCTCGAGAATACGAACAAATAACAAGTAAGGAAGCCTAAGTTCGAGTGGAATCGAACATTAGATACTCAGCTGTATGTTTTCATAGTTTGTTTGCGTTTGATGGAAACACGGTGTACTTTATATAAAGCGAGTGCTGCATAAAGTGGGCGTAGCCACGCCCATTTTCAACATTTTTATCAGTCATCCAACTAAGCATATGAATATTATTCTTTGTGCAAAATTTCATTCCTTTTTGACTTCTAGTTATAAAGATGTCACGTTACAAATTCCCAAAGAGTGTTCCAGATATATCTTTCTTAAAAAGTAGGCGTGGTCATAAACCGATTTCAATAAATTTTTGCGTGGCTATTAACACATGTTATTAAAGTGTATAAACCAAGTTTCGTCATAATATCTCAATTATTTGTCGAGTTATAGGCTAAGAAATCACGTATATCCCTTTGTGTAAAAAGAGGCGGTGCCACGCCCATTTTCCAAAATTTTTCTATTTGTTGTTTCTGGTCTATTGTAGAAATCAAACCACAAAATTTCAATGAATTATCTTTACATTTGGCAAAGATATCGCTTAAAATGTTTTTATTAGGTCACTTTATAATACCCATATATAAAAGTGGGCGTGGTCGTCAACCGATTTCGCTAAAATTTTCAACATGTATTACCACAAGTAATAAAAGTGTACACACCAAGTTTAGTCATTATATATAAATTATTTGTCGAGTTATGGGCTCAGAAATCTCGTATATTCCTGTTTATAAAAAGAGGCGGTGCCACGCCCATTTGCCAAAATTTTTGTGTTTTTCGTTTTATGTCCGCAGTTGGACTCCTGCTATAAAATTTCAATGATATATCTTTATATTTGACAGAGATATCGCTTAAAATGTTTTTATTAGGTCACTTTATAAGAGCCATATATAAAAGTGGGCGTGGCCCTCAACCGATTTCGGAAATTTTTCGTCCAAATATTTGACTAAGTAAGTATATCACGCGTACCAAATTTCATCGATATATCTTCAACGGTTTCTGAGTTATGACATATAAAACTTGCAAGGTTTGACCCTTAATAAGTGGGCGTGGCACCGCCCATTTTCCAAAGTGTCATCAAATTTCTTCCTAGGGGCCTGAGCTCAACACGTGAATAAAATTTCATCGCTCCAGCTGTATTAGTGACTGAGATACCAAATTTCCGATTTTTTCTATATAGGAAAAGTGGGCGTGGTCATGGTCCGATTTCGCCCATTTTCAATACCAACCGTCCCAGTCTCGATGCCAACCTGCATTTCAAATTTCATCAAAATATCTCAATTTTTGCGCGAGTTAGAGTGTTTACAGACGGACGGACAGACGGACAGACAGACGAACGGACGGACGGACGGACGGACGGACATGGCTCAATCGATTTCTCTTTTCACCCTGATCATTTTGATATATATAAGTCTATATCTATCTCGATTATTTCACTCTGTTACAATCCACCGTTATGTGATTAAAACTATAATACTCTGTGTACTAGTACAGCTGAGTATAACAAAAAATAACAAAAAATTTTACAGAAATCGGCCCAGCCGTTCTCATCTGATGAGGTTAGTAACATTTTTTACACCATTTTTATACATATAGATACATTAGATGCCTTTTTTTGTTTAGAACCTCCCTCCGTCAGCGGAATATGAGAATAACGTGTTGTAGAGTAAGTAAATTGAAAAAAAATTTCACGTTTGCAAACACTGAGTGGGGCTACTCCAAAAACTGCGGGATTTTCAAGAATTTCAAGGCAAGTTTAGATTTATGTATGAAAAAGATATGATTTTGTACAAGAATAAAAAATTGATATCTACCTATACGTAGAGTTAACCGCTAAAGCGAATGGCGTATTCAGTTTTTTGGTGCACTTCCCAGGGAAAGTAATATCGCGGCTTAAATAGAACATTTTGTATTTTTTTTCTCACGAATATCCAACTTCATTCCCTATATTATTTCTGCCAGCGGAAATTTTTTTATTCGAATCATACAGGAGCTGCTTAATTTATTGCGGTTTCCAAAAACACATTCTGGTTAAAAATCTAATAATATTTAGATGAGCTCATCAAGTTTAAGTGAAGTAAATTGGGGTATAATAGGGCTGACAGCTTAAAATTTCTAAAAAATTTGGTTCTTGAAGACAGTTTTATGGTGGTGGACAACTCCATAAATGTAAAAAAAGGTCGAAACCATGGATAGGGGGAAAAATGTGGACCCGGATGGCCCCAAAATATTTTTGGCCAATATTGGCATCAAACTAGGGTTTGAATATTACCTTCCCTGCAAAGTGCTCCAAAAAACTGAATACGCCATTCGCTTTAGCGATTAACTCTACGTATAGGTAGTGTGGGACCAAATATTCCACGAAAATTTGGCTGAATATATCAGAAAGAAAAAATGGCAGGATCCGGAAAATTGCTATAGAGCTAAATGATATTAAAACCACTCTAACGCATAAAAGTGGGGGTTATCGAAAAAGGGGGCGTGGCACCTCCCATACACTTAATTTTTTAAGCTGAATATCTCTAAAAGGATTTAAGGCAGAGACCCGGAAAGGGGGCGTGGCACCTCCCACACAAACTTAATTTTTCAAGCTGAATATCTATAAAAGCGTTTAAGGTTGGTCAGGAGATTAACGATATCAATAGCATGCTTATGAAAAAACAACTGTAGTTTTGGGAAAAGGGGGCGTGGAACCTCCCATGCGTTCTTAATTTTTAAGGCTAAATATCCCTAAAAGCGTCAATGGCATGTACCTACATAGAAATCACTATACAGATACATATACGATATCAATACCATGTTAACCCCAATAAAAACAAGATTTATCGAAAAAGCACCTCCCATACGTACTAAACTTTTGAGGCTGAATATATCTAAAAGTGTTGGAGAAGGGGTCTGAAAACCATTATGGAGGTATACTATATCAATACTCTTACTTACTTAGTTAAAATAGCTTGACAGCTTACAATATTATTTCTAATGTAGCAATTGAAGCGGTAGCTTTTCGTTTAAATAGTTTAAATTTGCGAAATAAACAGTGGCGAATGTGTGGATTATCAATATCTGAGCGGTTTATAGATGTTTTGTTTAAAAAAGTGATTTAGTGTGCCGGCGAATACCAATTTACATTGGAATAGATACATAGTTTATCGTCTAATGGTAGACGACTGATTTGTAACGAAGCTAATGGACAATTTATAATTGGCAAGCATTTTGAAAGGCCCGTTCAAGGGAGAGGAATGCTTACTTCCCCGGATTCCCTTATCTTCAACAGATTTGCCCTTCCAATTCAAACGCATGCAGTTCCCAGTGAAGCTTGCATTTGCGATGACAATTAACAAAATTTGATTCGAATAAAAAATTTTATTTAGAATCAAATTTTGATTTAATCTTGATTCTAAATAATTTTGATTTGAAATCAAGTTTGAATCAAGAATCAAAAAATATTTTTGATTCTTTTGTGAAACGAATCACAAATCAAATTTATCTTTTATTTGAAAATATTTTGAATCACGAATCAAAGGGTATTTTTGATTCTATTTTGAAACAAATCACAAATAAAAATTATCTTTTATTTGAAAATATTTTAAATCAAGAATCAGAAAATATTTTTGATTCGTGATTCAGCCAAATCAAAATCACGCAACCCTGAGATGGACTCTAAGATAATGGTTAGCAAAACGAAAATCAAAAAGCTCTTACTTAAAATTTTCGGCCAAAAAGCTCATATCGAAAGATAACCCAGCAGACTTTTCTTTATGTTTCATAGGAATAAATTTTAGCAGAACAACGTCTGCCGGGTCAGCTAGTTGAATATAGAATTTAGTTTACTTGTAAGAGATAAGAGAGTAAATAAATAAAGGGATAAAACGATTTTAAGGAGCCCGAACATAACAAATTCATTGGAAACGAACCTTGGACACGGCGAGTATACCCCAACACTAGAGTAGAAGCACCGGGGCAGGAAAAAGCTTCGTTACAGTAGATATCAATTTTTTATTCTTATGCAAAATTATATCTGTTTCATACATAAATCTAAAATTGCTACAAATTCTTGAAAATCGCGCGGTTTTTGGAGTAGCCCCGCTCCACTCAGTTTTTGCAAAAGTGATTTTTTTTTTCAATTTACTTACTCTACATAACCCTATTCTCATATTCCGCTGACGGAGGAAGGATCTAAACAGAAATAAGTGAATATTTTAAAAATATAAATACACGCGCGCCATCTGTTGGAAAATAGCGGTGGTTGTAACCTAATCTCATTAGTAAATATGTTGCATATATTTAGGCAGCAGCTAGAAGTTACATACCCACATACATACAGGTGAAACTAATAAAAGCGTGTTAAAAAGGCATGTAATGTATATACATATAAAAGTTATAGCATATTTCATGGCATAATTTGTGATTATTATATCCTGTGGTCTTTTGCGTTATTTGTACAAAGATTTTGTCTGAGGGGACACTAGATAGGGTCGAAAAAAAATGTTGTAAAAGTCCGCCCCTAAATTTGAAGCTTATGTTGAGAGGGTTAAGGGACACAAAAAAAAATTTTTTTTTGACCCCACGAAATACCGCCGAAATTGTTTTTTTTTTTCTTGTAACTTTGTTATTTATCATCCGATTTTTAAAATTGATACGTCATTAGTTTCGTATTTTGAAGCTCTACATTTCCTTCTAATGTCCTTTTGAGCTCTGAAGTCGTTTTTACACAGTTGGGTCAGCTAACTTATTTGTATGTCCATGAATTATCCTCTTTGTATTGCCAAATGAGTGCTTCAAAATTCATGACAATGTTGCCTTGAAACGGTTTTACTAAATTAATAAATGAAGAGGGTTAAAGGCTTCCGCAAAAAAAAATTGCTCATTAAATTCTGTAGCAGAAGTCCGAGCTCAAAACCTTCATTTGAGGTCATCTTTTATAAGACATTTTCAATAAAATAATTGCACCTGCAGCTAAAAATTTAACCCCTCCTAAAAAAACTCAGACCCTCTGGACTAGTACTCTGTTCGGGAAAGTTGGTCTGGGAGACATTCTCTTTCATAATTACTAGCGTTTGTTCGTGTTGAGAAATCACTGTTTGACAGTGTTATTATTATATTATTCATTTCATAACGCAATAACACAGTTTCTTAAATACTATTACATATTCCATTATCCGAAAAGATTTGTTTCCCTGTTCATTAATGTTAAGTTAAGTTCATATTTATGAAAAAAATTACATTTATGTTATGTATTTCCGTACCCTACTGGGTAGCTTCGTTTTGTTTGAACAAACAATTGAGTGGGGCTGGTAGTGCAGCTCTACCAGCACCATTAATGCAGCCTCATTACCATTACTGCTGAGTGCGGCTGATAAGAATTGCACTAGCACTAAAAATAATATCGACGCTTCCAAACAAAACTGTACTAAGTCTGAAAACTGTGTTTTGCAGGGGAAGCTCTCAAAGCTTAAATTCGATATCAAACTTCAGTTGTGCGCTAAGTATATTTTCACTTGTAATTTATATTTGGATTGAACGATCAACACCAAAACTCGACAATATCAGTGTTAGGGTACGCTTTATATAAAACTGTAAGAAAAAATAAAAATTTGCTACGTGGTTTTTCATGGCAAGCTCTCAAAGTTTTTATTCTGTAAAAACTCGAGTTGTATTATATGTACACTTTTGCTTATAACTTTTGATTAAATTGTCCGATTGATACCAAAATTAGGCAGCATTTAAATTAAGACACGTAGTACTTGAAAACGCCAAAAACGGGAAAATGTACTAAGTCGCCTTAGTACAGTATTGTTTGGAAGCGTCGATATAATGGTAGTGCAAAAATAGTGCATTAGCCCTCCCTGGTGCTGGGGCTGAACCATTAATGCTCTACCCCCATGTATGCTCTCGATCGCATCAAACTAGTTTATAAACCAGCCACAGCAAACCAATTCAGAAACCACCTATGAGCACATGCAATTTTCATTTGTAATTTTCTTATTGTTAAATTATTTTATTTTAATTTTGTAATACTTATTTACCATCATTGTTTTAATGCCTTTCATATGTACTTATGTATATCTAAGAGAAATTAGTAATTTAAGGAATATTTTAATTTGAAATAAATAGACGTTTGGTAGTGGTCCTGTCTTAGAACATCGCAATGTTAATTGGACCAATTTTGTTATATGAAATGTGGCAGTTTAGGGACTACTTTATTGCCACAAGCGACTGGTTTATACATGCGTGAATGGATTAGTTCCGTTGTCTGCAGGGTACATACATATTGGCACTTTCAGACCACAATCTAAACAAATACTCTTATAGTGTTTTCAACAATTTGACGACAAACCGGGCACAAATATTTGTTTTGCCATTTACAATTGGAACCTTACTATGTTCTCCAAAGCAATCGTGCTATTTTTTATTCCAATTTTTCGTCTGCGGACCTTTTTTCAATAATTATACACCATATTTAAAAAAAAAAGAAAAATTGGAATTGAAAATCGCGCGATTTTTTATTAAAATTTTTTGCCTGCGGCGCTTTTGCCTATAATAATACACCATATTAAAAAAACCAAAAATTGGAATTAAGTCGCGCGATTTTTTATTCCAATTTATCGCCTGCGGCGCTTTTTCCAGTAATAATAGACCATATTATAATCGCGCGATTTTTTATTCCAATTTTTCGACTGCGGCGCTTTTTCACTAATACGTGGTTACGGGAGTTATTTCACTGCACCGTTCGAACCACTTATAGTCCGGTTAGTGGAGAACGTAAACCTATATACCGTGTCAGCCGATCCGATCTATTCAATGAGATTTGTGTGTAAACGATTATTCAACGAAGTTGATGCCCGTATCGCAGAAATCAAAATCGTTTTGATTTTGTACGTAAGAACGTGTCAGCTGATCGCTCGCAGGGTTGCACGGTAGAAAGTTTGCCGACTGAACATTTTTAGTTCTTAAATTTTTAAACAGTAATTTTCACAGCATTATACAACTAACTCAACAAGATTGTAAAATGTTATCGAATATACATATGTATATGTGTTCACATGGAAAAAATAGTATGTCTACTTAAACGAACCATTTTTTATCTTTAATTTTTAAAAAGAAAGGAAAGAAAACTTGTAAATTATTTTTAAATCCCAAACAAAATGTAAATATTTATATATATAAAAATGATTTGGTTTCTGAAAGAGTTTTAGTTCTGAACACGAAAATTTTTTTTTTATACTCAGCTGTACTAGTACACAGAGTATTATAGTTTTAATCACATAACGGTGGATTGTAACAGAGTGAAATAATCGAGATAGATATAGACTTATATATATCAAAATGATCAGGGTGAAAAGAGAAATCGATTGAGCCATGTCCGTCCGTCCGTCCGTCTGTAAACACTCTAACTCGTGCATAAATTGAGATATTTCGATGAAATTTGAAATGCAAGTTGGTATCGAGACTGGGACGGTTGGTATTGAAAATGGGCCAAATCGGACCATGACCACGCCCACTTTTCCTATATAGAAAAAATCGGAAATTTGGTATCTCAGTCACTAATATAGCTGGAGCGATGAAATTTTACCCCCCACGTGTTGAGCTCAGGCCCCTAGGAAGAAATTTTATGAAATTTTGGAAAATGGGCGGTGCCACGCCCACTTATTAAGGGTCAAACCTTGAAAGTTTTATATGTCATAACTCAGAAACCATTGAAGATATATCGACAAAATTTGGTACGCGTGATTTACTTACTTAGGCAAACGTTTGGACGGAAAATAGTTAAAATCGGTTGACGGCCACGCCCACTTTTGTATATTTGTATTATAAAGTGACCTAATAAAAACATTTTAAGCCATATCTCTGTCAAATATAAAGATCTATCATTGAAATTTTTTTCGCATGAGTCCAACTATGGACATAAAACAAAAAACACAAAAATTTTGGAAAATGGGCGGTGCCACGCCCACTTATTAAAGGGCAAACATTGAAAGTTTTATGAGTCATAAATCAGAAACCGTTGAAGATATATCGATGAAATTTGGTACGCGTGATATACTTACTTAGTCAAACATTTGGACGAAAAATTTCCGAAATCGGTTGAGGGCCACGCCCACTTTTATATTTGGGTCTTATAAAATGACCTAATAAAAACATTTTAAGCGATATCTCTGTCAAATATAAAGATATATCATTAAAATTTTATGGCAGGAGTCCAACTACGAACATAAAACAAAAATTGTAAAAATTTTGGAAAATGGGCGTGGCACCGCCTCTTTTTAGAAGCAGGAATATACGAGATTCTTTAGACTATAACTCGACAAATAATTTATATATAATGAAGAAACATGGTGTGTACACTTTTATTACTTGTGGTAATACATGTTCAAAATTTTAGAGAAATCGGTTTGACGGCCACGCCCACTTTTATATATGGGTATTATAAAGTGGCCCAATAAAAACATTTTAAGCGATATCTTTGTCAAATGTAAAGATAATTCATTGAAATTTTGTGGCATGATTTCTACAATAGACCGGAAACAACAAATAGAAAAATTTTGGAAAATGGGCGTGGCACCACCTCTTTTTACACAAAGGGATATACGAGATTTCTTAGCCTATAACTCGACAAATAATTGAGATATTATAACGAAACTTGGTTTATACACTTTTATAACATGTGTTAATAGCCACGCAAAAATTTATTGAAGTCGGTTTATGACCACGCCTACTTTTTAAGAAAGATATTTCTGGAACACTTTTTGGGAATATGTAACGTGACATCTTTATAACTAGAAGTCATAAAGGAATGAAATTTTGCACAAAGAATAATATTTATATGCTTAGTTGGATGACTGATAAAAATTTAGAAAATGGGCGTGGCTACGCCCACTTTATGCAGCACTCGCTTTATATTAAGTGCACCGTGTTTCCATCAAACGCAAACAAACCATGAAATCATACAGCTGAGTATCTAATGTTCGATTCCACTCGAACTTAGGCTTCCTCACTTGTTTTATTTAATTCAATTTCAATTGTTGGGGTAAGTGGAAAAAAATTCAACAACTATTTACAGCGAAGGTTGAGTGTATATCTATTTCACAAATAACCATTTTCGATCATCGGTTGAATTAAATAAAAAGAAAAAAAAAATTTCGTACTCAGCACTAAGAGCCCGTGCACAATTGGCTTTGCCTGCTCCAACTTTGATAGAAAAAACCTTAAAGCAAAGCGAAATTTCAGATGCTTGCTACAATTAACACTTTGACAATTTCCACTTCACTTCTTTGCTTTAATTTATAAACCTGATTTTTGGTAAAATATTTGGGGAAGTTGCTTTTTTCTGCTTATTCGAATGTTATTTTTTACTTTTGTCTGTTCACTTCTCACGAAATTGCGCGAAATCGCTAAAATAAGTGTAGCTATACAAACATACACACACACACACAAGGGGAGATGTTTGACAAAGTGTAAAAAAGTTGAAACATGGCTAACTTATTAGGTCTGTTCGATAAACGCACTAGAGTACTCTAGTGCAGAAAAAAGCGTTCGATGAGCATTTTTTTGCACTAAACTGTTCAGAACTCAGTTTTTTGAGTTAGCACCAACTTACACTTTACTGCACTAAACTACACCACCTTCATAGCTAGTGTAAGTTAGTGCAGCATATGAAAACAGCTGTTTTTAATAGTTCTTCTTTTTCTTGATTGGCGCTTAACCGTCTAGACGATTCTGGTCGAGTCCAACAGCGCGCGCCAATTGCTTCTGTTTCGTGCAGCATGGCGCCACTTGGGAACACCTAGGGAGGCAGCATCGCTGTCCACCTGATTTTCCCAACGCAGTGGAGGTCTCCCTTTTCTTTTGCGTTCAGCGGGTTTCGAAAGAAATGCTTTCTTGGCCGGAGCGCCTTCGTCCATTCTCACGACATGACCTGCCCAACGCAGCCGCTGGATCTTTGTTCGCTGAACAATGTCGATGTCTGTGTAAAGCTCGTACAGCTCATCGTTAAATCTCCGTCGATACTAGACCACGCCAACGCGCAAAGGTCCATAAATCTTACGAAGAACTTTTCTCTCGAATACTCCAAGTGCCATCTCATCTGATTTTGAAATTGTCCATGCTTCTGCGCCGTACATGAGGACTGGAACGACGAGCGTCCTGTAGAGTGTGATTTTTGTTTGTCGAGAGAGGAATTTACTTTTCAGTTGCCTACTTAGTCCGAAGTAGCATTTATTGGCAAGCGTGATTCTTCGTTGGATCTCCGTGCTGACATCATTCTTGGTGTTAATGCTGGTTCCCAAATAGACGAAGTCCTTAACAGTTTCGAATTTGTAGCTATCAACATTGACGTGGCTGCCAAGGCGTGCTGTTTCTTTGTGTGATGACAGGAGGTACTTCGTCTTGTCCTCGTTAACCGCCAAACCCATTTTCTTAGCCTCTTTATCCAGCTTGGAGAAGGCAGAACATACGTCGCGAGTGTTAGTGCCAATGATGTCGATATCATCGGCGTACGCCAGCAGTTGTACACTCTTGTGGTATAGAATGCTTCCTGTATGGTTAAGTTCTGCAGCTCGTATTATCTTTTCCAGCATCAAATTGAAGAAGTCACACGAAAGGGAATCACCTTGTCTGAAACCTCGTTTGGTCTCGAACGGTTCGGAGAGGTCCTTCCCAATTCTGACGGAGCTGGTGGTGTTAGTCAGCGTCATTTGGCATAGCCGTATAAGTTTTGCGGGGAAACCAAATTCAGACATTGCGGCATATAGGCAATTCCTATTCGTGCTATCAAAAGCGGCTTTAAAATCGACAAAGAGATGGTGTGTGTCGGTTCCTTTTTCATGGGTTTTTTCCAGTATTTGGCGTATTGTGAAGATCTGGTCGATGGTAGATTTACCAGGTCTGAAGCCACACTGATAAGGTCCAATCAGCTTGTTGACGGTGGGCTTCAGTCTTTCGCACAATACACTTGCTAAGACCTTATATGCGATATTCAGGAGGCTTATCCCACGATAATTGGCGCGTACTGTGGAGTCTCCTTTTTTGTGGATTGGGCAGAGCACACTTAAGTTCCAATCGTCGGGCATGCGCTCGTCCGACCATATTCTGCATAGGAGTTGATGCATGCTCCTCAACTCTTCGCCACCATGTTTGAATAGCTCGGCTGGCAAACCGTCAGCGCCCGGGGCTTTGTTATTTTTAAGCCGAGACATTGCTATTCGCACTTCGTCATGATCGGGTGGTGGAACATGCCTACCATCATCTGCTATTGGGGATTCGGGTCGTACATCTTCTCCTTCAGCAATTTCACTGTTGCCATTATCTAGCAAGGAGGAGAAGTGATCCCTCCACAACTTAAGTATGCTCTGGACATCAGTTACCAGATCGCCGTTATCATTCCGGCAGGAATTTGCCCCGGTTTTGAAACCTTCAGTCATCCGCCTGATTTTTTGATAGAATTTTCGAGCATCGTTCCTACCCGCCAGCATCTAAAGCTCTTCACACTCGCGCCTTTCAGCCTCCCTTTTCTTCTTTCGAAAAAGGCGCCTCTCTTCCTTCCTCGCCGTTCGATAACGCTCCCATACGCTTCGCGTTGCGCCCGCACAAAATGTAGCCCTGTAGGCGGCGTTCTTTCTTTCCGAGGCATCGCGACATTCCTTGTCGTACCAGGTGTTTTTGCGAGCTCGCTTGTATCCTATAGATTCCTCAGCGGCGATACGAAGTGAACGAGCGATGTGTTCCCATTCCTCAGATACATCGTTTGGTGAAGGATTGCTCTCAGAGAGCAGGAGTGAGAGCCGAGTGGTGTATTCATTGGCTGTCTGCGTCATGTGCAGCCTTTCGACTTCAAACTTTCCTTGCTGTCCTGTTGGCACATTCTTTGCTGCACAGAGGTGGGTGCTTACCTTGGCTGCTACAAGATAGTGGTCGGAGTCGACATTGGGACCACGGATTGTGCGCACATCTAGGATGCTGGAGCTGTGTCTGCCATCGATCATGACGTGATCAATTTGATTTCGCGTTTTTCGATCAGGGGACAGCCATGTGGCTTGGTGTATTTTTTTGTGCTGGAATCTGGTACTGCTAATGACCATGTTTCGTGACCCGGCGAAGTCGATCAGTCTCGTCCCATTGGGACTGGTTACGTCGTGGAGACTGAATTTTCCGACTGTGCTGCCAAAGATACCTTCCTTACCCACCCTGGCATTAAAATCGCCAAGCACAATCTTAATGTCGTGACGGGGGCAGCGGTCGTAGGCATGCTCTAACTGCTCATAAAAAGTGTCTTTGATCGCATCGTCCTTCTCTTCCGTCGGGGCGTGGGCGCAGATGAGAGATATGTTGAAAAATCTCGCTTTGATGCGGATCGTGGCTAGACGCTCGTTCACTGGCGTGAACGACAGTACTCGGCGGCTGAGTCTCTTTCCCACCACAAAACCAACACCAAATATACGCTCCTCTGCATGGCCACTGTAATATATAGCGCAAGGCCCGCATTTCTTCTTGCTTTGCCCCTTCCACCGCATCTCTTGTATGGCGGTGATGTCAGCTTTCACTCTTCCGAGGACATCAACCAGCTGGGCAGAGGCACCTTCCCAATTAAGGGTCCGGACGTTCCAGGTGCATACCCTCAAATCATAGTCCTTTAAACGTTTGCCATGGTCGTCAATAAAAAGAGGTGGTCTCATCCGAGGCATTGTTGGATTTTTCATTGGATAGGATTTTTTACGTGGTGGGTCCCAATCCCGACGCACAACCCGTCCTGCGGGAGTTGTATATTGTTATACGTTTATATAGCGAGCCGCTTGCTCCAAGACAGACGCCCCCTCGCAGCCGCACCTTCTGGTGAACAGACGCTGCAGTTATTCCCCTCAACAAGCCCTTAAACCGAATATGTCGGAGTGGCCTTGTCGAGTTGTCGCCTTCTCACTTTAGTTCACCACCAAACGGGTGTTCGGTGGCTATCCAGAGGACACTGCGCGGAAGTCGTGAGCTGCTTGCTCCGCATGCAGAAGAATCGCTCTGGCCACCCCCAGGTGGATGGCAGTCAGAAGCTTTCCCCACTTACGTGGACTTCTACACACGGAGCCATCCTCCGTTAGTTAAGGCGGCAAAATAATAGAAAACCAAAAGTAAATTAAAAAAATATGGGGTTTTCTTCTCTGTATGGCAGATTATATTCATTGCGTGGTCAAAGTCAAATGGGTAGGCAACCAAACGAAATTGCTCATAAATTTTTTTAAGGAGCACAAACCGCAATTGGGGAAAAGTTTACGAATGAAAACAAAGCAAAGAATTTGGCAAGTTATCCGATGAAAAATAGAAAATTTGTGTAAATTTAATAGCTATAAATTTGATTATTGAGAATTGTTTGTTTACATAAATCAGCTGGTTTGCACTAAATCAACATTTTTTCGTTCGTTGAAGCCTTTGCACTAAATTGCTCTGACAACTGTCAGATGTTGTTCTGCCCTACACTGTTCTACACTTTCAGTGCACTCACCGAACAGACCTTTTACCTTGCTTTACTCGCTTCACCTCAATTGTGAACATGTCCCTTTGAAAAGCACATGCTGAACGAAACTGTCAAAGCAAAACTCTGAAGCAAAGCGAGGTAGAAGTCAATTGTGCACGGGCTCTTTCAAGTAAAATTGTTAACGTTGTTTGGTATATAAGTACATAAAATAAATACCAACAACAAATGTTCATTGCGAACTGCCTACAACAAAAATTCAGCACGTTTGTGGAGAATATATGCAAAAGCATATACACACTAACGTTAATGTTGAAAATGAAAAAGGCAAAAGTGGTGAAAATTCAACAGCTTGAACAGAGTCTCAATGGTCGAGCGTGAAAATGCGTTGGGACATTGCGGCTGAAGATGGAATGTACTCGGGTTCAATCCCCAGTGGCATCTACTTCCGAAAAGAGTGCTAATGATAGAAAATGGTTTTTCGTGAAATAGCTATACACTCAACCTTCGCTGTAAATAGTTGTTGAATTTTTTTCCACTTATCCCATCAATTAAAAATTGAATTAAAATAAATTTCGTGCTAAGCACTAAAAACTCTTTCAAGTAAAATACCAACAACAAATGTTCATTGCGAACTGCCTACAACAAAAATTCAGCACGTTTGTGGAGAATATTTGCAAAAGCATATACACACAAACGTTAATGTTGAAAATGAAAAAGGCAAAAGTGGGGAAAATCCAACAGCTTGTACAGAGTCTCAATGGTCGAGCGTGATTATGCGTTGGGTCATTGCGGCTGAAGATGGAATGTACTCGGGTTCAATCCCCGGTGGCATCCACTTCCGAAAAGAGTGCTGATGATCGAAAATGGGTTTTCGTGAAATAGCTATACACTCAACCTTCGCTGTAAATAGTTGTTGAATTTTTTTTTCCACTTACCACAACAATTTGGTTTTTAATTGTAACGCTAAAACTTGAAAGCGGCTGAACCAAATGAAATACTTCCTTAGGGGTGTTTGTTTGTTGATACCCCGCGAAGGTTTAGTCGAAGAAAAAATTAAAAAATATTAGGGGGGCGTGGCACCTCCCATACAACCCTAATTTTTAAAGCTGATTATCTCTAAAATAGTTCAAGGTAGGGAGCTGAAAATTGGTGTAGTGGTAGAGGGGTAGAGGTTTTGACCTTCTCACGCAGAAAAGTGGGGGTTATCAGAAAAGAGGGCGTGGCAACTCCCATACAAACTTAATTTTTCATGCTGAATATCTCTAAAATTGTTTGAGGTAGGGACTTGGAAATTGGTGTGGAGATAAACGATAACAATTCTATATTAACGCAAAATAATGGGAGTTATACGAAAAGGGGGCGTGGCACCTCCCACACAAACTTAATTTTTCATGCTGAATATCTCTAAAATGGTTTATGGTAAGGACTTGGAAATTGGTGTGGAGATAAACGATAACAATTTCATATTAACGCAAAATAATAGGAGTTATACGAAAAGGGGGCGTGGCACCTCCCATACATACTTAGAAAGAAGTAGAAGCTGAATATTTCAGAAAGAATAAATGGCAGAATCCTGACAATTGCTATAGAGCTAAATGATATTAAAACCACTCTCACGCATAAATGTGGGGGTTATCGAAAAAGGAGGCGTGGCACCTCCTATACACACTTAATTTTTAAGCTGAATATCTCTAAACGGATTTAAGGCAGGGGCCTGGAATTTGGTACAAAGCTATATGATATCAAAACAATTTTTGCGCATAAGTCTAGGTTATCCGAAAAGGGGGCGTGGCACCTCCCATACAAACTTAAATTTTCAAGCTGAATATCTATAAAAGCATTTAAGGTTGGGACCTGAAAATTTATCAGGTGATTAACGATATCAATAGCATGCTTATGAAAAAACAGTAGTTTTGGGAAAAGGGGTGTGGCACCTCCCATGCGTTCTTAATTTTTAAGGCTAAATAAAGCGTTCATGGCATGTACATAGAAATCACTATGCAGATATACGATATCAATACCATGTTCACCAAAAAAAAAAAAAGATTTATCGAAAAATAGGGCATTGCATACGTACTAAACTTTTGAGGCTGAATATATCTAAAAGGGTTGGAGGAGGGGCCTGAAAACCATTATGGAGGTATACTATATCAATGCTCTTACTTACTTAGTTAAAATAGCCAATACTCAGTGAAAATAAATTGGAGCGTAGTAGGCGGTCATTCCATTTGACAGCTTACAATTAAACACCAAATCATTTATATATATATAGATGAAGTAGTGAAAAATCGTTAATTTTCTATTAAAAATAATACCGGTGTAATAACAATTTTTGAAATTAAATTAATAAAAAATCTATTTTGGGCAGAATGAAGTTTGCCGGGTCAGCTAGTATATGTATATAAATTAATAGCAAGATAATAAAAGGAGATATTACTGAAAATTAAAGCAAAAAATGTATTTATCCACATATGGTGGCTGTATTTTCTCAATTGATAACTCTTGGTGGTCTTCTTGTGCAACTTTTCTAGATTAAAATGTTATAAATGCCACAATAGATCTGAGTTTCTGTAACAAAATCGGGAAACGTGTCAATTGAAGTGACGTCACATTAATACGATCCACACTTTGTCACCACCTATGTATTTATACTAGAAAAGATATGAGTTACAGAAACTCAGTACAGATATCTTAAATTTATCTCCTAAAAAGGATTAAATTAAACTAATTTTTTGAGGCTTTAGGTCTTAATTAAAACAAATTTTTGTGAGAATCTTTTTGCTTCCCAATATAATTTTTTTATGGATTTTCAATTTTGTAAATTTAATGTTCTGACTGTATTTTTTGTTATTTTATGTTTTAGCCCTTGATAACTATCACCAAGGTGTGATGGATATATATTGGGAAGCAACAAAAGCACAGCAAAAATGTGTTTTAATTACCAACTAAGCCGGAAAAAACTAACTAAATTATTAAAAAAAAAAAAAACGTCAACGACAACTTTAAAAACGATAAAATTAATATTTTTACGTTTGTATTTATATGGCCGTTTTAATTCTAATAATTTGCCATTTGGCAAATAATGCACAGTTGTGTATTGAAGAGTAATCCGGATAACACTTTGAAGATAAATAAACTTTTATTTGTTCAGAAACGGCCAAATGGCAACTCTGACAAGATGTAAACAAATCATGTATGTATGTAAATATGATTTAGTAAATATGATTTAGTAAGTATATACAAACGCAAACGTCAAAGCTGTGTGATTGATAATTATTTTGCTCCTTAATTTTGTGCTTTTATATTGTATAATAATTTACTTTATTTTAAAAGTTCATTGTGAAAAAGTGATTAATTTAGTGCACTACAAAAGCAATAAAGTTAAACAGATTTTGGTTAATTATTTACTGAATATTTTTAATTTAAAATTTCAAGTGTGATTGCCGAGTCATTTTGCATATTGTTGTTGCAGTTGTGTGGCTAATCTTTTTAACATAAATTGTTTTTGTTTTTTTTTTTTTTTGCACTTTTTCATTTTCATTTTTATATTCTCTTTCTGTTGTCACAGCTCTTTGCGTCAGCTTTTTAAGCGTCTTACTGTGCATCTCAAACTGCTCACTGTCATATACACTACACTACATTCCAAACTGTCACTAACTTATTAACTTTACAGTCTTTCAAACTGTTTGTAGCTATTAACCCTTTCGGTTCTATCATTCGTTTTGACACTTATTTAATTTCTCTCTGATTGTTTACTTTATATTATCTGTAATAGAATTTTTTACTCTAAATATGTCTTGCATATATAAAAACTGTTCTGTTAAAAGTGAGTCCGAGCGTTTCGTGTCTTGTTGGATGTGTGATGGGTTAGCTCATATAAAATGTGCAGGCATAACAGGCAGAATGCTGGATTTGATTAATGACAGAAAGGGCTTGCGTTGGTCATGCGTGAATTGTAGGTCGACCGAAGTAGATCTTTCTAAACTTATCGGCCAAACGAGAAGTGGTTTCTCTGAGATTGGAAAAGAGCTACTTTCTTTGACTGAAAAATTCAAGCACTAGGAAAATCTCTTTAATTCATTTAAATGCCTAGAACTCTCTTCTTCATCATTTGCATCTTTACCTTCTTTACTTGGTACGACGGGTGATTCCACTGCTGCACCACGTAATAGGGTTGGGCGATATATATCGATATATCAATATATCGATATTTTTAAAATAGTACAGCCGATAATATCGACGATATTTTGAATTACCGTGCATCGATAATCGATAATTTTTTGCCATTTCGAGCCAAATTCGATATTTTTCATACATTTCTGATTTGCTTTAAATCTAACACCAGAACATTTTTTAAGAAGTGGTATAACCATAATGTTCGGGTGCTTGAATTTACACTACTTTCTTTTTCAAGCAATTCTTAATGATTTTTATGTTTATACTTCAGGATTCGTAGAATATCTGTAGACTCATCGAACTTTAACAACAAATATCTAGTAAACTATAAGTCCCCGGCAAGTTTGGATTTCAGTTTTGAGATCTGTGAGAGCACCTCCAACCCCGTGAAGAAGTGGTTTTTTGCGGGACGTGGTTCCTTAATGAAAAGCCGACCCTTTCGATATATTGATATATCGATGTTTTTACACGGCATAAATCGATGTTTTTTTAAATATCGATATAATATATATCGATATATTTTTCCAATTTGCCCAACCCTACCACGTAATGTGCCAGTGTTGAAAAATCTTCAGTTAAATCCTGTACAACCACAGGGGGAACTTATTGACTTAGCTTCACCGAATCCGCATTCTGTAGGGTCTTGTTCTACAAAGGACTCATCTTCAAATTCTAGGTCTTCTAATGCGCCTCCCGAAAGTATTTCGGTACAATCAACTATACCCGAAACGACTGAACCAATTGTTAATAAGTTGGTTGTCGTTCCTCCGAAGAAATCAATATTCGTATCTAGGTTTGATAAAGACACAACCGCGGATGATCTAAAGGGCTATATTTCGTCCAAAATCTCTCCTGGAAATATCTTTATCAAAAAATTCAACTTTTCGTACACAAGAGATATTTCTTCTTTTAAAATTGATGTATCTCCTCAAGATTATCAAACTTTACTGAACAGTTCATTTTGGCCACCTGATGCTTTTGTTCGGGAGTTTGAAAACAGGCCTAAAATACATGGTCACAATACAGCGAAAATTTCTCGTACTGCTTCAAAAAACTGAGTATAACTTTAAATTCCGCATTAAATATTTTCTATCAAAATGTCAGGGGCCTGAACACCAAATTAAGTGATTTTTATTTAAAAACGATTGACTGCGTCTATAATGTAATTTCTTTTACCGAAACATGGCTTAAGCCCCATGTTTTTGATTCTGAAATCTTTTGTAACCATTATCAGGTGTATAGAAATGATCGCGTAAACAGAATCGGCGGTGGTGTCTTGTTAGCTGTAAAGTCCTCATTACATTCTGAGGTGGTCAGTACACCTAATATTGGTGGTGTGGAGTCGATTTGCATTCGAATTAAGCAAGCAAAGGATTGGATTTATTTATTTGCTTGCTATATCCCGCCAGCCTGCAATATAAGCGTGTATATGGAATTAGCATCTGTGCTTAAAGATGTACACGCGCTGATGAACTCCTCTGACTCTATGCTTGTGTTAGGCGATTTTAATCTTCCGTGCATTTCTTGGAGCGTTTCAGAGGAGAATATTATTCCGAACTCATCGAGATCGGACATGAATAGCTTTTTCGATCAGATTGCGGATCTTTCCCTCAACCAGGGGAACATATTTCAGAATGCATTCGGGAAAATCTTAGACCTGGTTTTTGTAGATGATAGCTCTAAGTCTGTCCTTCACCGCTGTGACCCTCTTGTTCTACCGGAGGACTTATACCACCCTTCTCTAGAGATTACATACGAAACTGTAAGCAATATTAGTGGCTGCATTTCTAGTTCAGCTAACACAAGTACGTATTATAATTTTTCCAAGGCCAACTTTAAAAAACTTAATGATGAGTTAGCTAATTTAACATGGCCAAAATTTAATAACGATGTCGAGCAAAACGTTTTATAATAATAATAATAATAATAATAATACAATGGCGCTATTATAACTCTGACGAGTTTTATGGCCGAGCTTCTCTCCCAATTCGAGGTGTGCTCCTTTTTGTTTTTCCTACTAATTGGGTGGACCTACAGTTTTATGCCGGCTCCGAACGGCGAATGCATTTTTTGTGAGAAGCTTTTTCATGGCAGAAATACTCTCGGAGGGTATGCCGCCCACTGCCGAGAGGTGACCGCTGCTCTTAAAAAACCCAATAATTGGATTTTTACTAATTAGAAAAATTTGTTTGGCTCGGACCGTGGTTTGAACCCGAGACCTCTGGCATAGCAGGCGAGCACTCTACCCACTGCACCACAGCGGCCGCAAAACGTTTTACTTTTTAATAAAATTATTCATTGCCTATTTGAAAAACTTGTGCCTAAACGTGTTCGTGAGTACAATGAGCCATTACAACCTTGGTTCACAAAAGAGCTTAAAACTTTAAAAAATAAGAAATCCCGAGTTTTCAAATCATACAAGAAATCGGGCTTGCATACCGACTACTTAAAGTACGCTGAGCTTAGACGCCAATACTTTGTGTTAAATAAAAAATGCTATAGAGCTTATATACGTAAAATTAAGTCTAATTTTATTCGTAATCCAAAATCGTTTTACAGTTTCGTAAACTCCAAGAGAAAAGTTAATGGGTTTCCGTCTGCTATGAGATATCAAGACAACACTTCAAGTGATAGTCAAGAAATTTCCAATCTTTTTGCACAATTTTTCAAACATAATTATTCCAACATAGAAGAACTTCCATTTCGTAACTATCCATATCGATTATCTCCTAATACATCAATTTACAAACCAAATATATCTGCAGATGACGTGTTATCAGCTTTATTATCATTAAAAGAGTCATTTAGTTATGGTCCTGACCAGATACCAACATGCTTTCTAAAAAAATGTGCCATAAACCTGTTTAAACCACTAACTGCATTATTCAATAGTTCCTTAGAACAAGGCATTTTCCCTATGCTCTGGAAAGAGTCATTCATTATTCCCCTTCACAAAAGCGGGAGTAGGTCCTCCATAGAAAATTATCGAGGTATAGCAAATATTTCTGCTATTCCTAAATTATTTGAATCAATAGTTACCAATAGATTGTCTCATTCAACGTCCTCATTAATTTGTGATTCCCAACACGGTTTCTGTAAGGGTAAATCAACGGTCACAAACCTACTGGAGTTTACCACTAGTGTTTCTAATGGATTTTCTCAAAACTTGCCCACTGATGTTATATACACGGACTTCAGCAAAGCATTTGATAAAGTCAATCACTCCTTGCTGATTCTTAAACTTGATCTTCTTGGCTTTCAGCCCAGTCTTTTGCAATGGATATCTTCATATCTTTTAAATAGAACACAAAGGGTGATTTTCAAAATTCCCTACTCGTCTATTATTAATGTTACTTCGGGAGTTCCTCAAGGCAGTCACCTTGGCCCGATTCTGTTTTTGCTATTCATTAACGATATAACTACTACAATTAAATACTCAAAAATTTCATTGTATGCGGACGACGTAAAGCTTTTTAGATCAATCTCTTCATTTGATGATAGAACTTTGCTTCAGGAAGATTTAAATTCCTTAGTTTCTTGGTGTGACACTAACTTAATGCCACTTAACCTCAATAAATGTAAATTCATGCGCTTTTCCCGGAAAACCGTACAGCCAGCTTCTTATGCAATAAATGGCTTAGGTCTCGAACAAGTAAATGAGTTTGTGGATTTAGGTGTAATAATGGACTGCAAACTTAGTTTTAACATTCATATTAATGCTACAGCAAATAAGGCAAGAGGTGTCTTAGCGTTTATAAAACGTTGGTCAAAGGAATTCAGCGACCCATACATAACTAAAACACTCTTTACAGCTTTAGTAAGACCTATATTGGAATATGGTTCCATAGTTTGGAATCCATACTATCAGATTCACTCTGATCGCTTAGAGTCAGTCCAAAAACAGTTTTTGCTTTTTGCTTTAAGGAATTTGGCTTGGGATTCTGGTTACAATCTTCCACCGTATACTAGCCGTTTAAAACTCCTTAATCTTCCGACTCTTGCAAGTCGGCGAGAAATGTTAGGGGTAATATTTATCGTTAAGCTCTTGAATTAATTCTTTCTCCTTTCTTGCTAGCTGAAATAAACTTTAACATTCCTTCTCGTTCAACAAGACACTTCAACCCTATCTATTTAAAGCAATGTAAATCAAACTTTGAATTAAATGAACCTTTCCGGGGTTTATGTAAGAGCTTTAATTCCTATTCCAGCTTTTTAGATATTTCGGACTCGCTTTTCATTATAAGGGAAAAAATACTGTCTTATCTTAACGCATAGTAGCAATTATTCTGTTATAATTCTAAAGACTAACTTCAAATGTACTATACTCAGCTGATGATTTTATTTCTCTGTAGCTGAGCAGTTTAAGATCTCGACGCTTAACAAACTCCTGCCACTCAACACCTCGGCATTTTATGTAAATAAAAAATATCCGTACGTCATGCGGGTGCGCCTCTCGTGCGGTCGGGCGGGATTGGAGGGCGTGGGTTATTATTATTATTATTATTAAAACAGCTGATTTCTCCGTTGCCTTACGGGCCCAAAAAATCCCAAAAATTGCATACGGGCGTCTGCGTCAGCGGGCGGACCAGACGTTCCCGAAAAACCGGGCTATTAGAAAAAATCTGTACCGGTACATATTTGGTGTGGATATTCGGTTCAAAATCATTTGTAATATTTATTTATAGTTAAAACGGGTGTGCAGACCAAGCGGATAAATATTTTTGTTGGTGCAAGATTTCATCTCCTTATGACTTTTCATTACAAAGAAGTCTAGTTGAAAATTTCCAAAGGGCGTTTTAGAAATATTACCGCAAGTGATAAAAGTGTGTACACCAAGTTTCGTTATAATATCTCAATTACACTGTAGGGAGGTCAAAATATCACAGCGAAACGCTGAGACACCCGAACTTAATTTTTGGCTATTACGATGGCGTTTTCATTTACATTGCTTAATACGATGGCGTTTTCAGAAAGTCAAAGTTAGCTCCGGTTTTCGAGAATTTTAGGAAAGAAATTTCAGACCTCTGAAGGTAATTTTTTTTTCCGTCTATAAACTTTACTTAGGTTTTGAAACCTTTTCCTGCGTAAAGATTTTGACGGTTGTTCTTACTTAATTGGAGCATTCTAAATTCAATGCCATCATTAGTTTCCCCAAACTGGCTCCGGTTTATGAGATAACGGTATTTAAAAATTACCACCAATTTGGACGTTAGTTTATGAGTTAAATTGCCCAAATTTTGCACATGACCATATTTTAGCATTACCTTAACTTTTTCTGAAAATAACTGAAATCGGGCGACTATAACATATAGCTGCCATACAACCGATTGTTCAGATGTGGACATTTTGGGGTATAGCTTCGCTATTTAAACAGCTAAGGACATGAAACTTTGGAGAATTTCTACATGTATTGACCTTAATATATTCCCTGAAATTTGTCAAGATCGGGTCACTACAACATATAGCTCCCATACAACTGATTGTTCAGATATATGGTTTTGTACTTTTATTTTTTTATAACTCCGAAAATAGTCATTCTGCGTGAAAAAGCAACATAAACACTTTCATTCAAAATGAATAGGTGAAAATTTTTCGCATATTCTATTTCCACGTATATGCATTAGTTATTGCACTTTTGTGCAACCAAATTTGAAATTTCACCATAGGCACTTTTTTCAAGCCCAATAACTCATATATCGTATTAATGAATTAGATCATCTAAATATACATATCGTCTTACAGAGAATTAAAAGAACTAAATATTACGCAGTTTTTAAATAAAGTAAATATATGCATGTTTAACGATTTTATATGCATTTATAATAAAATTTTCCTACAAAACTATTGTTTGAAAACAATTTTTTTTTCTTCGGATATAGTTTTTATTGTATCATTCTTGGAGAATATGACAATTTTTATAAAATCTTCACCTAGTATACAATGACGTTATTCGTTGCCACTGCTTCAAATAACATTTGGATGAAAAGCAATTTTATTTGACATAAAATGAATACTTATGAATACATTTATTATGTGTATGGGAATATTTTTGTTTTTCTTAGAGTATGTTCATATGTATGTATGTATGTAATCTTATTTCATATTCGTTCATTATGTTATTCATTTTCATTATTTATGGGTGTATCTTTGCCGTCGGAATGGAATGGAATTCCAAGCAGCTGATTGTATAGCACTAAAAGTTCGTACGGCCTGACAGGACAAGCTTATCGATGACATAATCGTGTGTTGCATTAGGAAGTGCCGTTGCAGTTTCGTATTGGAAGGAATTTCAATAAGCTGCGTGTATGAACTTAGGAGTTTTTACGGCATAATGGGATAGGCTCGTACGGAACACAATCATTTATTATACATACTACATATATATTAGTAAATGCTGTGCTTTCTGAATGAAAGGAATTTCAGTAAGCTGCTTTTTTGTAATTTGGAGGTTTTTACGGCCTAATAGGATGGGCTCCTCGAAGTTTAAATTTTAGTGGCTCTAGGCTTGGTCACAATTTAGCTGAATATCCTTTCTCTTTAATCGCCTGGGGTACCTTTGTTCTAACAGACTTTTAGCCAGTATGTTTGGATTATTGCCTAGAATTGTGGCGTATTTAGTTTGTGTCTTTCTTACCTCTCCAACAACTGTGTTAATCTGTAATAGTAATAGGCCATAGATTTCAATAATTATTTAAATTTTGAAAAGAGCTTTTCGGCCGATGAAAATTAAAAGGCAAATTTACATTCCCTTCATTCTCCTACGCGTTTCGACGGTATTCTCGTCTTCATCAGGGAGTCTAATTTTTTATTTGGAAAGACATTAAAAAAAAAATATACAAACACAACATATTATTATAACGAAATTAACAATCACATTATGAGTTATACATAAATTACATACTTAAATTGTATAAAATTTATAAAAACTGTTCACTTACAGACATTCAAAGATTTTAAACGAAAAATTTATCACAACACATCTATCTTTTTACATTATTTTCGCGCAACTACATATTTATACATATACATACATACATACATACATACATATATATGTAATTATTTTTGACATTTATTTTGTTTCTTTATTATGTTTCTGTAGGCGCAATTAATGTTGTCAACATCTTCTTTAAAATTCATAGCGTCCTGTATTCGTTGTTGTATGCGCAAACTCTCCAGTGTCAGCCTTGTTTTTGTTCGTCTCTCTATGTCTAATATTTTCGCGTTGTCAAAGTCCGCTGTGT
Source organism: Urophora cardui (assembly GCA_960531455.1). Lineage (NCBI taxonomy): Eukaryota > Metazoa > Arthropoda > Insecta > Diptera > Tephritidae > Urophora > Urophora cardui. Next base: position 92,442,935 of record OY482673.1, on the reverse strand, counting down.
GACCATTGTTTGTCAAGTGTTGTGCTAATGCTGTTGTTGTCTTTTTGTTTCTAGCGTCTGTTTTATGCTCTCCTAATCTAATGCCTAGTGCTCGTTTCGTGGTACCTATATATGTTTTGTTGCATCGCTCGTCATTGTTGCCTTTACATTTGATTTCGTAAACTACGTTGTGTTGTTGCTCTTTGGTAACTTTGTCTTTTGTCTTACTGAATATTTGGTTAAGTGTGCGATTGGGTTTATGTGCGAATATTAATTTGTCATTATGTATGCATTTTTGTAATGTTGTATTATCTGTTAAACCTTGTATGTATGTAATGCCTCTAAAGATTTTGTTGTTATTTTCGTTCGTAGTTTTTGCATTATTTTGGAGTGTTATTTGTTTCTGTTTCGTTGTTGCTAACCACCTATCAATCACCTTATTTGGGTATCCGTTTTTTGTTAAAATATTTCTTATTCTAATGTCGTTGTTTTTCCTGAACGCCTGGTCGCTCAATGTGTAGATCTTATTTATAAAATTCGTCATAGTGTTTTTCTTTTGGGTCCAGGGGTGGTTAGAAATATAATTAATCATTCTTAGGGACGCTATTGGCTTCGCATACCAATTCGTCAAAATATTATTGTTGTTTCTAAATATTTCTATGTCTAGGAAGGCTATCTTACTGTCCTTTTCTCTTTCAGTCGTAAATTGTATTTTCTTGTGTTGCGAATTTAATGTAGTCAAAATGTCTTCCACGTCCTTAATCTTAACAATAGCGAATACATCATCTACATACTTAGTTATGTATTTGATGTATATGTCTTTTGTTTTGAGATCGGTTATAGCGTCGTCAAGTATTTTGTCCAGAACAATGTCAGCTATAGTGGGTGATAATGGATTTCCCATTGGCATACCATAAATTTGTTGGTACACCGTTCCGTCAAACATAAAATAATTGTTGTCCCTTAAACAAAAATTTATGATGTCTAAAAACTGGTTTTTAGTCAAGTTGGTATGGTTTTGAAGGGGTGTCCATTTTTGCATAATTGTTCGAATTGCTAGGCTCACTGGGATGTTCGTAAATAGGGAAATTACGTCAAAAGATATTAAGATTTCGTCATTTTCAATTGTCAATGTGTTTAACTTCTCTTTGAGTTGTGAGGAATTTTTAATGTTATAGTCGGTAGAAATTAGTTCCTTAAGTATTTGTCCTATATATTTGGATAATTCGAGGCAAGGTATGTTTGTAGAGGCAGAGATGGGTCTAAGAGGTGTGTTTTCTTTGTGTATTTTTGGGAGTCCATAGAGTCTTGGGGAGATAGCTGCATTGCAAGTCAATTTGTGTTTTAATATATTGTCGATTTTCCCTTGCTTGTATAGATCATTTACTATTGTGTTATTTTTCCTTTGTAATTTTTGTGTCGGGTCCAAGCGCATAGTTTTATATGTTTCTCTATCGTTTAGTAGTCCCATCATTTTTTCCTTGTATTCATGTTTGTCCATTAATACGGTCTTGTTACCTTTGTCTGCACTTGTGATTATTATTGAGTCTTTGTGTTGTTGTAGAAGTTTTTTTGTGTCGTCGAAAATCTTCAAAATAAATTTTTCTTTGCTATTGTTTTTAAACTTATTGCTAAATGACTTAATTCTACCAGCTATATTACATCTCGCGTTATCCTTGTCCTTATCCTCGTTTATTGTCTGGATCCCCTGTTCGATTTCCGCTATCAATTTCACTGGTTCTATGGTGTTCTTTGTTGTTGGCAGAGCAAATTTGTTCCCTAGGGAGAGGAGCCATTGGGACTCCCGGGGAATATTAATTTGTGTGTGGTTAACGAACCAATCCTCGTTGAGAGTGAGACCGTATTTCTCGAACTTGTTGCTAATTTGTTTTTCAAGTTTATTACTGATATTTGCTCTCGTGTCCGTTGTAATGAAATTAAAAAATTGTTTGTGGTACTTTTTTACTAAATCAAAATCAGATTCTTCTAATTTATTTTTGAGTTCTTTGTTGGTGTGATTAATACTGGCGCGGATCAATTTTATATGGATGTTTGCTTCTTTTATTTCTAAATTTAGTATTTTAGTAATAAAGTTTTGTTCGATTTTCTGTAGTTCCCGTTTTGTAACGTCCAATTTAAAGCCATGTTTAATGTTATTCATTTTCCCTGTTAAATGTGGTGGGATTATTCCGTAATTTTTACATTCCAATAAAAATTTCAGTCGTTGTTGTTGTTTTGATAATTTTTTTTTTGTTATTTTTGTTGTGCTGTTTGATTATGTAGCAAGTGCTATCGTCATATTTGAGACGGATGTGTTGGAAAAAATGCTTCATGTTGTGTGTGTATTTTTTAGGGTATTTTGTTGTTGTTTGTTTTAAAAATTTTAATTTTCGGTGTTAGCTCTCCGAAGAAATTATAATTTGTATTAGTAATAGGCCATAGATTTCAATAATTATTTAAATTTTGAAAAGAGCTTTTCGGCCGATGAAAATTAAAAGGCAAATTTACATTCCCTTCATTCTCCTACGCGTTTCGACGGTATTCTCGTCTTCATCAGGGAGTCTAATTTTTTATTTGGAAAGACATTAAAAAAAAATATACAAACACAACATATTATTATAACGAAATTAACAATCACATTATGAGTTATACATAAATTACATACTTAAATTGTATAAAATTTATAAAAACTGTTCACTTACAGACATTCAAAGATTTTAAACGAAAAATTTATCACAACACATCTATCTTTTTACATTATTTTCGCGCAACTACATATTTATACATATACATACATACATACATACATATATATGTAATTATTTTTGACATTTATTTTGTTTCTTTATTATGTTTCTGTAGGCGCAATTAATGTTGTCAACATCTTCTTTAAAATTCATAGCGTCATGTATTCGTTGTTGTATGCGCAAACTCTCCAGTGTCAGCCTTGTTTTTGTTCGTCTCTCTATGTCTAATATTTTCGCGTTGTCAAAGTCCGCTGTGTGACCATTGTTTGTCAAGTGTTGTGCTAATGCTGTTGTTGTCTTTTTGTTTCTAGCGTCTGTTTTATGCTCTCCTAATCTAATGCCTAGTGCTCGTTTCGTGGTACCTATATATGTTTTGTTGCATCGCTCGTCATTGTTGCCTTTACATTTGATTTCGTAAACTACGTTGTGTTGTTGCTCTTTGGTAACTTTGTCTTTTGTCTTACTGAATATTTGGTTAAGTGTGCGATTGGGTTTATGTGCGAATATTAATTTGTCATTATGTATGCATTTTTGTAATGTTGTATTATCTGTTAAACCTTGTATGTATGTAATGTAATGTGTTAATCTTTAGATCCCTGTGTATAGCGGAATTTTTCACTTACCAGAGCGCCCGGCATATTGATCTTAATATCTTAGATTGCAGCCTTTGTATTATTTTCAGACTGGATTTGGATATTGAACCCCAAAGCTGGGGTCGCATCGTAACAGTCGTGAACGAAACGACTATCGTTCGATCGTAAATTACGTGAGTCGTTAGTCGAACGAAGTAATTGGGATTATAACAGTCGAACAGAGACGTATCGTAATTGCATATTTGTTTATCGATAATGTTTTCCTTCTACTTCCTTTTTTAAGTCACAATAGAGTTTCAAGTGTCCAAACAAAAAAAAAAAAAAACAAAATAAAGAATACCAAAATAAATAATATACCGAATATACGATATCGATAACACATTAACGTTAGTTATAATGCGATACACATAATTTTAGATAACGAGTTACACGTTCACGACTGTTACGAGGATGGTTTTATCACCATATTAAATAAAAGTATTTTGTTGTCTAGGCTTAATTTAGATTTTGGACCAATGATCCATTGCAAATTGCTTATTTTCAGCTTTGCTTGCATTATCTTATTCTCAATATGATATTTCCAAGTAATCCTTCTGTCTAAGGTAACACCAAGGTAGGTGACGTAAACTTTTTGGGTTACTATTTTGCCATTAATTGAGACAGTGCACAGTTCTGTGTTTCTTGACTAATTCTCTTTCGATTCCATGAGTTACACCACAATCTATTAAGTCGCGAGTTTTGCTTCTATCAGTAGGCCAATATGTTGGCTGACCAGTGGAAACAAAGTCTAGGTCATTGCTTAAAATTGCTTTGAATAGGTTTCTTCCCTTTGGTGTTATCAGTCTGGAACCCCATAATGTATGTTTAGCGTTATAATCACCTGCTGCAAGAAACCGTGGGCCCAACTTGGTAAAGAATTCAGTAAATTGGGATTCTGTTATATTAAAACGGGGAGGACAGTATATATATATATATATATTGCAGTTACAGAGCTATCTTCTACGTGCACTGATGTTGAGTGTATATAATTCCTGCAATAATCTCCCAGTAGATGATGCTTAATCTGTTTTCTAATAAGTATTCCGGCTCCACCTCTAGCTTTACCTTCGGGGTGCTTGGTGTCGTAGAACGCAAAGCCGTCAATACTAAAATTATTAAAGGCCGTCAAATGAGTTTCAGAGATTAGCATTATATCTATCTGCTGTCTTTCTAGAAATATTTGGAGTTCATTCAGGTGTTGGCTTAGGCCGTTAGCATTCCAAAAACCTATATTGAGTGAATTCATGAAAACAATTAAGTTAAGGTAATGCTAAAATATGGTCATGTGCAAAGTTTGGGCAATTTAACTCATAAACTGACGTCCAAATTGGTGGTAATTTTTAAATACCGTTATCTGATAAACCGGAGCCAGTTTGGAAAAACTAATGATGGCATTGAATTTAGAATGCTCCAGTTAAGTAACAACAAGCGGCAAAATCTTTACGCGGGATAAGGATTCAAAACCTAAGTAAAGTTTATAGACGGAATAAAATTACCTTCAGACTCCGAAACTTCTTTCCTAAATTTCTCGAAAACCAGAGCTAATTTTGACTTTCTGAAAAAGCCATCGTATTCTACACCCAAAAAATAAATTTACATGTTTTGGCGTTTCTCTGTGTTATTTCAAAAGCTAAAAATTTACCTACAGTGTTGTCAAGTTATGGGATCCGAAATTTCGTAAATGCTTAGTCTAAAAAGAGGCCGTGCCACGCCCATTTTCAAACCGTTTTAGGTTTTTTGTTTTATGTCTCTAGTGGGACTCATGCCACAAACTTTCAATTAATTACACTGTGTGACAAAATAAAAAAAAAAAAACTGAAAGTACTTTGTTCGAGGTTAACATATGTTATAGGCCTTACCAAGCATACCAAGACTGTATACTTAAGGTACTGAAAGACGATGCAATGAAAGTGCTTTCAGAAAGCGAAAAAGAAAAATTTTCTCGTGTAGCCACCAAAAAAGTACTTTCTGAAAGTGTTTTCCGAAATTTCGGCAATTACTTTCTTACGAAAAACTTTCATCGTCTAGCTCCTAGAAAAATACTTTTCACTTTCAATTACGATATTACATCTGAAAGTATTTTACTTTCTGAAAATTGCTAGCTGATAGTGTTGTCTAAATGATCGAACCGGCATGTAAATATGTTTTCTTTATAAAAATACATATGTATGAATAAAACACAAATTTTGTGGGTATATTGGAAATTCTAAGTATGCAGTTTTTATATACCTGACTAGACCTACAACTTGAGGTATGTCTCGCCAAAAGTACTTTTTCACTGTCACACAGTGTTATTTTTATATAAGATAAAATTTCGCTTAAAATGGTTATACTAGCCCCTTTTACAATACTCATTTATAAAAGTGGGTGAGGTCGTCAATAGATTTAGGCAACTTTTCGTCCAAACATTACTCTTAGCAAGTGAATCAAGCATACCAAATTTAATCAATATACCTGCTATGTTTTCTGAATTGTCACTTATCAAAGTTTATCTTTTAATAAGTTGGCGTGTTACTCAGATATCACATTATAGGTGTTTGTCTATCTATATATATAAGGATGAAAGTTCGTTTGTTTGTTCCCTATGGACGCCGAAACTACCGGGCCGATCACATTCAAATTAAAGGTATCAATCAGAGCTTCAATAGAGAGTTCATTCCATTCCAATTTTCCAGTCGGCTATCCAAAATATATTATTAATCATGATGTACACCGCTATGTGTACCGGATGGCCATGAAAAGTTGTTGATAGGGAACGTGAGATGGGGACAGAGAGAGAGAGAGAGAGAGAGAGAGAGAGAGAGAAAGAGAGAGAGAGTAGTATAAGAGGAGGAAGAGATAGAGGGAACGGGAAATGCTGAGTGGTGGGGAGACCGATAGGGAAGGGAGTGGCATAGTATGATTTGCCGCAGCGAAATGGGACGGGTATTTGCTAGTATATATATAGGGAAAGTGGAGGATTTTGCCCATTTTCAATACCAACTTGCTCTGTGCCCATTGAAACCTGTATGCCAAATTTCATCAAAATATTTAAATTTTTGCGCAAGTTAGAGGGCATATGAACAGACAGACGGACGGGCATGGCTCAATCGATTTTTTTCACCCTGATCATTTTTATATATATGTACATATAATATTCTGTGTAAATATCAAAAGACGGACGGACATGGCTCCATTTTCAATTGGCAGCATATCGTCGCTTAAAGTGCAATACCGCGTATCGACCAAATACAATACCGGGTTAGTGACATTTTTGCCAAAAATGAGATTTAGCGAAAAATACATTCCTGGCGTCCGTCCCCATCCTTTCATGCAAAAATTTTGAGATTAGAACAACGCAATTCCAAATATCGGCACAGCTCCAAACCCGCTTTTCAAGAATTGAGGAAATTTTGGAATCAATACCGCGAATAATACATAGGTGTTAGTGCTTTATAACTCTACATATGTACTAAAGTTTATTATACTTTAAACGACGATATACATATGTACACTGTACATTTTACAGATATTAATTAGCAGAAATAGTTTTAGTATGTATATTATAATTTATGAAGCTCGAAAACGCTTTGAACCGAACCGAACAATTTTTCTGAATGGTTTTCGGTTCAGTTTTTGAATTTCCCACCAATAACTCATAACTCATATTAAACCTGGTGAATTATAATTTAACGCAACTGATGGACACGGGCAAATACTATTCTGCAGATGGAGTCATAAAATGTTTGTATCTATTTCCATTCATCATATTCAGACTTTTTTAATAAGTAATTACTAGCACCTATTCAACAGAGATTGATTTTTTTCTTGTTCTTTTTCCAAAACCATTTATTTTAATCAGGATGTGATTTCGATTCAAATATAGATATAAAATAAAATTGCAAATAAAAGGCAAGAGAAATTACCCTCGTGAAAAAGAACATATGTAAGTATGTATAAATAAATAATTACATATATACATATACATATATATAAATATAAATTGTTTACCCCATAGCCTGGTACCGGTCCGATGCCATGTCCCAAGTAGGGGTCCGCGTATTCTCTTGCAGTGTAGCTGTATTTGATTGGAATCGGAGGCAACGATAACCGTAGAAATAATTTTGTAAAATAAAACGTATATATAAAATTACAAATGATGATAATTGATTAAATTCATTGTGGTAGTTGATTGTGAGTTAGATATTTAAAAAAGGTTTTTTAGAATAATATTTATCTGGTTCATTTATTCATTGATTGTTGGAGTGGTATAAAAATAATTAGCTTCGTGTTATTGCACAGCATATTTATAATTTTGTAAACACATTTATATTGGAAAATGTTACATTATATGATTCTCCTGCTTTTGTCCTCATTATTTTGCTACAAAAGAAATCATGGAAATAAATTGAAACTTTCGTAGTATGTTAAATTGAACCGCTTATTTATATAGAGATGTACATATATGTATGTATAGTTACGAGCTGCAAACTGATAGAATCAATCCCGTCATTCATTCACGTATAAATTGAAGAATGTATACGGGGTTAAATCTATACATGTATGTATTAATAGATGACATGTTTTGTGGTACATAAACTTCATCGTATCGGAATAAGCCATATACATATCTACATATGTATGTATCATACGAAAGGTAGTCGTCCAAAGATGGTCGAAGGTTGGGTGTCACAAGGCCATGGGACATAAAACCATATGGCGAGTCCCGTTCCATTGAGACATAAGGTCATATGCCATTAAATCTCAATATAATGGGACTTAAGGTCATACATTTTTTCCCGAAAATGAGACATAAAGCCATATTTTTGATAATGATCGCATGCCACCTTATTTCATGTAAAAAATCCATTGTTCTTTCATGTCGCCGTCTTTTATGTCAACAAAATTGCATTTATCTGTCAAAATATTGTTGGCAACATGGTTCAATAATAAAGATTTATTTCATTAAAAAAAAACTTAAAAAACATAATTTTCATATTAAAAAAAAAACATGTTTTTTTTCGCAAAAATGCCTAACTAACTAACTATACGTAAGAAAGAGCTTTAAAATACCTTTAGTTTCGTGTATAACTTGTTGGAAAAGACCGCAGAGTTCTCCTTCTAGAGTAGAATCTATGACCCATCCAAAGTGGTTTTGCGTGAAACACCTTTCTGCATTGGTGACCTTCGCACATAGGTAGATTTTCAAGTTTTATGCGGCCAAAAATATTTTGTTGTCTACATCTATTCCAAATTGCTTGTTTAATGCAAAATTTTAATAATTTGTGTTAAAAGTCGATTTTGTTGAAAAATATATACAGTGACTCAAAAGAAAAATCATACGCCAGAGTTTTTAAATTTATTTCAAAGAGTTCTGTCGAAAATTTTACTTTCTTATTTTCGTTTAAAAATATAGACAATTTTTCATTAAAAATCGTTTTAAGCAGGATTTCTAAGCTTATGAAAAAATCAGAAAAATCGTAGAAATTTCTAAAAGTGGATTAAAAATTTCAAAGCGAGGCCAGAATTTATAGAAGAAAGCCATATTTTTGATAATGATCGCATGCCACCTTATTTCATGTAAAAAATCCATTGTTCTTTCATGTCGCCGTCTTTTATGTCAACAAAATTGCATTTATCTGTCAAAATATTGTTGGCAACATGGTTCAATAATAAAGATTTATTTCATTAAAAAAAAACTTAAAAAACATAATTTTCATATTAAAAAAAAAACATGTTTTTTTTCGCAAAAATGCCTAACTAACTAACTATACGTAAGAAAGAGCTTTAAAATACCTTTAGTTTCGTGTATAACTTGTTGGAAAAGACCGCAGAGTTCTCCTTCTAGAATAGAATCTATGACCCATCCAAAGTGGTTTTGCGTGAAACACCTTTCTGCATTGGTGACCTTCGCACATAGGTAGATTTTCAAGTTTTATGCGGCCAAAAATATTTTGTTGTCTACATCTATTCCAAATTGCTTGTTTAATGCAAAATTTTAATAATTTGTGTTAAAAGTCGATTTTGTTGAAAAATATATACAGTGACTCAAAAGAAAAATCATACGCCAGAGTTTTTAAATTTATTTCAAAGAGTTCTGTCGAAAATTTTACTTTCTTATTTTCGTTTAAAAAGATAGACAATTTTTCATTAAAAATCGTTTTAAGCAGGATTTCTAAGCTTATGAAAAAATCAGAAAAATCGTAGAAATTTCTAAAAGTGGATTAAAAATTTCAAAGCGAGGCCAGAATTTATAGAAGGTTTTGAGGAGATTTCTAGGTATACTGTTATGTAGCCAACCAATTTTAGTGTAAAAAGTGCAATTCTCAATGCTGTGAAAAATTCCGTCGATTTTAGAAATTTTTTTCTGTAGGGTGTTTGCCTTATATGTACGTGAGACCGTTCCAATTAAAATTTCGGAAAAGCCAATGACAATTTTCAAAAAGTTGAATGTTGCATATTATTATATTAAAATTGAATGAGCTACAAAATTGCATACTCAAAAATCTTATAAAAAAATGTAGCTTTAGAATTCTTAGCCCCTTTTTATGATAAGTATTTCCTTGACTTTGAAAACTTGGAAATACTGAAAATACTGCCTAAAAAGTTAACAATAATCCGTGATAAATATCTCGGTAGATATGCGTTAGAAATATAAACATTAAAATCAAATATAAAACACAAAAAAGAAAATTATTGTAGGTAGATATGAAAAACCCTGCATCTAGTATTGAAGTGCAGCTTTGTGGGACGTAATTTTTTGCCGGAAAAATACTAATTGTACTAGAGGGTTAATTTGACTGAGTCTGACAGACCAACATAGCAAAATCAGTTTTGAACAGAAAAAAAGAGTGAAATTTTTTTTTTTAATATCCCAACTTTAAAAGCTTAAAACTATAAACTTAAAATTATTGGAAATCAAGGATATTATGGAAAAGTGTTAATAATTACTTGAGGATTTAGGATCCATCACGATTACTTAAATGAAATGCTTTAAATAAAAAATATTCACGTTGATACTAGCACTTAAAAATATGTAAAAAAAAACACTAAAAAATTAACTTTAGATATGCTAAGTTTCGACCATCTGGGAGCAAGTGCAGATTATGGGGTCTGGAAAAAAGCGATGCATTATAATGCAATAATTACACAGGCCAACAAAATGAGACCGATTTTTTTGACCATAAACCAGACCATACTTTCCTAAAGGTTTTCGATGCGCTGAATTCAAATCTGGACGCAGAATTGCTCTATCACGTCAGGATTTTGAGATATCCTAACCTAAATGTGCAAAAAACACCGTTTTTGCCTATTTTTGACGATATATATAAACTACAGATTTTTTTTTGTTAAAAAAGCACACATATCATCTTAAAGAAGAAGTCTTTCTCTTACGAATGGCGTTGAGTTTGCTCAAATATCTTTTTTTTCGTTAAGATAGAGCAATTTTAAATGTATAAATGCTTAAACACCACAAGCCCACAATACACAATCCCACAAACTATGAACACATAAACTTTAAATTGCTCTATCTTAGCGAAAAAAAAATATATTTGAGCAAACTCAACGCCATTCGTAAAAGAAAGACTTCTTATTTAAAATACTATGTGTGCTTTTTTAAGCAAAAATAAGCTGTCGTTTATATATAGCCTCAAAAATAGGCAAAAATAGTGTTTTTTGCACATTTAGGTTAGGATATCTCAAAATCCTGACGTGATAGAGCAATTCTGCGTCCAGATTTGAATTCAGCGCATCGAAAACCTTTAGGAAAGTATGGTCTGGTTTATGGTCAAATTTCTTGTCGGCCTGTGTTATTGTTGCCCAGTCTATTTCCAATATGTTGGTATGTTTTTTTCTGTAATTGTAACGACTTCACAAAATTCAATTTTGGCCGCATAAAACTTAAAACTCTACCTATGTGCTTCGGTCGCGCTCTACAAAAATAACCCTGGGCTACGCCATCCAAGTCCGGTCGTGTCTCATAACCGTGGCTACCGCCACCCTTCAGCGTAGTCGGCCTTCGGTCGCGCTTATAAAAATAACCCTCAGCCGGTAGAATTCTCTTTCCGGAGTAATATCTATGGCCGCGCCGCGCTGTCCCCCTACGCGGCGGGATAAGACATGTATATATAGTTTTTGTATACTGTTTTTTTTTTAATTTTTTTCTAAATTTTACATATGTTTGTAAGATATTTTAAATTTTTAAATACGTACATTAGGGTGGGGCGATTTGTGTGGAGGGAAATTAATCGCGGTATCGAAATTTGGATTCCTCTCATTTTTCTGAGTAGAAAACTCCTCAACGATATTTGTCTAAAATTAATTTTGATGTTCCGGAATTTGGTTTTTATGAACCAAGACGAATTTTTGAAAATAAAAATTGGGCAAAAATCGACAAAAAATATCCAGGCCAATATGCACATCGAATTGAAGCAGAATTTTGTGCTGAATACAGATATGAAATCCGAATTAAAATCGGATGATCCGTTTTTGAGATATAGCCTGATTTCCGGTTATGGAGGCTGAATGCACAAAATCGCATATTTTCGCTATTATCTCTTGTTGCGTACAATACATCTTAAATTTTTTTGCAAACTTCTTTAAGATAAGTCAATTCAATATATGAACAGTATTTTAAAATATTAATTTATCTTGCGGTATAGGAAAACTAGAATGCACTCTTTTTTCCTTGGCCCAAAATCGCGGTATGGGTTCTCTATGTTATAGTCATTTGATACCGATGATTTTCGCCGACAGCGCTTTGTGTACAATAAATGCTCTAAATACAAATTTTCAGAATTTTAGCTGCAAAATTTGAAGAGTTATAACCAGGAGCGGATTTACTTAGGGGCAAAATGGGCAGGTGCCCAGGGCGCCGCGGCGTTTCAATAAGGGACGCCAAAACTAAGACAAGGAAAACAATTTTTTTTTATTTATCAAAAAAATTAATTATTACAAGAATGAAAGATTTTTTCAATTTTTTACAGAGAAAAAATGAATCAAAGTACACTTCAGAACATTGGTACAGTTCCTATCAAATGAAAGCTATTGAGCAGGGAATTTACATAGAATAGTACTCATTGTGATTCCTAGGTCGGGTCTCCAGATATGGGCCAAAACGTGGACCTGGATGACCCTTGAATGTTTCCGATCGATATTGGTATCAGATCAAAGGTCTTGATGAGGACTTCAACATAGAGCTATTTTATTTCTGATGCTCAGGCCGAGTACCCAAATAGAGGCCCGGATGACCCTCAAATGTTTCTGAGCGATATTGGTATCAAATGAAAGGTCTTGATGAGGACTTCAACATAGAGCTATTTTATTTCTGATGCCCAGGTCGGGTACCCAAATATGGGTAAAAACGTGGACCCGGATGGCCCTGGAAAATTTCTCAGCAATATTGGTATCAAATGAAGGATTTTGTATAGAAATGAACTCATTACGATTCCCAGGTTGGATCCCAAGATGTGGGTCAATCGTGGACCCGGATAACACCGGGATATGGGTACCAAATGCAAAATGTTAAGCAGGGCATAGAGATGAACTCATTATGATTCCTAGGTCAGGTACCCAGATGTGGGTCAAAATGTGGACCCGGTAGTCCGGGAAAATAGCTCATCGATATTGGTATCAAATGAAAGATGTTGAGCGGGGCTTTTACATGGAGATGAACTCATTATGATTTCTAGGTCAGGTCCCGAGATGAGCAGGGATTTTACATAGAGATGGACGCATTATGATTCCTAGGTCGGGTCCCCAATGTGGGTGAAAAAAGAACCTGGATGTCACCGGGATATTTCTCACTGATATTGGTATCAAATGGAAGGTGTTGAGCAGGACTTTTATATTGAGCCGTACTCATTAGATATGATTCCTAGGTCAAGTCCACTGATATGGATCAAAACGTGGACCCGAATGATCACGGAAGATTTCCCAGCGATATTGGTATCACATGAAGGGTGCTGAGCTGAGATTTTACGTAGGTATGAACTCATTATTGCTAGGTCGGGTCCCCAGATGTGGTTTAATACGTGGACCCGGATGACTCTGGGATCCTACTGAGCAATACTGATATAAAATGAAAGGTGTTGACCAGGACTGCTACATAGAGCTCTTTTCATAGTTATCCTTAGGGCCGGATGACACGATATGTTTTTCAGCAACAATTTTATCAAATGAGAAGTGGAATACAGGGCTATGTTGCGCTAAACCCAGTTCCCTAGCGAAATGGAAAGGAGAAGGGTAATGAAAATGGGAAAGGCAAAGGACGGAAAAGTAGAGGGAGAATATAATGAAAATGAAGAGGATAGGGAGAGAGACAGTAAGACAGGAAATGACAGAAGTAATAAGAGGGGGAATGAAAGGGATAAAGACAGAATAGGAGAGGTAAGGAGAGTGGTAGAGAAAGGGAAGCAGAAATGTGACTGGAAAACGAAGCGGAAATGAAAGGGAAAAGAAAGAGAAAGGGAATAGTAGAGGCAAAGGGAGTTGGATACTAATAGGAAGAAAAGGGATAACGACATAAAGAGGGTAAACAAATTTTTCCTTCATTTTTATAACTTATCTGGCTTTTGCTTAGCTCTGCAGCCCGAGATAAGTTCGGTTTCTAGATACTTCCAACTTAATTTAAAGTACGCAGTTTTTTGCTTCTAATGCCTATAATAAGAAGTGGGCCAAAGCAAAGCTTGGCCGGGTACAGCTAGTTATATAAATAAAAATGAAATAAATATTCTTTCTAAGAAAACTCGAATCAAATTTTTTAAATCCGTAAAATATATCAGTAATGAAATATCACCACACGAAGGCAAGTACGGTTTTTTTGGAAATATTGGGGCGCGGCTTGATTTGTTTGCCCAGGGCGCTTCTAGAGGTAAATCCGCCCCTGGTTATAACCCAAAACGTAGACGTATGCTGTTTGGGACTTGTTTTTTTACTTTCCTCAACTCTAACAAAAACTCAAGGTTACTCATACGCCATAGCGTACTATTGGAAGCAAAAAACAAATTTCAGAAGCATAAGTCTACGTTTTAGGGAATAACTCTTAAATTTTTGCAGCTGAAATTCTGAAATTTTGGATTTGAAGAATTTATTGTACACAAAATGCGATCCGCGAAAATCATCGGTATCAAATGACTATAACATAGAGAACCCATACCGCGATTTTGGGCCAAGGAAAAAAGAGTGCATTCTAGTTTTCCTATACCGCAAGATAAATTAATATTTTAAAATACTGTTCATATATTGAATTGACTTATCTTTAAGAAGTTTGCAAAAAAAAAATTAAGATGTATTGTACACAAGAGATAATAGCGAAAATATGCGATTTTGGGGATTCAGCCTCCATAACCGGAAATCGGGCTATATCTCGAAAACGGATCATCCGATTTTAATTGGGATTTTATATCTGGATTCAGCACAAAATTCTGCTTTAATTCGATGTGCATATTGGCCTGGATACTTTTTTGTCGATTTTTTCCCAATTTTCATTTTCAAAAATTCGTCTTGGTTCATAAAAACCAAATTCCGGAACATCAAAATTAATTTTAGACAAATGTCGTGGAGGAGTTTTCTACTCAGAAAAATGAGAGGAATCCAAATTTCGATAGCGCGATATAGGTTAGTAAATCGCCCCACCCTAACGTACATATGTGTTATTGGAAGGTTCTTGCAGTGTTGCTGCCAAACAACAGGAACAGCAGAAAATAGAAAATTTCACATTAGCGTGATTTTACGACACAATTTTTGAGTAGCATTTGGCACAAAGTTTAAAAAGGTTGCATGGAAACAGCACAACCATTTCGAAGCACTGAAGATTTTGCAATAACAATTTTTATCTTGCATACATAAACACATAAATGACAAACATTTATTATATCATTCATATTTTTTTCTTAAACAAGTTCATATTAGGTGTGTTTTATTTGTTGTTACCTCTCTCACATGGCATATTAAGTGAAATAAAGCATTTGTAACGCAAAACGCCATATCTAAAGTTAATCTTTTAGTTTTTTTTTTACATATTTTTAAGTGCTAGTTTCAACGTGAATATTTATTATTTAAAGCATTTCATTTAAGTAATCGTGATGGATCCTAAATCCTCAAGTAATTATTAACACTTTTCTATAATATCCTTGATTTCCAATAATTTTAAGTTTATAGTTTTAAGCTTTTAAAGTTGGGATATTTAAAAAAAAAATTTCACTCTTTTTTCTGCTCAAAACTGATTTTGAATTCTAAAGCTACATTTTTTTATAAGATTTTTGAGTATGCAATTTTGTAGCTCATTCAATTTTAATATAATAATATGCAACATTCAACTTTTTGAAAATTGTCATTGGCTTTTCCGAAATTTTAATTGGAACGGTCTCACGTACATATAAGGCAAACACCCTACAGAAAAAAATTTCTAAAATCGACGGAATTTTTCACAGCATTGAGAATTGCACTTTTTACACTAAAATTGGTTGGCTACATAACAGTATACCTAGAAATCTCCTCAAAACCTTCTATAAATTCTGGCCTCGCTTTGAAATTTTTAATCCACTTTTAGAAATTTCTACGATTTTTCTGATTTTTTCATAAGCTTAGAAATCCTGCTTAAAACGATTTTTAATGAAAAATTGTCTATATTTTTAAACGAAAATAAGAAAGTAAAAACTCTGGCGTATGATTTTTCTTTAGAGTCACTGTCTATATTTTTCAACAAAATCGACTTTTAACACAAATTATTAAAATTTTGCATTAAACAAGCAATTTGGAATAGATGTAGACAACAAAATATTTTTGGCCGCATGAAACTTGAAAATCTACCTATGTGCGAAGGCCATCAATGCAGAAAGGTGTTTTACGCAAAACCACTTTGTATGGGTGATATATTCTACTCTAGAAGGAGAACTCTGTGGTCTTTTCCAACAAGTTGTACACCAAACTAAAGGTATTTTAAAGCTCTTTCTGACAATGATACATTTACATTTTAGTTAGGCATTTTTGCGAAAAAAAGCTATGTTTTTTTTTAAATATGAAAATTATGTTTTTTAAGTTTTTTTTTTTAAATTAAATAAATCTTTATTATTGAACCATGTTGCTAACAATATTTTGACAGATAAATGCATTTTTGTTGACATAAAAGAGGGCGACATGAAAGAACAATGGATTTTTTACATGAAATAAGGTGGCATGCGATCATTATCAAAAATATGGCTTTATGTCTTATTTTCGGGAAAAAATTTATGACGTTAAGTCCCATTATATTGAGATTAAATGACATATGGCCTGATGTCTCAATGGAATGGGACTTTACTCCATATGGTTTTATGTCCCATGGCCTTGTGACACCCCACCTTTTCATGCCGATACGATGACGTTGGGGCAGATAAAGTGGGCATTCCACCTTACTAAATTGCTTATATCTCTTGAGGTATTTGCGTTAGAGTACTGAAATTTATATAGTGTTATATGAAGTAAATAAATACCAAATAGAGCAAGTAAGGAAGCCTAAGTTCGATTGGAATCGAACATTATATACTCAGCTGCGTGCTTTAATTCCAAGGGGCGTTTTATAAATATTATTGTTAAAAAGTAGGTGTGGGTATAAACCGATTTCGCATAGCTTTTGCAGATGTACATATTAACACTAATAATAAAAGTGTGTCATAATATATGTTTCTTGTGGGAACGGAATTCCTCTTAAGAAATAATATGAGAAATAACAAGCAAAGAAAGGAATAATTGTTTAGTGTATGTATAATAGTAGTAGGTTGGTTTTATTTCTGTTTTGAAATGGAAATATGTATAAAATGTTATCGGAAATAACAACTTATGGAAAATGTATATATATGTTCGGAAATATGTACATATATACGGATATGGAAATACTTACCGCTGTGACTCGCTGTCGAAAATAATTAACAGTTAAATTTTCTTTTGTTGCGCGCTGACTGGCAGAAAAGTATCTTCCTTCAGTCAACGGCTTTGAAAATATCTCCTGCATACACATACATATGTGAATATGTGCATATTAGAGATTCCAATCCCGGGAACCCAGGATCTCGCCCTTTTTGACAGCCCGGAAATCCTGGGATTGCTCGAAAATAAGTAAAAGTTAAAATGCAAGGCGGCGGTAGCCTAATGGTGATGCCATTAGACTTCCAACCGGAAAATCCGAGGTTCGATCTCGGCGGACGCCAATGAATAAAAAATGTTAAAAAGAAGTCTGATGAAGAGATGTGGTGGTCTCCGAAATGGATCTATAACTTCTACCAAACAAGTATTAATCTTTCATACCAATTTTTCCTTAAAAAAAAAAAAAAAACAAAAAAAAAACCAAACACACAACCACACCAACATACAAGTGACAAATACCGATAACGTGGGCAAGGTCACTGTTGCTGGATGGTAGGTTGTAAAAAAGGAAAAAATGAAAAGAAAAATTAATACAAGCAAAATGCAAGGCGGCGGTAGCCTAATGGTGATGCCATTAGACTTCCAACCGGAAAATCCGAGGTTCGATCTCGGCGGACGCCAATGAATAAAAAATGTTAAAAAGAAGTCTGATGAAGAGATGTGGTGGTCTACGAAATGGATCTATAACTTCTACCAAACAAGTATTAATCTTTCATACCAATTTTTCCTTAAAAAAAACAAAAAAAAAAAAAAGGTGGCAAAAGAAAAGCGACAAAAAGTTCAACTGCGTACCAGGCCGTGTTTGGGTGAGTGGGTTAGCGCGTCGCTAACATTTACACCTTCTCACGGTGAGTCTAAGTTCGATTCCCGGCTTGATCAAGAAATCTGATGATGAAGAATTGGTTTTCTTCGAAATAGCTATCATTTCTACCATCGCTGGTAATACGTAGCTTTGAACTTGTTCGCTTTTCGCCAAATAAAATTAATTAAAAATCTTCTGTGTACCTACACAATAATTCAACAATTAAATTAAAATAGAAAGGCAGGGTGTTGCAAATGCACATTACTTCCGGCTAACCGAAGCATAGACCGCCTAAAAAAGTACTCAACAAGTTTGTGTTATCTCATGAAAATCATGTGTACATAAAAAATACAATAACAATGTTGAGCGAGCAAAGGTGGCAAAAGAAAAGCGACAAAAAGTTCAACTGCGTACCAGGCCGTGTTTGGGTGAGTGGGTTAGCGCGTCGCTAACATTTACACCTTCTCACGGTGGGTCTAAGTTCGATTCCCGGCTTGATCCCGAAAAGAAATCTGATGATGAAGAATTGGTTTTCTTCGAAATAGCTATCATTTCTACCATCGCTGGTAATACGTAGCTTTGAACTTGTTCGCTTTTCGCCAAATAAAATTTATTAAAAATCTTCTGTGTACCTACACAATAATTCAACAATTAAATTAAAATAGAAAGGCAGGGTGTTGCAAATGCACATTTCTTCCGGCTAACCGAAGCATAGACCGCCTAAAAAAGTACTCAACAAGTTTGTGTTATCTCATGAAAATCATGTGTACATAAAAAATACAATAACAATGTTGAGCGAGCAAAGGTGGCAAAAGAAAAGCGACAAAAAGTTCAACTGCGTACCAGGCCGTATTTGGGTGAGTGGGTTAGCGCGTCGCTAACATTTACACCTTCTCACGGTGGGTCTAAGTTCGATTCCCGGCTTGATCCCGAAAAGAAATCTGATGATGAAGAATTGGTTTTCTTCGAAATAGCTATCATTTCTACCATCGCTGGTAATACGTAGCTTTGAACTTGTTCGCTTTTCGCCAAATAAAATTAATTAAAAAAAATCTTCTGTGTACCTACACAATAATTCAACAATTAAAAAAAAAAAAAAAAAAAAAATGGTCTGAGAGCTCAATAATAAAGTAGTTATCAAAATAAAAACGACCAAAAACCAAAAGTAAAAAGCGGATTGCTCGAATTTCATCCCGGGATTTTCGGGATAAAATAAAGCGAGAAAATTCCCCTATTATAGCAAAGAAAAATTTTATTTTATATAATTTTTATTGGTCTCAGATCTGTATACTAATAGCGTTTCCTATTCTGAACGAAAATGTTGCATTATTACATGACAGCATTATCAACATGTGCCCTGTGCCCTATGAAAATGGTGCATTTTTCATGTGATAAATGAAGCAAAAATAATGCAACCCTTTACTTGTGCTAAGAACAGAAAATGTTGCCCCTTAGTCGGGCCATTTTTACATTTTGTCAATAGAACAAACAGCCCTAAAAAAATTTGTGGAATCTTTGTGGAAGAAAATAAAAAAATTTGACATTTTTGCCAGAATAAATAGGCAAAGTAAGGAATAATATTTTTGATTTAATAACACTAGGCAACAAATAATTAAAAAAAATACGAAGAAACTTAGGTTTGGGGGAAAATAGATATGGGCCTGCTGAGCTAGGAACTATTTTTTTTAAATTTTTTGTATAGTTAGGTTTTTTTTGGTTATCACTTCATTCAAAAATTATGTTCGCGGGAGTCACAAAAAAAATTAACCTACTTAATTGTGGTTATCGCATTTGTGATTCCGAGCTCAGCAGTCCCATACTTATCCTCCCCCATACCTGATTTTTAAATATTTTTGGCTGTAACCTAGTGTAATTAAATTTTTTTGTTGTGAAATACGCGTTTTAAAGAAATGTACGTTAAGTATTTTTAAAATCTTTAGAATTCTTGTGGTAAATTTCATTTGATAATTTCTATTTCCTGATTTTTGGCCATTTATTTCTCAAAGGTTTTTGCAATTTCCTCCCATGCAAAGTAAATAATGGAAGAAAATGCAAACAATATTAAAAAAATAAAATTAGCAAAAACCAGGAAAAAGTTTAATTTTAGTTATTTGAGATTTTCACATTACGTACTAAAATAAAATACGGAGCTGTATACTCGGAATTCATCTCAAAATTTGTGCATCCGAGTTTTAATTTTTTTCGAATGTGGCATTAATTTTCAGTATTTTTCGGCAAGCTTGGAAATATTCGCTTAAAAGAAGTACGTCGTTAAATTCTAAAAATTTTTATTGGAAATTATCACCAGCTTATTATTAATATCTTAAAAGTACCAACTCTAAAGGCAAATTTTTTGTTCAACAAATTTATGTAACTTTCTTTGCTGGTTGCGTTTTTAAAGTAACTCTTATTATTAAATAATACACATGATTTTGCATTCATATTTTATTTTGTTACTAATGAAATAATAAAAATGGCAATAAAAATCAATTTTCTCTTTGCACTTTTAAGTTGTAGCGTTCCTCGAAATATATATTTACTTTTTTCAATCCCAAAATGTGGGAAAATAATTAATGCCCAAATCCCGGGATTATAAAAAAAAATCTCGAAAATTCCGGGATCGTAAAAATTGGAATCCTAGTGCATATGCATGTGTATGCGTGTAACAACTTCCCAGCAAAAATATGGTTATCGCTATTACCCGTCAGGCATGACAGAAGGCCTTGCCATGGAACATGTGGCGAATTCATCACTTCTCTCACATAGAGTGGAATGAGCTTCCATTACCCATTCCACGTAATGCAAAGTAGAATGGAGCGCGAAAAATTAACCGGAAAACTGGATTACCCTCTTAATTCCACGGTCATCGAGTTTTTTGGTGGGTTGTGCATTAGGGTGCTTTTAATTTGTATGAAAAATTTAAAAGTTCATAAAAAGACTGTATCGCCCCCTCAATCTGTAGTAACATGGTCAAAGATATCACACATAAATTTTGGTCCCGATTGGTGGCGGTTAAGCCGTGGCGCATTGAGGTCAAAGTTCAGAAAACTCTATGAAGGGTCAAAAAATCAAAATATTTTTTTTAATTATCTAATACCCAAAACTAATACTTCTATACCCAATGATAACAAATATAAATTTTGGTTCCGATTGATGATGGTTTAGTGGTGTTTTAAGGGGGTCAATGTTCAGATTGCCATAGAAGACTTACATTTTTAGTGTCGCATATGGTAATCTGAACTTTGACCCCCTTGAAACACCAGTAAACCGTCATCAATCGGGACCAAAATTTATATTTGTTATCATTGGGTATAGAAGTATTAATTTTGGGTATTAGATAATTAAAAAAAATATTTTGATTTTTTGACCCTTCATAGAGTTTTCTGAACTTTGACCTCAATGCGCCACGGCTTAACCGCCACCAATCGGGACCAAAATTTATGTGTGATATCTTTGACCATGTTACTACAGATTGAGGGGGCGATACAGTAAAATATCGTTAATTTTAATTTTAAACGCACTCTATTGTGCATACATTAGGGAGATGCTAAATATTTATACTGCTGGTCTAAACAATATATCAATTACTTGCCGAGTTATAGGCCCCGAAGTCGCGTTGATGCCTTTAAAAGTACCTATTATCGTAATTTTTATACTCAGCTGTACTAGTACACAGAGTATTATAGTTTTAATCACATAACGGTGGATTGTAACAGAATGAAATAATCGAGATAGATATAGACTTATATATATCAAAATGATCAGGGTGAAAAGAGAAATCGATTGAGCCATGTCCGTCCGTCCGTCTGTCCGTCCGTCTGTAAACACTGTAACTCGCGTAAAAATTTAGATATTTTGATGAAATTTGAAATGCAAGTTGGTATCGACACTGGGACGATTGGTATTGAAAATGGGCGAAATCGGACCATGACCACGCCCACTTTTCCTATATAGAAAAAATCGGAAATTTGGTATCTCAGCCACTAATATAGCTAGAGTGATGAAGTTTTACCCACGTGTTGAGCTCAGGCCCCTAAGAAGAAATTTGATGGAAGTTTGGAAAATGGGCGGTGCCACGCCCACTTATTAAGGAGCAAACATTGAAAGCTTTATGCGTCATAACTCAGAAACTGTTGACGATATATCGATGAAATTTGGTACGCGTGATATACTTACTTAGGCAAATGTTCGGACGAAAAATTGTCAAAATCGGTTGACGGCCACGCCCACTTTTATATATGGGTATTATAAGGTGACCTAATAAAAACATTTTAAGCGATATCTCTGTCAAATATAAAGATATATCATTGAAATTTTATGCCAGGAGTCTAACTACGAACATAAAACAAAAACCGTAAAAATTTTGGAAAATGGGCGTGGCACCGCCTCTTTTTAGAAGCTGGAATATACGAGATTTCTGAGCCCATAACTCGACAAATAATTGATATATAATGACGAAACTTGGTGTGTAAACTTTTATTACTTGTGGTAATACATGATGAAAATTTTAGAGAAACCGGTTGACGGCCACGCCCACTTTTATATATGGGTATTATAAAGTGGCCTAATAAAAACATTTTAAGCGATATCTTTGTCAAATATAAAGATAATTCATTGAAATTTTGTGGCAAGAGTTCCACAATATACCGAAAACAAAAAATAGACAAATTTTGGAAAATGGGCGTGGCACCGCTTCTTTTTAGACGAAGGAATATACGAGATTTCTTAGCCTATAACTCGACAAATAATTGAGATATTATGACGAAACTTGGTTTATACACTTTTATAACTTGTGTTAATAGACACGCAAAAATTTATTGAAATCGGTTTATGACCACGCCTACTTTTTAACAAAGATATTTCTGGAACTCCCTTTGGGAATTTGTAACGTGACATCTTTGTAACTGGAAGTCATAAAGGAATGAAATTTTGCACAAAGAATAATATTCATATGCTTAGTTGGATGACTGATAAAAATGTTGAAAATGGGTGTGGCTACGCCCACTTTATGCAGCACTTGCTTTATATAAAGTATCTACACCGTGTTTCCATCAAACGCAAACAAACAATGAAAGCATACAGCTGAGTATCTAATGTTCGATTCCACTCGAACTTAGGCTTCCTTACTTGTTTCGAATATTTTTGAATATTTCGATACCTTGCCACGCCCACAATTTTTCGAAAATGCAATTTCTAAAAATGAGGTTGTGTTTGGGTAGGTAAGATGTACCTCTGTGCAAAATTTCCTCAAATTCTGAGGGGTAGGGTTGAACGCATATTGGGTTTGATATGAAATTCATCATATATATATATTTGTTATAAAAATTATACGATTTCCGGTATCTATCTTCCAATACAATAGCGGGTTTGTATTTGGTTCTGAGTTAACTTGCTCCAAGTACTGGCTCTTCTTCAGGATTACATCAGCTTTTTTTTGCTATCTGTTTTTGATTCAACACTTCGGAAATTTTTGGTATCTTATACGGCAATGTGTTCTCAGTAAAAAATTGTGCTGTCCCTTAAAAAATTTTAAATTTACCAAAATACAAAATAAAAGTAACCAAAATAAATTATACAAAAACTATAGTTGCACCTTAGTCATAAGAAAACATCTAGAAAAACTGTCGAGTT
Organism: Urophora cardui; assembly: GCA_960531455.1. NCBI lineage: Eukaryota > Metazoa > Arthropoda > Insecta > Diptera > Tephritidae > Urophora > Urophora cardui. The sequence continues at coordinate 92,419,260 of OY482673.1, read as the reverse complement.
TCGACAGTAGGCAGCACTCTAGTATGTATGTATGTGGCTCAATGTGACTCGCCAACAACAAATAAGTAAATCGGTTTCTGTGTAAAAAAGATATGACGGCTATTCTGCCGAAATCAATTTGCTTGTTATTGGGAACCACGCTGAGCCACTACATCCATTTCCTGGGTACCTATGGTTTAAATGCCCATTCCACTAGGTTTAAACTAAGTTCAACTGTCAGCTGTTCATACCGCTATTGTCATCTGCTGTTTTTGTTTATTTGAAAAAAAAAATATATATAAATAAACAAGGTCGCCGCATTCAGCATTGTAATATTTTTCAAACTTTTATGAATGGAGTTTAATGTTATTAATATATTTTTTAAATTTTATTCAATTGTTTTTGAAATATGTAGAACTGAAAATGTTTCGAAAGTTAAATTTTGGATATTTATATCTCCATAAAAACAAGTATAACAGTGACTGTCTTCCGCTGTGAGGAAGATTTCCTTTGAAAGGAAAATTCCATAGTGATTTGACCATGGTTTAAAACAATTTTTTTTTTGCAAAAATATCCTGCTTACATCGTCAGCACCTGTGATAAGGCTATTTTCGTTGGCGGGCATATTAAACAGTCCTCAACGCCATGCACTTCCCCATGTTTCTTTTGAAAATTTAGTTCTGTATGTAAAAATTATTATAATTTCTTGGAAAACGATGTTGGGTAAGTATATCATTGTTGATGTGTAAACATCTTTGCTGTAGCTACGAGTAATTTTGAAAAAACGCGTAAACCGTAAACGACCTTTGTGTTACTGCGCTGCTGTGTCCGTGTGAATCGCTTCGCATTGTGGTACACATGTACTTACAAATGCTTGCATGCATATCCGTGCAAATGCAAATATAAACAACAACAGCAACGAAGCGCAGTGATATGAAACTCTTTTAATTGGGTGAGTTTCTAAGAAAAAGCTGCTCCGCAACTGTTGAGCTGAACAGTTGCCAACAGTTGTGTAGCAGTTGAGTTAAACAGCTACGTCTTAGAAACGGTTTGATGAATTTATCATCTGTTTGGCTTTACACAACATGTTGAGCTCAAGTAGCGAAGAAAATTTGTGATGCAAAAAATGGCGAAAAGTTGCCAACTGTTGAGCTGAGGGGAATTACTCAACAGTGCGTTTCTAAGACAAACACTCAACAGTTGCACAACAGCGCAGTCTTAGAAACTCACCCATTGTGAACCCTAGGCCGGGTCTCCAGATATGGGTCAAAACGTGGACTCGGATGATCCTTGAATATTTCCGAGCAATATTGGTATCAAATCAAAGGTGTTGTTGAGCAGGGCTTCCACATAGAGCTCTATTCATTATGAGTCATAGGTCAGATCCGAAAATATGGGTTAAAGTGTGACCCCGGATTAACCCGGATGATCTTGCATGTTTTTGGGTAAAACAAAACAAAACAAAACAAAACAAAACAAAACAAAACAAAACAAAACAAAACAAAACAAAACAAAACAAAACAAAACAAAACAAAACAAAACAAAACAAAACAAAACAAAACAAAACAAAACAAAACAAAACAAAACAAAACAAAACAAAACAAAACAAAACAAAACAAAACAAAACAAAACAAAACAAAACAAAACAAAACAAAACAAAACAAAACAAAACAAAACAAAACAAAACAAAACAAAACAAAACAAAACAAAACAAAACAAAACAAAACAAAACAAAACAAAACAAAACAAAACAAAACAAAACAAAACAAAACAAAACAAAACAAAACAAAACAAAACAAAACAAAACAAAACAAAACAAAACAAAACAAAACAAAACAAAACAAAACAAAACAAAACAAAACAAAACAAAACAAAACAAAACAAAACAAAACAAAACAAAACAAAACAAAACAAAACAAAACAAAACAAAACAAAACAAAACAAAACAAAACAAAACAAAACAAAACAAAACAAAACAAAACAAAACAAAACAAAACAAAACAAAACAAAACAAAACAAAACAAAACAAAACAAAACAAAACAAAACAAAACAAAACAAAACAAAACAAAACAAAACAAAACAAAACAAAACAAAACAAAACAAAACAAAACAAAACAAAACAAAACAAAACAAAACAAAACAAAACAAAACAAAACAAAAGAAAACAAAACAAAACAAAACAAAACAAAACAAAACAAAACAAAACAAAACAAAACAAAACAAAACAAAACAAAACAAAACAAAACAAAACAAAACAAAACAAAACAAAACAAAACAAAACAAAACAAAACAAAACAAAACAAAACAAAACAAAACAAAACAAAACAAAACAAAACAAAACAAAACAAAACAAAACAAAACAAAACAAAACAAAACAAAACAAAACAAAACAAAACAAAACAAAACAAAACAAAACAAAACAAAACAAAACAAAACAAAACAAAACAAAACAAAACAAAACAAAGCAAAACAAAACAAAACAAAACAACAAAATAAAATAAAAAATCAAGTCAAAAATCAAAAACCAAAACAAACAAAAACAAGAAAATAATAGCAGTGACAATGACAACAAAAAATTATAAAAACAAGACAAAACAACAAAATAAAATAAAAAATCAAGTCAAAAATCAAAAACCAAAACAAACAAAAACAAGAAAATAATAGCAGTGACAATGACAACAAAAAATTATAAAAACGATAGTCGTATTTTAATCCATAGAAAACCAGGGAAAAAAGGAATAAGGAAAAGGGCATAAAAATTCGGTTTCGAAACTATTTACACATCAATGTTCATGAATACTCGTTACTCACACTATAAATTTTTTACACATTTTAATCCCAAACAACGATAACAGTAATCGTAATTTCGAAATTTCTTAAATTACGATTATAGTAATTCTTATTTTTGTGACGACGATTACGATTACAGTAATTGTAATTTCAAGTTTTTTACGATTACGATTACAGTAATTATTATTTTTGTAAAGATGATTACGATTACAGTAATTGAAATTTCAAGTTTTTTACGATTACGATTACAGTAATCGTAATTTCAAAATTTCTAAGATTACGATTACTGTAATCGTAATCATCTTGTAGTCTTAATCCTTATCGCCCAGCTCTGATATTACTAAACAACTTTCACTCGTTTAAACGAAAAATGAAAGTATCAAAATTCCACAATTTTTTACTAAGAATAATAAAATAACACTTTTCTAAAGTAGAATCTTCTTCTGATTCCGAATATCATATCCACTTACTTGTGGTGGATCTACTTTCCGAGATATCCTGGCCTAAAAATGAATAAGATGCAAAAATTGCTGTTTCTGCGCTACTTTTGTCGTAGTGTAGCATCAACATTTTTCCATCAATTAAAAAGCTAAGAATATAAACTTCAAGTATATATTTCAATCTTTCAACAGCCATTGAGTTTAATGCATAATCCGAATATAACGAAATATACCCAGTAAGGGGCGAGGACATAGTCGTGTGTTATGATTTTAAGAGCTGTTGCAGCTTTCGGAATGGAAGGCTTGCGCCCAGTCAAAATAGAATTTTGCACTGCTGTAATGGATTTTAATCATACATTTTGTTTTTATTTAAAGTACGTACGTAATTAAATTTTATTCGGTCATTATATTATTCAATTTATATTATATGTATGTACAATAAGGTGGAGTGAAATGTTTTTTTGGAAATTCAATTTGTTCTAAAGCCAGAACGGCACCTTTCTAGCCCAGAAATAATCCTGTAATATTTTATTGACCTACTCGCATGTTTAGAGGTGCCCCCAGCCCCGCAAAGTTGAAAGCAACAAGCACAATCTGGAACAAATGTGAAATTTCTAAAATTATAAAATCAAAAAACGAAGTATGAGGATTGATAAAGATGGCTAAGCTGAGTATTAAAGTGAATTTTTATTTTTTGGAAACAACAACAACAAAAGTTATTAAAGGTCAGAGTTTATATTATGCATTTTTTAAATTGCAATTACTTAAAAACTACTGAACCCATTTCGAATATTTTTATACCATTCGATAGGTATTCTGATTCCCTTTAATTTAATATACATTTTATATTGGTTCCATAACACCCCCTGCGGGGGTCAACCCCCCTTTTACCCCCCATACTTTTTATATATAAGATGTATATCAAATTAAAGGGAATCAAAATATCTATCGAATTGTATATATATATATTCGAAATCGGTTCAGTAGTTTTTAAGTAATTGCAATTTAAAAAATGCATAATATAAACTTTGACCTTTAATAACTTTTGTTGTTGTTGTTTCCAAAAAATAAAACTTCACTTTAATACTCAGCTTAGCCATCTTTATCAATCCTCATACTTCGTTTTTTGATTCTATAATTTTCAAAATTTCATATTTGTACCAGATTGTGCTTATTGCTTTCAACTTTGCGGGGCTGGGGGCAGTTCAAAACGTCATCCTATCGCCATAAAATTTTGTGGGGTTCATTAACTCATATAAAGGCAACTTTTCATTGCTAGTACGTTCAAAAAAAGAACAAAAAAAATCTCCATATGTTTTCACTCCACCTTAATGTACATACATATCTGTGTCCGCAAATTAAAGTAGCCTAACTCAAAATATGGTGAACGGAGAAAACTCAATTTTTTGTCAAAATTCAAACCATTGGACCAATTCGGATTTTTAAAAGGTGAAATAATGGATTTGTAGTGTTAGAGAAGGAATAGTTGTGAACCAGAAATCTTAAAGCAAGGTTAATTGCAAAAAATTGTCTTTTATAACTTAAGTGCTTTTATTGGATGCAATTTTTACGAAAAGCAGAATTAACTCTAGTTATGTTCTTTTATTGCGTCGAATTCTTCCCAATAAGGTTTTTATTTCCATTTAACTCGAGTTAAGTGTTTTTAAGCGTAGACCTACGTTCGGGTCGAAAACGACCCGAAACGACCATTTAAGTGGATATAACTAACTAATGGCGTTTTCGATTCTGGCATAAAATGTTACCCTTTAATATCTCAATTATCAAATTACGTAACCTGTCTTCGTTTTAAATGGCTGGTTTTCTAGATAATGATGCCCTCTGACTTAGCTAGAGGTCAATATTCGCTGAAATCACCACACAAGCTTACAATATGGCTAAGAAAATCAAGCAGGGCAACATTTTTTCCAGAAACGAAAACGGCATTAGTAATGGAATTAGAAGTCTTAGAGTTTTTGACTTTTAATTTTTGTTTGAAATGAATGAAATAAAATAAAAATCGTTTCGCTAATCATTGTTGTTTGGGCATGAAAATAATAATCCATAATCCTACGCCGCGGATCGTTTTCAACCCGAACTAAATTTGCATTTTATTTTACCGAATACTGAAAAAGGCATGGTACTAGGGAAATCACCACAAGAAGCTTGGTTTATCCGGAAATGATTAATGAACACTCCCAAGCGAGAGGTTCAAAGCTATAACAGCTGGAACCGCCGAAAAAGGGGCGGGGTAGCACTACTGTTTGATAGAAAACAGCTGGTAATTGTGATGGAATCGACATATAGAGTCATGTGCAAAATACATATGTTTATAAACCCAGTGATGAATCTGTATATTCGTTTGTTTTTTTTGCGTTCAATTAAGGCATGTCTACAGCACACTCCATATGCGTATGACCAGGAACCAAAAACTTGTGATAAATTTTCTCAATGTTAGTATCACCTTGCATGAAGATTTAAAACATAGTACTAATAAAAGCGTTTTGGTTTTGGCCAGGACAGCAATCGCTAAAAAAACGACATGTTTAATATTGAATGGTAAACTATTTAAGTGTTTGAATAAGCACGATGCTATTCCATTGCCACCACGATTTGCAAGGATCTCATGCCACATATAACACGTAGGTTGTCCGGAAACACAGTCATGTACCTACAGTTAAATAAAAAGTGTATAAAGCGTTTATAAAAATATTCAGAAGATCGCAAAAAGGTGTAGGAAGGCATAGGCTAATCAGCACTATCTGACCCCGTGTCCGACTGACCATCGTTAAAAAATGAGTCCTTAATTGAGTCGTCGCTACTATAATCCATATTTAGAAAGTCTTCTTCCTCCATGTTACCAGGATCCATACCTTGTAAAACGCTACACGATTAAAGTTTAATAACAATAATAACTAGCCGAAGGCCTGAGTTGCCAGTGCTATATAAAAAAATATCTGTTAGTTTCTAGCTTTTAAGCTTCATTATCAATATTAATAAATAAATAAAAAAATAACAATAATAATACACTGGCGATATTAAAACTCTAACGAGTTTTATTGCCGAGCTTCTCTCCCAATTCGAGGTGTGCTTCTTAACTATTGTTTTTCCTACAATTTGTGTGGACCTACAGTTTTGTGCGAGCTCCGAACGGCGAATGCTTTTTTGTGAGGCCTTTTCATGGCAGAAATACACTCGGAGGGTATGCCGCCCACTACCGAGAGGTGACCGCTATTTATAAAAACCCAATAATTGGGTTTTAATCAATTAGAAAAATTTTTTGTGGTGTTTGTCCGGACTGGGTTAGAACCCAAGACCTCTGGTATAGCAGGCGAGTACTCTACACACTGCACCTCAGCGGCCACATTAAAGTTTAATTGATGAAAAAAGGTGTTTTATGTATACAGTATATAATAATTAATTGAATTTCTATAATATATATCCTTGAAAAATCTCTTATCTCAGTTTATCATATCCACTTGCTTCCAACAAAAAAACCTAACTGAAGATAATAACGCATGAAATGAGAAAAGTATTCTAACAAAAAAACCTAACTCGAGATAAATTGTGTAAAAATAAAAAAAAAATCACTTAAAATAACCTATTTTCACTTAGGCTATGAAAACAAAATTGACAAAAAAAATTATAATTCCTAACTCAAGTTAGGTTTTTTTAATAAACTGAAAACGCAAATAAATACGTCCATGAAGTACCCACATAACTCTAGTTAGGATGTTTTAATAAAACGATTTTTCATACAATACTAGACTTAAGAGATTTGCTAGAAGATAAGTTGTTTTAACTGGTGCAAAAAGTTTCTATCTGAGTTAGGATAATTTTTATATCTTAATCACTTATTAAATATTACTCCAATTTAAATGGGGATAAGACAGATCGATGGGTTTTCCTCCAAAGATTAACACTGTAACAATAACTCAATTTCGCATTATCTCGAGTTAGGCTACTTTAATTTGCGGGCACAGATATATTTATGCTGTCGGAATGGAATGGAATTCCAAGCAGATGTTTGTATAGTATTAAAAATTAGTGTGCTGTTGCAGCTTTTAGAATGGAAAAAATAAGCCGTGTGTATGACATTTGGAATTTTACGGCCTAATAGGATATGCTCCTCGAAGTTTAAGTTTGGTGGAGCTAGCCTTGGTCACCTCTGTTCTAACAGACTTTTAGCCAGTATGTTTGTGTGATTGCCTAGTCTTGTGGCGTAGTTAATTTGTATATTTCTTACTTCTTCAACAACTGTGTTAATCTTTAGGTCCCTGTGTATAGTGGAATTTTTTACGTACAAGGGCGCCCGGCATCTATATATTAATACCCTAATATGAATTTTGTCCACGACCTTTTGGCGATTCTACTGAACTGATTTTAAAAGTTAGACCATCATTAGAAAGGGAATTCCCGGGAATAGGTCCGGTTTGATTTTCATTAAGATCGGTTGGAAAATAGGTACGCGCACAATCGCCGTTGGAAAATTTCTGTGTAATTGTTGTTGTTGCAGAAAATTCCTATGTTATTGCTAGGGAAGCTAAAAATGTGCAAATGCATATTGCATATGCAAATGCATATTTAGACGTAAAATGCATATTTACGGTCAAAATGCATTTCGTGCTTATTTGGCACTTAATAGAGTAATATCGAAAAATGTTAAGCTGGCAACATCTTATCTGTGTTTAATTTATATAGTTGCGTATACATACAAACATTTAAGTTAAATAATTTAACTATTGATCTGGACCCCGGAGCGGAGCATTTACCTTATAAAAATTCACCACGACAAACACAAAGTTCTTGTATGCATACAAACAAGGCGACTTGACTGTTGCTCAGAGCCTCGAGCAAACCCAGAGTAAAAAAAAAACTTTGCTCCGATGCCCTGTTATTGATAGAAAACAGCTGTAGTGTGAAAAATCGCGATTCATATTGATAATCTGATTTATCGCAGACTAGTGCTACATGTTCAATATGAATATTGCAATATTTTTCTCGCTCTAAGGTTTAAAATATTGTACTTCCGTCCTTTTCAAACTTTCACTTTCAATTCGCTTATTGCCAATATTGCGATCCAGATCATGGATTTCAAAATTTCTAACTATTTTGCGATCCAGAATCACGATCCATCAATACTCGATGCTACACAGTTTAATCGTTTTTCGCATACAAGAGCTTTTTCTCGGAAAACCGCCAAAAATGCGCACTGGAAAATATAGTAAAACATATGATAGTTCAATGCAACCCTGCGCAATATTAATGGAATGGTTTTGTTTGCTTTGTAAAAAGATCTCATGTATTTACATAAATACAAATATAAAATTAATTTAAAGTATTTCATAGTATTTAAAAACAAATTTTTTGAATGGGGAAAATGTGAATTGTACGTTTCAGTTCTTATATTATTATTATTATTTTGCAAAGTTCGTTAAATAAAAATGTAAGCTTGAAATGAAATACATACATTTTTTGAGCATCTTTCAGGTATTTTTTAGGCATATATGCATATTATGAGATTATTTCGTGCATATTTACGAGCATATTTCAGTTATTTTTCGGGCATACTAGCATGCATATTTTGAAATTTTTCGTGCATATTTTTAGCTTACCTAGTCATAAGCCCGACTTTTTTACTTGGGCTTATGTCACCCAAGGAGTAGTGACATAATCCCAATTGGGATAATGTCATTTTCAAGCCAAAAAAACATTTCAGTTGTCTTTCTTAGATTTTATTACATTAAGCAAAAAAAATTAAGGCTAAGCTTTCTCTTTACGGACTCATTATTGTAACTTATATAATACCGGGAATTTTTTTATGAAAATCACAGGGAACGTTCAGGGAGGCCTGATAAACAAATATATATTTATTATTATTATTATTATGAACAGTTTATTTATAAAATAAATTTTACAAATAATCTTAAAAGCTAGGCATTAACAGCGATGGATTTCAGCCTTACCTTATATTACTTACAATAGTGATTAGTAGGGCAACCAAAAATATGCTTCAAAAAAATTAAAACATGCCACCAAAAAGGCAAAATATGCCAAAAAAATATGACATATAAATCAAAAATATGCCCCAGAAAATTGCAAAAATCACAAGACATCGGAAGTGCGTTTCTGTAACAAATTGTTCGTTAAATTGACGCGACAGTAATATGTTCCATACTTTTTCACCACCTAAAAATATGGTGCGGCGTCTGTTAGAAATACATAAAAGAATATAATCTCTATTGAAGCCTTCTCCCAAAAGTTTTACAGATTCATCGAAAAGCCGAGCAATTGTTTTTTGATTTGCAGCTTCCAATACTGCAACGTTCAAAAGAAACTTTTGCTTAGATATATCAAAGTTTTCATGTAAAATTCCGACTATAACATTTGCCACATATCTACCTGCAGAATCTGTAGCTTCATCAATCGCAATCCAAATAAAGTGGTCTTTTAGTAGCGATTGTATCTTTTCCATAGTATTGCTATATAGTTGCTTAACATAAGTAGTTCGAAGGCTTGTCTCACATGGTATTTTCTGGGAAACCCATTTTTCAAAAAAATGCACTAGATTTATGTTACGTATTTTATATAAGGGTATATCTGCATATACAAATGCTTTACACAAATCCTTTGCGAATTCGACATATGACGGTGTCAAGCTATTCGCTACAAAGCTTTGTGATTGTGGCAAATTTAGTGATCGTTTGAGTTTGATGTGCTTTTCACTCTGCACATGCTGCTTTACAAGAAATGTTTTCTTGAATAATACGGTCTTGCTGCATAACTTGCAAATCAGCACCTCACCGTCAGTTTGAAGATCGGGAAATTCCTTGACGATCTGCTTCAGCTTTCCCGAAATAGTTTGTTTAGCTTTTGGCATTATCTGTAAGAATTTGCATATGTACATAAATAAATGTATATATTTTCAATCTTTATTTCAACAAGCACTTACCGTTTCTTAAAATAAGAAAACGCTAGCAAAAAACAAAACCAGAGAATGCAAAAACAACTGAAATTTTTCAAGTGCCGTTATAAAATGAGATTTGCATAAATGTTTCGATAGTTCGATAATTAAATCGAAAGATGTCCAAGGATATGGTTGCATTTTTGCGCACTAATTCTGAAATTTTTTTATAACTTAGCAGAAATAATATGGCCCGGATTCACCAACGTGACTAAAGCTAAAACCAAGTTTTGGCTTAAGTTACCCCAGATTTGGGGCTAACTTACTTTTGGGTTTCACCAACTAGTCTAAGAAAATAGTTTTGCAATCAGCAACCCTGCCAGCTTTTATAGCAAATACTGTTTTTTTTTTTTTTTTATTGTTTTGGTTGCTGTATTTGCTCATTTTTTGTCATATTCGCTCTTTTTGTTGTTGAATTTTCTAAAGCGACTCAAATTCTTAGTTTACTTTTAGTCAAGACAAAAGCTGACTAATTTGTGACTTAGCTCAGTTGCATGGTGAAACTGAAAACTTAAAAAAATCGGCTTAACTAAGTTGAGACCGGTTGGTGAAACCGGGCCTATGATTTTCCTCAAAGATGTAAAATATGACAAAATATGCATTTACAAGTAAAATATTCTGTCATTATTAAAATATGCTAAAATATGCTCTAAAAAATATACGTCAACCACTTGTTTTTCTCTAGAAACAAATTTATAAATTAAAAGTTTTTCAATAGAACGAATCAGAAAAAATATGACATTGCATATATTTGGTTGCCCTAGTGATTAGATTGACTTAAATGCTATAATATATGTGAAGGTCAAATAATATATCTACAATTCTGTTTATATTATTAGAAGTAACGTGTTTCAATAAGTCAAATAATGTATTTTCATCGATACGGTATCTGTTTAGGCCATTGCACTCATCAATGAGGTGGGTGATATTTAGTGTAGCATTGTTGCATAAAGGGCATGATGCACTTGGAGTAGGTTACCATGGGTCAGGCGTGTGTGGCCCATTCTTAGCCGAGCGTATTTTTGGATATCTTTTCTTGAGCAGTCTGATGGATATATAGGTGCGATTCCGTTTGGATTAGACCTTTTGTAGAAATGGTTGTAGTTGGTCCAGTGTTGTTGGCGTTCGTTTGAATAATATCTGATTATTGCTTTCATTAGATCGGGCTTAGAATGCGTTTCTATCAAGAGCACTGGGGCTCTGGTAGCAAACTTAGCTTCTTCATCGGCTTTGTGGTTACCTTTAATGCCAATATGTCCTGTGATCCACATTAATTTAAATTTGTTTGGATGCATTATTAGAAAATCCCGAATTTTCGCTATAGTGCTCGTATTGTTGAGTATATTATTGACTGCGTTTACAGTGGATAGCGAGTCGGTGCATATTATAAACTTTCCACGAGCGCGACGGAGCAAGCGGAGGGCGTAATTGCTGAGCCGTGCCAGTCCCAAGGTCTCCCCGTTTTGGTCGACCACTGCGAAAGCTGTTCCTGATGATGACTTCGATCCATCGGTGAACACTACGGACCAGTTTTTGTATTCGTTCCTAATCTCGCCGTAATGACATATCTAGCGAGTTGGGCGTGGTATTTTTCGGTAACTGTGCTAGAGAATTCAGCACACAGTCACCTTTTAGTAACCATGGTGGTCTGCTAGTTACACATATTAGCTCTGGCTTAATCATTAGACAAAGCTCTCGAGCGCTTAGATGAATTCTGTCTACTGTAGATGTTATGCGTCCGAGAGAACTAGCGTGTCTTGGGAGTATATGTTCCGAGGGCATGGCTATTTTATGGATTAGTTTTACTGTTTGTATTTAAATCCTTTGCTCGATTGACAAGAGCCCGGTCTCTGTGAGAATATTGTATATTGGCGTGGAGCGAAAGGCACCTATACTGTATCGAGCGGCCGCATTATACGCTGTCTGCAACATCCTTATATTTGACTTCGTGGTATTGCCGTAGACAGGGATACCGTAATCGAGTTTTGGTATTATAATCGCTTTGACTACTCTAATTATTGTATTTGGGTGGGTATTGCTATGATAGCTAGATAGACATTTTATTAAACCTAGTCTTTTTGTCACCTCCTTCTTAACGTAAGCTACATGTACATCCCATTTGTAGTTATGACTAGGGAAGCTAAAAATATGCACGAAAAATTTCAAAATATGCATGCTAGTATGCCCGAAAAATTACGGAAATATGCTCGTAAATATGCACGAAAAAATCTCATTATATGCATATATGCCTAAAAAATACCCGAAATATGCTCAAAAAATTTATGTATTTCATTCAAGCTTACATTTTTATTTAACGAATTTCGCAAAATAATAATATAAGAACTGAAACGTACGTTTTTGTTTTTAAATACTATAAAATACTTTAAATTTATTTTAGATTTGTATTTATGTAAATACATGAGATCTTTTCACAAAGCAAACGATACCATTCCATTAATATTGCGCAGGGTTGCATTGAACTATCATATGTTTTACTATATTTTCCAGTGTGATTTTTTGGCGGTTTTCCGAGAAAAAGCTCTTGTATGCGGAAAACGATTAATATTGACCGTGTAGCATCGAGTATTGATGGATCGCGATTCTGGATCGCAAAACATTTAGAAATTTTTAAATCCACGATCCGGATCGCAATATTGACAATAAAAGAATTGAAAGTGAAAGTGTAATATTTTATATTACTAGAGGTTACCCGCGGGTTTCACACCACGTGCTTTTAAAAATATTAGCATATTGAGTTCGTCCAAAAAAGTTACATAGAAAAATATCATTCTTGACGTCAAAGATAGTTTTCTTATTTTTTTTTGTCCGTTGAGTACGTAATTATCTCATATGCCCAACACCAATTTTCAGTACCCTACTATAAATATTTCAAGAGATTTTCGCTGTAAAAATTTCAGTCTGTATGGGAGGTGTCCATCTCTGCTTTACCAAGACCCAGCGTTTTTACCCGTTTAATACATAGTTATCCCACATGCCCTCACACCAGTTTTCAGTACCCTACTACAAACAATTCCAGAGATATTCGCTGTGAAAATTTCAGTTTGTATGCGAGGTGCCCATCCCTGCTTTACCAAGACCTAGTGTTTTTGCCGTTTAATATATAGTTATCTGACTTGCCCTCACACCATTTTTCAGTACCCTACTACAAATATTTCCAGAGATATTCGCTGTGAAAGTTTCAGTTTGTATGGGAGGTGCCCATCCCTGATTTACCAAGACCTAGCGTTTTTACCCGTTTAATACATAGTTATCTCACATGCCCTCACACCAGTTTTCAGAAGCCTACTACAAATATTTCCAGAGATATTCGCTGTGAAAATTTCAGTTTGTATGCGAGGTGCCCATCCCTGCTTTACCAAGACCTAGTGTTTTTCCCGTTTAATATATAGTTATCTCACATGCCCTCACACCATTTTTCAGCACCCTACTGCAAATATTTCCAGAGATATTCGATGTGAAAATTTCAGTTTGTATGGGAGGTGCCCATCCCTGCTTTACCAAGACCTAGCGTTTTTACCCGTTTAATACATAAGGCGCATTTCTGTCGTACCCAAGCATGAAAAGAATACTCGCTTATTCATAAAATTACCTTCAAAGCAACAACACCAACTCGACTATTTTTAAAATAGTCGAGTTGGTGTTGTTGCTTTGAAGGTAATTTGATGCATAATCGAGTATTCCTTTCATGCTTGGGTACGACAGAAATGCGCCTATAGTTATCTCACATGCCCTCACACCAGTTTTCAGTGCCCTACTACAAATATTTCCAGAGATATTCGCTGTGAAAGTTTCAGTTTGTATGGGAGGTGCCCATCCCTGCTTTACCAAGACCTAGCAGTTTTACCCGTTTAATACATAGTTATCTCACATGCCCTCACACCAGTTTTCAGTACCCTACTACAAATATATCCAGAGATATTCGCTGTGAAAGTTTCAGTTTGTATGGGAGGTGCCCATCCCTGCTTTACCAAGACCTAGGCCCACTTGCGAGAGTTAAGTAACTCTGAGTTAATTGGTTAATTTTTAACCCAGCCTGTACGTTGCTGAACATACAATTTAACCCGAGTTAGTTAACCCAACCTATGGGGGGGAAGTTTTCATTCAAGTTGGCATCACTGACTCGTTTTTCATCTTTTGTTTTGATTATTCTCATTCGTTTGCTATTTTCAATTTGAAATTTGGAATGAAAGCATCGCAATTTGTGAAATTTTGTGGATTAAAATAAAACAGAAAATTATTTCGTGGTATATTTTTCGTGAAAATTGTGCACATCTCCACTGACGGACGGACGTGTATATGCAACATTTAATAAAGTGGTGCTCTACGTCGCAAACGCAATTAACTTTATCAATTTAGTCATACGGCATCAGCTTCTCCACATCCGAGATCACCATATACAACATTTTCATCATATTTTATCGATCAACTTGCATCCTATCATGTAATAAAATATTTATTATTTCAGGGCTTTCGCTTTGCTTTAAAAAGTCAATCCTTAGCCGGTATAATTCCCTTTCTTGGGTAATGGGTTGGCTTTCAATTAAGGAAGCACGCTCCGAGAAAAGTCACTTTTTCAGGGAGGTAGAGGTGCCGGAGGTTTATACATAGGTTACGAGATATTTCTTGATAAAATTGGATGGGTCCATAGATATGTATTACCCCGGCTGATGATTATTTTTTTAAAGCAAGGCCGAAGGCCGCCAACGCAAAAAGGTGTTCTACACACATATGTATATGCATGTGTGCGCGTTTTTAGACGTGCGTTTCCTCGGTAATAGTGGGGTAATATATATGTACCCATCCAAATTCGACAACAAATATCGCGTAAACTATAGGCCTCCGGCAAGTTTTGATTTCAGTTCTGAGATCTGTGAGTGCTCCTCTACCCCCCTGAAAAGTTATTTCTCTCGGGGCGTGCTTCCTTATGGAACGCCTGGTCCCTTAACTTATTGAAGTAATCAGCACGTTCTGCCACTCTTCTATTAAAAAAACCATAGCTGAAAAACTGTATAATTTCTTCATCATCGTCCGATAGAAGAAATTCGTTAATTAATTAATTCGTTAATTAATTATTAAAAAAATCACAATAAAATTTACGTACATAATATGATGTACGTTTTTTTTTTTTTCAAATTTAACTTCGAGTTAGGCATTTAACCCTCCAAAATTGGAGGGTTAAATATTTAACATTTTAACTCCGGGTTAACTCCTAACTCATCGATCTGCAAGACATTTTATTAATTTAACCCGGAATGAAGGGTTAACCTCGAGTTAAAAAGATAACTCGAAGTTCTGCAAGTGGGCCCTAGTGTTTTTCCCGTTTAATACATAGTTATCTCATATGCCCTCACACCAGTTTTCAGTACCCTACTACAAATATTTCCAGAGATATTCGATGTGAAAATTTCAGTTTATATGGGAGGAGAGTGCCCATCCCTGCTTTACCAAGACCTAAATTGTTTATCCGTTGAGTATATATTTTTGTATTATTCCTTCAAAAAAATTTTCATTATTTTAGTACAAATATTTCAAGAGATATTACGAAAAAAAGGAAAATTTTGTATGGGAGGTGCCCATCCCTGACTTTTAATCAGATTAAAAATATGCCTATAGCAATTACCGGGTGAAAATACCTAGGTGTGCAAAGTTTCGTGAGGATCCGTTCAGCGGTTTTCTCGCCAATTGAGTTTAAACACAATTTCCATTTCACATTTATAATATAAGAACAATTTCCATTTCACATTTATAATATAAGATTGAAAGTAAAATATTTGAAACCTCGGAGGGAGAAAAATATCGCAATATTCATATTGAACGTGTATGAATCGCGAATACACTGTAGCGTATGCCTATGTATGTCGATACATATTGCATATTATTGTTCCCTTCAAATGTTCACACTACAGCTGTTTTCTACTGTAGCGTATGCCTATGTATGTCGATACATATTGCATATTATTGTTCCCTTCAAATGTTCACACTACAGCTGTTTTCTATCAATAACAGGGCATCGGAGCAAAGTTTTTTTTTACTCTGGGTTTGCTTCGTGGCTCTGATCAACAGGCAAGTAGCCTTGTTTGTATGCATGCAAGAACTTTGTGTTTGTCGTGGTGAATTTTTATAAGGGAAAATGCTCGGCTCCGGGGCCCAGATCAATAGTTAAATAGACTTGTTTGTATGTATACGCAACTATCTAAATTAAACAGATAAGATGTTGCCAGCGAGATGAGAGTGGCAGCTGTGGTGCAGTGGAAAGAGTGCTCGCCTGCTATGCCAGAGGTCTCGGGTTCAAACCCCAGTCCGAGCAAACACCAAAAAAATATTTCTAATTAGTAAAATTCCAATTATTGGGTTTTTTAAGAGCAGCGGTCACCTCTCGGCAGTGGGCGGCATATCCTCCGAGTGCATTTCTGCCATGAAAAAGCTTCTCACAAAAAATGCATTCGCCGTTCGGAGCCGGCATAAAACTGTAGGTCCACCCAATTAGTAGGAAAAACAAAAGGAGCACACCTCAAATTGGGAGAGAAGCTCGGCCATAAAACACGTCAGAGTTATAAAAGCGCCATTGTATTATATTATTATTATATTAAGATGTTGTCAGCTTAATATTTTTCGATATTGCTCGATTATGTGCCAAAATATACCAAAATAAGCACGAAATGCATTTTGACCGTAAATATGGATTTTAGGTCTAAATATGCATTTGCATATGCAATATGCATTTGCATATTTTTAGCTTCCCTAGTTATAACTAAAGTAAATACCTAAATTTGTAAGGCTTTCCACATAATTCCGGATCCGTAAAAGTGAAGTGAGAGCGAGAAGACGTGTTTCGGTTTGCGCTGTAATCAACTGGTGATAATTGCAACTCACATTGAGTTAAAACCATTTAAATGATTTAAATGCACAAATAAGCGAAAGGACGCAAATTAATTGTGAACAAAGTTTAAGAAAATAGATATTATCTAACAAAAAAGAAAAATCTTTTCAGCTGAAAAATATACATACATATGTACATACATAGTACATTGGTTGCTACTCGTTAAGGTGAAAAATAGATACATATAAACAAATCAACTTTAACGGAATTGAAGTGAGGGGAAATAATGGACGAATGTCATAGATGCCGAAAAGGCATTAGAGGGGGAAAGCGGTAAACGTTGTCAAGGTGTGTGTGGGAGAAATTACCACAAAACAATAGCATGTGCAGGCATAGACGATTATTGCTTGCAAGGTTTAGTGAACTGTTCCTATCTGAGATTTATGTGTGATGATTGTGTCACATACATTTCTAATGTTGATGATGCGCTAAAACAAATGTTATCGATAGCGGAGAGTAATAAAATAAATTTACGTGAGCAAAAAACCGATTTGGAGAAGCTTATAAGTAAACAAAATAAGGAAATTAATGCAATGTTACGAAATAATGAGAGAGAAATGAATAAAATTATGGATAACGTAAGAAAACATTTAGAGAGAAAGATGAATTATTACAAAAAGTGGAAAATCTATGTAGCGTTAATAAAGAACATATAGAGCGCTCTACTGATAGCCTTAATAAACAAAGAGAAGAGATAGTATCTGAAGTTAAAAAGTGTGTGACCAGAATGCGTGTAAAGACAAAGTATCCTATTCGAATGTTTTAAAGAGTGTCGCGCCGATTATTATTAAGCCGATAACAAAACAAACAGTGGATATAACAAAGAAAGATCTCAACAAAATCGAAGCAAAAGACTTAAAAATTAATGAGGTAATAAATAAAAACAATGGATCCGTGATTATTAAAGCAAGTGATAATAATGAAATGGCTAAAATCAAAACTACGTTACAAAATAAACTAAACCCACAGGTGTACGAAATAAGAGAAATTAAAGTTGTTAATCCTAAAATTAAAATCACAAATATGACTGAACAATATAGTGACAATGATGTAGTTTATAAAATAAAATCTCAAAATGAAATTCTCGAAAGTACAAACTTGAAGTGTGTCAAAGTGTACAAAATCAATAAAAGCAACAGCACGAGATGTTATTATAATGCAATAGTTGAAATTGAACACGGGAAATTTCAAGAGGTTTTAAATCTGGGTAAACTTAATATTGGATGGGACCAATGCGCGGTATATGATGGTCAAAATGTTAAGAGGTGTTTTAAATGCTTAGGCTTCAATCATAACGCGAACACATGCACAAGGAAGCAAAGATGTGGGCAATGTTTGGGTGAACATAAAACCGAAGAATGCAATTTGCAAGTTAATAACCCTATTTGTGGTAATTGTGTGGATGCCAACCGTGATCTCGGATTTAAATTTGATACAAATCATAACATATTCAATAAAGAATGTCCCGTCTACCTTAGAAAACTAAAAATAGAAAAGCAACGCGTAGGTTATTAGCAACCAAAGCAAAGGAAAACAAAAAACTTAAATGTAGTATATTTTAACGTAAACAGTTTGGTGTCCAACAAGCTGGAAGTTGATAAACTTGTGGAAGATCTAAATCCATCTATTGTATTATGTTCCGAAACGAGCATTACAGAGGAAATAAATTATGCGGAACTAAGTATTCCCTCATACACAACGATAAGGTGTGATTCTCATAGCAGACACACTGGTGGAGTTGTGATATATATCAGCGAAGCATTACAATATCGTTTAATGTATAATAAAGCAATTAATAAAAACATTTGGTGTATTATTATCCGATTAAAAAATCTTGAAGTTAAGTGGCAGATTGGAGTTTTATACCACTCTCCAAGTTCTAGCGACCCTGAATTTATTACTACATTTTTATTTTAATACATTTATTTATTTACTTAATTTCATTGTACAACTAAGACTAGCCAGTCTTTTATATGTACATCAGCAATGGGATACATTCTTATTAAAATTTGAAAAACATTATTTGAGGGATGTAACAAAATATATGATGTAAGCTTAACCTAGTATAATGGAACTTAACAGCTAAAATCAAAAAGTAACAGATAGTAACTCAGATTTAGAAAATAGCGAAAGTTGGAAAATAGAAATTAGGTTATTAAAAAATAGGAAATTAGCAGCTTATTTATAGTTATGAAGCTAGAGTCATATTGAGGTCACTAAAATATTCGTATATTAGCTTTCTGAAGTTGCTTCTATTTAGTTGAGATTTTATATTTTCTGGTATTCTGTTCCACATTTTAACTGCACCAATGAAAAACAGTCGGCTAGATGTTAGTGTACTATATTTCGGGATTATTAAGTTATTCAGTCTCTGAGATCTGGTTAATTGAATCTTGTCATACAAATATTTAGGGGTTTTCCATTCCAGCAACTTAAACATGAAAATACAGTTCCTGGCAGCCAGATATTGCATAATACTACAGCCTAAAATTTTATCTTGCCATGGTGATATGTGGGCATAACGACTTATGCCATAAACATAACGTGTTACATTGTTGAAGGCTACATTTACCTTATTTGCTGATTGCGAGTCAAGTTTACTGTATATTAATTAGCTATTTAGAAAGTATATTAACGGAAGTATGTGATAGTTCGTACAACAATGCCATAATTGGCGACTTCAATATCAACATGAATAAAATATCTACATATAATGTGAAGCTCAACGAGATGTTTAATACCTTTTCTATGAACCAAATCGTTAATTTTAACACACGAATAGCAGACGGATCCGAAACAAAAATTGATCTCCTATACTCAAATGATAAACAAATGATGTGCACAAGACTTGATCGGTACCAAATCTCGGATCATGAAACAATACAATTTAATATCGATACAAAACGTAATATACCGCTTAGGGCGATGACTAAAATAATCTCGTGGGACCAATATAGCTGTGATAATTTAATTAGTCTGATTAGAAATTATAATTTTTCAATCATTAATGGAATGACTGTGGAAAACATGGTGTCATATATTAATTCGTGTCTACTAACATGCATGAACCAACTAACAGTTGTAAAACATATAATGGTTAAAGTTAAAAATAAATGGTATGACTCAGAACTTGTCCAGTTATATAAAAGAAAACTAACAACCTACAACATAGCAAAAGAGAATGGTGATTGGTCTGATTACTACTGTATTAAAAGACAATACAAACGATTAATAAAAATAAAAAAGGTTAAATACATGGAAAATAAAATCAAAGCGAATAGTTCGGACAGCAAGTTGATGTGGAGATATTTGAAACAAACCATATGCTATCAAAGCACAAAGGATAATATAGCAATGGTACATCATAACGGTCGGTGTATTGAAGATAAAAGGGAGATAGCAAATGTGTTAAATGTATACTTCGTTGAAAGCATTGTGGAAATAAACGAGAGCATTGAACAGTTCAGCACAACCGAAAGTCGTAACCCTGAGATCAACAGCGTATTTAAATTCAATGAAGTAACAAGTTTGGAAGTAGAGAAAGCTGCAAATAGTTTTAAATACAAGATTGGTGGCAAACAACTACTTCGTTTGCGACATACTACATGAAGGACCTTACTCTTATCAATGGATATTTTGGCGCCATTGATATTAAACCAAACCAGAAGGTCTTCCATCAATGACCCAAACTAAAACTGCGATAAAGCGTCATCGTTATACTTAGCTATCAAATACAGGTCATCTGCATATATGCAGTGCTTAAAAAATAAATGCCTGGATATTATTTTATTCATAGCTTCGTAAGCAATCTGAAATAAGATGACGGAAAGTGGTGAACCTTGTGGTATTCCGTTCATTAGAGGAAATAAGTTGGAATGTATAGCACCGATTCTAACCCTTATGATCCTGTTTGTCAAAAAACATTTGACAAACTGTAAAATCTTTGTTCCCACTTTCCACTCGAGTAGCTGACTTAAAATTGTGTGGCGACCTACTTTATCAAATGCCTTGTCGAAGTCCATGGAAATTTCCGAGACGTGGTTACGAGAAGAAATAGCCTTAGCTATGTTGAGATCGATGTGAAGAAGGGCGTCAATAGTGCCTCTGGTGCTTTTGAAATCGACTTGATTTGAATGGATAAGGCGATTTCTCCTCAAAAACCATGCCAATCTACTAGCAATAATTTTCTCTAATATTTTGCTGGTGCATGAAATTAGCGATACGGGTCTATAACCTTCGATTTTGTTGGTAGGCTTGTCCGGTTTTTTAAGAGGAATCACGGCTGTATTTTTCCATTCTTGAGGAATTATTGCGTGGCCAAAAATAGTGTTGTAGATTCTTAGAAGCTGATTTTTGCCTTCCAATGGAAGGTTTTTAAGCATGGCATAATTAATTTTGTCGAAACCGGGGGTTTTTCCTTTGGCAGTAGTTAGAGCAGCGTTGATCTCGACAAGAGATATTTCGGACTCTATCAGTCTTGCGGATAATGGTGGTTGGTATGTTACTATTGGAAAACCGCGGGATTTTTCCCTAATAAACTCGGAGCTGAAGTTACAATCGTATGAGTGCTGTGACCATGTTTCCGCAAAATAATTTGCAATATATGAGCTATTGGATAACACCATACCGTTTCTTGATTCCATATTATTAATAGAGAATCTATAATTTTTACCATATAGTTTGTTTATGGTATTCCATAAATATTTGACAGGGGTATTTGGGTTAATTGTTGACGTAAAAGCTGTAAAAGATTCCCGCTTGGCGATTTTTGCTTCCCTTTTAAATAACGCATTGGCCCTTTTATACTCTACCAGATTCTCTTTTGAGATATTATTTTTGAACCTGTGCCACAAGCGCTGTTTGTTGGCACGAAGCTGTGCGATATTTTCGTTCCACCAATAAACAGTTTTTTTGTATAAATTTGGGGGAGTGCTACGTGGAATTGATTGATTGGCAGCTGAAATAATTTGTCTGTGGAAGACTGCTGCTTGCTAATGTTTTGGGAAGAACGGATGTTGGAGAAGTTGCTTACAACGATGCTTTGGAAGCGCGCCCAGTTTGCTTTATCTGTCTGAAACCGTACCAAGCTTTTTTCACCACTCGGCCTGGAATGAGAGGTCGACCCGTCACCGATATCGATCCATATTGGGAAATGGTCCCTTGCATGAGGGTCGGTATCGACCCTCCAAGAGCTAAGGGGTAGAAGGTTGGCGGTAGCAAAAGAGAGATCGACAGACGTAAAAGTGGAATGTGTTGACAGTAGACATATACGCCGCCGATTGACGCCGCCGCCGCCGCGCCGATTACCTTCATAATCGGCCGCCGCCGCCATAATCCGTGAAATCGGCGTATCGGCGCGGCGGCGTGCGCTGGCGCGCCATACCCGTATGGAGCGAGATGTGTACATATTTTCCTAGTTTTGCTAACTGCTAAAGTTCTTCAAAATTAAAAAAAGGAACCAATCGACGTGTTTTGACCTCAGGAACACGAAGCTGAATGCTGAAATGTTTTATTTTTTGCCGGTTAAAAGTTATTAACAAAAACTTTGGCTGTTCCCTACTTTACTAGCCTCAGTCCTAAAGAGTTTAAGCTACTGGAAAATTTTAGTTCGTTGGCTTACATAATTTTTTCTCAGATACGGAACTTTTCTGGGATCTCTTCCATTTAGTCCTACTTATCGAGGTCTGTTGCTAATTGTTCTACTGAAAACTGCACCATTTCAACCCTCCTTGATATCATTAGATGCCGAAAATTATCCCAAACATGCCTCCAGAATCGAAAACTCATAGTTTGAACGTAAGAAATTTGCTGTTTTTGAGTAGCCCTCACAGTGGTCGAACCTCAGCCCTATGGGGAATATTAAAGAAGACGATGGGGGATCAAAAATGGAAAAATAAGCAAGAGTTATGGAAAAAAAATTAAAGAAGCTTGGTACTTAATACCAGTTGCAAATTCCGCTGATTTGGTCAACCCTATGCCACGAAGAACTTAGGAAGTTATAAAAAACTAGCAAATACCCGTCCCGCTTCGCAGCGACAAACAAAAGCTTTTATGTTATAATGGGACTTTCCCTTTACCTTTACCTATACCTGGGACCTAAACTGGGACCATCCATCACCATCCAGGCCCACTACTTGAACCATCTCTGGGAAACCGACTTAAAAATAACAATGAAAATATCTGTATGTTGAGGCCCTGCTCGACACCTTTCATTTGCTACCAATATCGCTCGGAAATATTCAGGGGTCATCCGGGTCCAGGGTTTGACCCATATCTCGGGACCCGGCCTAGGCATCGCAATGAAAATAACTCTATGTTGAAGGCCTGCTCAGCACCTTTCATTTGATAACAATATTGCTAAAATACTTGCTGGGTCACTCTGGGTCCACATTTGGGCATATATTCCGGGAAGTTCCCACTTTTCCGAAAGTCTGTATACCCTATCACCAGCGCATATACCATATGAATCTACTGTGAAAATTTCATAAAGATCGGTTGATTACTTTGGGAGTCCATAAATAACACACACACACACACATTCATTTTTTTATAAAAAACTAGCAGATACCCGTCCCGCTTCGCAGCGACGAAAAAATGTGTATATTATAATGAGGGTTTCCCTCTACATTTCCCTTTCTCTTTCTTTTTCATTTAGTTTTACCTTTACCTTTCTCTTTCTCTTTCCCTTTCCTTTAATTTTACCTTTACCTTAACCTTTACCTTTACCTTTACCTTTACCTTTACCTTTACATTACCGAGATCATCCATCACCATCTGGGCCCACTATTTGAGCCAGCCATTTCTGGGAAAGCTGTAGGTTGAAGCCCTGCTCAACGCCTTTCATTTGCTACCAATA
Organism: Urophora cardui; assembly: GCA_960531455.1. Classification (NCBI taxonomy): domain Eukaryota; kingdom Metazoa; phylum Arthropoda; class Insecta; order Diptera; family Tephritidae; genus Urophora; species Urophora cardui. Next base: position 92,395,332 of record OY482673.1, on the reverse strand, counting down.
TCGCTCGGAAGCATTAAGGGTCATTCCGGTTCATGATTTGACCCATATCTTGGAGAGCAGCCTAGGTGTAACTATTTAAAGAGCTTTTTGTTGAAGTCCTCCTCAACAGCTTTCCTTTGCTACCAATATCGCTCGGAAATATTCAAGGGTCATCCAGGTCCATGTTTTGACCCATATCTCGGGACCCGGCCTAGACATCGCAATGAAAATAACTCTATGTTGAAGGCCTGCTCAGCACCTTTCATTTGATACCAATATTGCTCAAAGACTTGCTGGGTCACTCTGGGTCCACATTTGGGCCCATATTCCGGGAAGTTCCCACTTTTCGGAAAGTCTGTATACCCTATCACCAGCGCATATACCATATGAATCTACTGTGAAAATTTCATAAGGATCGGTTGATTACTTTGGGAGTCCATAAATAACACACACACACACACATACACACACACACACATTCATTTTTATATAATAGATAAAGGAGCTTCAACTAAACATTAGTTTAAATCTAGCTGCAGCAGTAATATTGTAGTTTATTTGAAAAAACAATCGAATTTAAAGTTTGCCCCTATTATTATTTCCAACTTAAATAATACATTTCATTATTTTTATTCATAAAAATTAAATTATTATACAAAAACCACCCCAGAGCCATTAAAGCATGTCCTCTCCGTGTAAGCATCAATATATGGTAATTATTATTTGGTCTTAAAATGAAATAAATGGAGAATTGCAAAATTTTGTCCTTTTATTTTTTCCAACACTGTATATACCTACATATATTTATTTTAAAGTGCCTTATATACATATAAATATGTACATATGTAAATATATGTATGCATGTTTATTATCATACAAAATAAGCAAATGAATTTAAATTTACCCTTACATATGGATTTGTGTATATTCTTTAATATTTATTTTCTTTATTTTATATTTTAGTTTACGTAACAATTGTTTTTTGCTGTTAATAAAAAAGTTTCAACAATTTAAGGTGGAAATTAGTTTATTTATTCCATTCAGCCAGCGATATTAAGGTAACTAAATAAAATTAATATTTGAACAAGTAAGGAAGCCTAAGTTCGAGTGGAATCGAACATTAGATACTCAGCTGTATGCTTTCATTGTTTGTTTGCGTTTGGTGGAAACACGTTGAAGGTACTTTATATAAAGCGAGTGTTGCATAAAGTGGGCATAGCCGCACCCATTTTCAAAATTTTTATCAGTCATCCAACTAAGCATATGAATATTATTCTTTGTGCAAAATTTCATTCCTTTATGACTTCTAGTTACAAGGATGTCACGTTACAAATTCCCAAAGGGTGTTCCAGAAATATCTTTGTTAAAAAGTAGGCGTGGTCATAAACCGATTTCAATAAATTTTTGCGTGTCTATTAACACAAGTTATAAAAGTGTATAAACCAAGTTTCGTCATAATATCTCAATTATTTGTCGAGTTATAGGCTAAGAAATCTCGTATATTCCTTTGTCTAAAAAGAGGCGGTGCCACGCCCATTTTCCAAAATTTTTCTATTTTTTGTTTCCGGTCTATTGTAGAAATCATACCACAAAATTTCAATGAATTATCTCTACATTTGACAAAGATATCGCTTAAAATGTTTTTATTAGGTCACTTTATAATACCCATATATAAAATTGGGCGTGGCCGTCAACCGGTTTCTCTAAAATTTTCAACATGTATTACCACAAGTAATAAAAGTGTACACACCAAGTTTCGTTATTATATATAAATTATTTGTCGAGTTATAGGCTAAGAAATCTCGTATATTCCTGCTTCTAAAAAGAGGCGGTGCCACGCCCATTTTCCAAAATTTTTGCGGTTTTCGTTGTATGTCCGCAGGTGGACTCCTGGCATAAAATTTCAATGATATATCTTTATATTTGACAGAGATATCGCTTAAATTGTTTTTATTAGGTCACTTTATAATACCCATATATAAAAGTGGGCGTGGCCGTCAACCGATTTTGACAATTTTTCGTCCAAACATTTGCCTAAGTAAGTATATCACGCGTACCAAATTTCATCGATATATCGTCAACAGTTTCTGAGTTATGACGCATAAAGCTTTCAATGTTTGCTCCTTAATAAGTGGGCGTGGCACCGACCATTTTCCAAAATTCCATCAAATTTCTTCTTAGGGGCCTGAGCTCAACACGTTGGTAAAATTTCATCACTCTAGCTATATTAGTGGCTGAGATACCAAATTTCCGATTTTTTCTATATAGGAAAAGTGGGCGTGGTCATGGTCCGATTTCGCCCATTTTCAATACCAATCGTCCCAGTGTCGATACCAACTTGCATTTCAAATTTCATCAAAATATCTCAATTTTTGCGCGAGTTAGAGTGTTTACAGATGGACGGAGGGACAGACGGACGGACGGACGGACGGACATGGCTCAATCGATTTCTCTTTTCACCCTGATCATTTTGATATATATAAGTCTATATCTATCTCGATTATTTCATTCTGTTACAATCCACCGTTATGTGATTAAAACTATAATACTCTGTGTACTAGTACAGCTGAGTATAATAAGGATTGTGATTTGTAGATTTGGGGCAGGCGCGCCGGCGCGAAAAAGCACGCCGGCGTCGCCGCCGCCGCCGAAATGTTTTTGGCATAGCGCCGCCGCCGCCGGAATCACTGTCGGCGTATATGTCAACTTGACAGATGAGTAGGTGAACAGTCGTTAAGGAGGCAAAGGTTTTCTTGTAAGAAGAATGTTTCTATTGTTTTGCCTCTACCATTAGTTCTGGCCGAGCCCCAGAGTATGCTATGGGCGTTAAAATCGCCAAGAAAAATGGCAGGGTGAATTGCAATTATGAAGAGAAATTAATTTGGCCAGAGATAGACTTGCTGTAGGGGGAAAGTATATTGAAAGTAAAGAGAGTTTTATGTTGTGGTAGATTTCCACTATAACGGCTTGAATGTTATGGGGAGGTGTTAAACTTTTGTGTTGAATTGTTTTTTGATACATAGTGCTACACCACCTTTACAGCGTGTGGGATTGTATTGTACGCTAAAATAAGATTTATAATTGTTTAATATGTCGTGGTGTGTATGGTTCGGTTTAAGGTGCGTTTCTTGTAAGGCTATTATATCCGGAGAGTGCTTTTTTACTAAAAGATTAAGCTCGTGTAAATTATTCTGGTAACCGTTCAAATTCCATTGAAGAATTTTTAGGACCATAATAGTTGAGAGCTTGAATCAGCGTTGCGCAGCCTCTTGCCCGCGGGCAGACCAGCTGTTTGCGATTCACACGTACTAATACAGACAAATAAAGATCGTAAACAAGCGCTTACGATAGGACCGGGCGATCGTTGCTTAGCAAAAATAATTAATTTGCCTTCGACTGTCGTGAAAGCAAGTGGTCGCTAGGTGATAGTCGCTTGAAATTCTAAAACTATAAAGAGTTTGCATATAACATACGTATGTATTTGTATACGTACGTTGTTTCATAATTTCGCAAAGCGTGCGCAGCATGACCCTGCTCGCTCAACATCTGCATGCAGACTGATTACACTACCCGACAAAAAAAATATCCTCGACATTTGATACATGATTCCTATGTAGAATTTTCTGCTGATTCCAAATATGTAATCAGATGGTCCAAAAGTAGAACAGTTTTCGAGATATTTTGAAATTTCTGTTTTTGAGCTAAGAAAAAAAGTATGATTACTAATCTGTCAATATCTCCGCCATTACCGTCTCGATTTTTACGTTATTTAATTTTGTTTTGAGGGGATGAAATACCCTTTCCAGCAAAGCAAAAATAATTAAAATCGCCGTTAAAGTGACGGAGTTATGGCGAACAAAAGATTTTTTTTAATGAAAATTTTCAGGTTTTTTTCGAAATTCATCTTCTATTTTGTATTTTTCTTTTTAAGAAATATTAAATATCCTCCTGGTTTCACATTTTGAGTCAATAACCTATTTCTTAGTGAACATTTTTGCACTTTCCGGATTATAATCTGTGGAAAAATGGCAAAGTTATAAGAGATTAAGTGAAGAAACCTATATTTATATTTTCATTGAACTTCCAAATCTGGCAAATGTAAACCACTATAACATTAACACTAGTTTACAGCAAAAAATACCAAGAAATTGGGGTATAGGGGAAAATTGACATGGGCCCCGTGAGCTCAAAACTATTTAGTTTTATTTTTTGCACGGTTAGGCTTTTGAGATAACGGTAATTTTGTGTTTTTTGGTTATCACTTCATTCAAAAATATTTTTTCGCTAAAGTTACATGTGCGATAACAGCCAACAGTACCTCGTTCTAAGCGTAATTAAAATACGCTTTTAACGACATACAACTTGTGGTGGTTGACTAAAAACTCACTGAGCCATAGCTGGTCAAAGTCAAAATTTTGTGGTTTTTTTTGCAATTTTTTTTTAATTTTGATTTTGAAAATAGGTTTTTTATAAGAAGTTGGGAAAATAAGCAAAAGATTTATTTTTAGAAATAAGCCTATTAAATTGCAAACACTTTGAGCGTAATGTTACCAAGATCCCATTAGTACTTTATTTTTAGCGATTTTTTTCAGGTGAAACGAAAAGGATATTTTATAGACGAAAAACTTGGTTAGGTGACCCAACTATGTGAAAACGACTTCATAGCTCAAAAGACATTAGAGCGATATATAGAACTCCACCAGACTAAAATAATGACATATCAATTTTACAAATCATGTCAAATGAAAAAGTTGCAAAAAAAAAAATTTTTTTTCGCGGTATTTCGCGGTGTAAAAAAAAATTGTCCCGAAACCCTCTCAACATAATCTTCATATATGTGATGACTTTTACAACGGTGAGCGTTCTCACGGAGAAATAAAAAAAACATGGGATTGCGATACCAAGGCCATTGGAATGTCAGGGACATTGAATGATGCTGGTTCCTTCTTCGAGAAGAACAAAATGTACCAAAACGGCGAAAACTATCAACATTTAAACACTTTTAATATACATAAAAATAAAAAAAATGGAGGTTAAGTACAAGATTGTGATAAAAAATAATCATAGGTTTTTCATTAAATCTCTTATAGCATTGTAATTTTTCTACGGATTATAATCCGGAAATTGCCAAAATGTTCACTAAGAAATAGGCTGTTGACTCAAGGTGTGAAACCAGGAGGATATTTAATATTTCTTTAAAAAAATTACAAAAAAGTATATGAATGTCGGAAAAAAACTGAAAATTTTCATAAAAAAAAATCTATTGATCGCTATAACTCCGTCAATTTAACGTCGATTTTAAATATTTTGGCTTTGTTGGAAAGCGTATTTCATCCTCTCAAAACAAAATTAAATAACGTAAAAATCGAGACGGTAATGGCGGAGATATTCATGCCTATTACGGTATCCGTCGGATGCCACTCCCGCGAATGCCATCCGACTCGCACTCCCCTCGCTGGTCAAATTTCAGGCTATTACCATAACCGTCGGATTACTGCTTTATCGATTCACCCTGCGTATCGTGTCAAAAGCTTTTTAACATTATACTACATTGTCAGTTGCGATTTATTTGTATTTAGAAAAAATAAAATTGAATAAATTGAAGAAAAATTTAACTTTTTTTGCAAATCTATTTGCGTTTTCAATAATTTAATTTGGTTACTTCTTTTAAGAACTCTTTGTTGTATTTGCGGACTTGAAGCAGCTCTCATTTATTGCGAAGTACTCGCTAAATTTTGTATTTATGCATTTGGTCTCGAATTATTAACGGATGGTTCGCAATTAACGCTTATGTTTTGATCATCGCGGTACAGAGCCTACCAAAATGTCTTTTCCAGTGAACTTCCACGCTTTGCCCTCCACCATTAACTTGCATTTGGAAGCGGTTATTTGTTAGCTTATTCTTAATACAGGATTTGGATTCAGACGAAGTGATTTTGATGGTGGTGTCAAAGCATTCAAATCCGTGCTTAATGTTGACCAAAACTCAGATACAACTTCTGGAGACTGCTTGCTCATGTCTTTTCCGATGTTTTCGTTAAGCTTCTTTCGCTCAACCAAAAAAGAAAACTGCCCACGGTTTTTGGTACGAATTCTGTTTAAAAATAAAATTAACTCGTATATTTTTACTTAAAATAAACGAATTTCATTGTAATTTAATGAAATTTACTACGCAATGAAAATGCAATTTTTTAAATTTCTTTGGAATCCGCACCAATTTTATGACGAATCGAAATCAAAACAAATTACAGCTACTGCGTTTCGATTACGGTTATAGGAATGCGGTGAATCCTCGAACTGCTTTATCAACATGTTTTTTATTCCCGGACTGCATTGCCGATCGGTTATGAGAATACCAAATTTTATCAAAACGATTCGCATTCCCTGCGAAAGGCATCCGCCGGATACCGTAATAGGCATGATTCACTAAAAAGTAATCCTACTTTTTTTTCTTATCTCAAAAACTGAAATTTCAAAATATCTCGAAAACTGTTCTACTTTTGAACAATCTGATTACATATTTGGAATCAGCAGAAAATTCTACATAGGAATCATATATCAAATGTCGAGGATATGAAAATTTTTGAAATTTTGTCGGGTAGTGTTATTGTTAGTCGTTTTCCACTTTGGCCTACAGTAGGCGCACCAATACACACTAATTTTCGGAGATTGTTTGAATGTGTTTGTGTGCCCATCCCTGGCATGAATTATATTCTTGGCGGTATACCAATCCGTATACTGCTAGAAGATATTGAGCATGTTGCGTTCTCGTCGGCGGACAATGGTAACGGGGTATTTATATGTGATGAGAAATGTGGTTGATGAAATATATTGTCTGGAGGTAGTGTGATCATCTCGCATTCGTCATTTGAAGTTTGTGTGTATGATAGAGAGTTTGTATGGAGATTAAGAGAGTGAGGTATGTTATTGTTTTGTATGTTGTGCATAGTTGTTTGGTTGTGGATATTTGTGGTTGATTCGTGAGAGGGGTTTGCGTGAGATAGAGTGTTTAATTAGGAACGAGTTTGAAGACTAAGAGAGTTTGTAGTTTTGACTGTATACATTTCGAGAGTCTGTGTTTGGAATTTGCGAATTTTTTCGTTTGATTTTGTTTCTGTAATTTTATTTTGTGAGACTTTTTGTAGTTGTAGGTTGGAAGTGGTATTTTTGTTGTTACTTGAATGGTTATTTAATCTTTTTTGTCTTATTTTAATATCTTCTTCAAGCGTTTCGGTGGGAGAGGGGTAAACTGAATTGTTTGTTTCATTCGCTGTTTTGGTGGCTTCGCTATATGAGCAATTGTTTATGGTTTTTATTTTTATGTTTTGCTTTTTTTTGAAAGTCGGGCAGTTTTTGTTACTTGATCGGTGTTGTGTTGCAGTTTATGCACTCCACTTTAATGCATGGTGTAGGATCGTGTACACTGAGAGAGCAAACGTCACATTTTTCCTCCGTATTAGGGTGCGAACAGAGTGGGCGCTGATGCCGAGCGGAGCCGAGCCGAGCTTATTGACGCTTATTTTCATGCGAGAAGAAAATTTGTCTATAACACAGTGAAGGCGAGAATCAGCGCTGAAATTCTGTTTATTCCATGTGTTTTGCCTTTATGTGATTTAGTCTTATTTTTCATTTGTGTTTATAAAATTGCTGTACACGGTAGTGGATTCATCTGATGAAGAGTATTTTGCTTCTCCTAGTGTGGTTAATGCAATTATTATCACAAAAGAATTTGGAAAACATCCAATTACACTAAAAATATATCAATTTGGAAAATTTCATCATTTATATAATGATTTAAGAAAATATCCAGCTAAATTTCTTTAAAAAAACCATTAAAAAACACGATTTCACGCTAAAAAGTAAACATCAACAATGCAAACAAGCGCGCAAAACGCTTTGAAACTGTTTTTCTCGCACTCATCGGCTTTGCTCTCTGCTCTTGTCGGCGTTCACTGTGTTATGCACAAGCTTATTTGTATTGACTTGTATGTAACCAGTTTTATCGCATTGACAATCTCGGCTCGGCTTTCAGCGCCCACTCTGTTCGCAGAGTGTGTCCTAATCTGAAACAATTTTTGCATTGAAGTGGTGTTGGAAAATAAGGTTCGACTTTGAAATTCATGAACCAAACTTTTCATTCATTTGGTAGTGAGAATCGGTTGAATGAGATGATATGAAGTGATGTGTTTGTGACCTTTCCATCAACGAATTTCATTTTTTTTTACAGTCGACAACTTGTTGGTCTTTTAAGCCGTCCAATATTTCTTTTTCGCTTAAATCTTTTAATGGTGGAGCAAATATTACACCTTTTATAGTGTTGAGCGTCGGATGTAGTGTAACACTAATATCGCAAATTTTGGAGAGTTTCGTCGCTCGTAAAAATTTATTTGCTTGCGTTTCATTCTTTGTCAGAATTAAGAGGTCACCTTCACGGGTAAATGTAGTTTTTTTCGGTTCATCTGTACTAATGCCTTCCAGCGCTTTAGAGACGAGAAAGATGTTTAAAGATTTAATGGGCTTAGCCTCATTTTTGTTCTTAATTAGAATGAATTTCGGGCACTCAGCTTTGTTGTGTATTTCACATTGGTAAAGTTGTGGAAAATCCAGTTTGTTATGTATGTTAAATTTTGTCGGATTGTTTTTTCTTTTCTTTGGTGCAAAATCAGACCCATCGGGATCCAATAATGCATAATAATGCTGGTTTCGCACTTATGTATCTATCACTTTTTATTCGCTATTAGTTAGATAATTAACGAAAATAGAATATGACGTAACTACAGAAGCACGTGTGGTTAAACGTATGAGAGAAAATATTAACACGTATTTCGAAGCTCAATATTTTCTTCTAATGTCCTTTTGAACTCTGAAGTTAAATAACTAAGTTACAATAAAAAAAACTATTTCGGCGGTGTTTCGCGGGATCAGAAAAAAAATCAAATTTTTTTCTTTAATCCTCTTAATATAAGCTTTAAATTTAGGGTCGGACTTTTACAACTTTACATATACTGAATTGCTTAAAAAAAATTAGTTAAATAATAGCTACGTTAAATATTCGTCGTGACGTAGCTTGTTTGTTTATTAGTTTAGTAAAACCGTTTCAAGGCAACATTGTCATGAATTTTGAAGCACTTTTATTTAGCAATACAAAGAGGATAATTCATGGACATACAAATAAGTTAGCTGACCCAACTATGTGAAAACGACTTCAGAGCTTAAAGGGACATTAGAAGGAAGTGTAGAGCTTCAAAATGCGAAACTAATGACGTATCAATTTTAAAAATCGGATGAAAAATAACAAAGTTACAAGAAAAAACCAATTTCGGCGGTATTTCGCGGGGTCAAAAAACCTATCTAGTGTACATATGTATATAAATCAGGGTTCGGATTTGAATCATTTTGGCTCCTCACTCACACATGCTTCACTCATGAGGGTGCAGCTGCATGAGTGGCCTCTGAGCGTATAAACAACAGAGGCCACACATTAGCGTGAGCGCTCTGCGTGAGTGGCAGCAGAGTGTGCAGCAAAGATGAGGCACGCTAGTAACGCCGCCTCTCCTCAGCTGCGCCCTCATATGTTACTCTGAGTGAGTGAGGAATATGAGCGACGCCTCATAGCTTGGCGGTGACGCAGCCAACCGTCTGTAGTAAGTATGTAGTATGGAGCTGCATGAATACTACAAATTTGTTTATTCTCTGCAGTGTGCACACTGCACGCATATACAATATGGGTATCAAACGAAAGGGGATGGCCCCAGGTTTCATTTCGACTTCGATATGTTTCGATAAATTTATCGATAACTGAGTTATTGGTCAAAATGCGATTGCCCAAAAACCTTAATATTACCCTACAATATGGGTATCAAACGAAAGGGGATGGCCCCAAGTTTCATTTTAACTTCGATATATTTCGATAAATTTATCGTTAACTGAGTTATCGGTCAAAATTCGATTGCCCAAAAACCTTAATAATACCCTACAATATGGGTATCAAACGAAAGGGGATGGCCCCGGGTTTCATTTGAACTCCAATATATTTCGACAAATTTATCGATAACTGAGTTATCGGTCAGAGTGCGATTGCCCAAAAACCTTAATATTACCCTACAATATGGGTATTAAGCGAAAGGGGATGGCCCCAGGTTTCATTTAGACTTCGATATATTTAGATAAATTTATCGATAACTGAGTTATTGGTCAAAGTGCGATTGCCCAAAAACCTTAATATTACACTACAATATGGGTATCAAACGAAAGGGGATGGCCTCAGGTTTCATTTTAACTTCGATATATTTCGGTAAATTTTACGATAACTGAGTTATCGGTCAAAATGCGATTGCACAAAAACCTTAATATTACCTTACAATATGGGTATCAACCGAAAGGGAATGGCCCCAAGTTTCATTTGAACTTCGATATATTTCGATAAACTTATCGATAACTGAGATATCGGTCAAAATGCGATTCCACAAAAACCTTAATCACAGCTATTCTGCAATCCCTCGGAACTTCGATCGCGACGACGCCGACTGCTACGACAAAACGAAAATTGGTATTCTGGTGTACGTTTCGAATATAATAGTTGTTAAGTGTTAAACTATGTTCGAATCAGTGTTAGGTAGCGTTTATGCGAAATCATATGTATTTTTTGACAGCACATTTGTGTTTTTGACAGAAAATTTATATTTTCAGTAAGTTTTAGATTAAATTTTCAGAAAGAATATATTAAATGGATAAAAAATGGATTCTATTGCTGCAGCAGCTTTTTTTGTGGAAAAATAAATGAAAGAATAAAGGAATTTGGACATTAATTTTAATTAAATTTTTTTAAATATGGCTTTCTATTATAAAAAAAAATTAAAGCGTGAATAACGGGTATTCATTAATATTGATGTGTAAACTGTTTCGAAATCGGATATTTATTCCCTTTTCCTTATTCCTTTTTTCCTGGTTTTCTATGGATTAAAAGGCGACTATCTTTTTTGTATATTTTTGTTGTCATTGTGACTGCTACTATTTTGTTGTTTTTGTTTGTTTTGGTTTTTGACTTTTGATTTTTTATGTTGTTTTGTTTTGTATTGCTCAGAAACATGCAGGATCATCCGAGTCCACGTTTGACCCATATCTGGAGACCCCGCCTAGGGGTCACAATGAAAAGAGCTTCATATCGAAGTCCTGCTCAAAACCTTTCATTTGATACCAATATTGCTCAGAAACATTCAAGGATCATCCGGGTCCTTCTTTTGACCCATATCTTGAGACCCGGCCTAGGGTTCACAATAAAAAGAGTTTCATATCGAAGTCCTGCTTAAAACCTTTCATTTGATACCAATATTGCTCAGAAATATTCAAGGATCATCCGGGTCCCCCTTTTGCCCCATATCTGGAGACCCGGCCTAGGGGTCATAATGAAAAGAGCTTCATATCGAAGTCCTGCTCAAAACCTTACATTTGATACCAATATTGCTCAGAAACATTCAAGGATCATCCGGGTCCTCCTTTTGACCCATATCTGGAGACCCGGCCTAGGGGTCACAATGAAAAGAGCTTCATATCGAAGTCCTGCTCAAAACCTTTCATTTGATACCAATATTGCATAGAAAATTAGATAGGTAGATGTAGGTGTGTATATCCATACATTTGCATACATGTTCAAACAGGTTGGTCCTTTTTATTTTGCCTATTTGTCGCATTGTTGCAGAAAACAAAAACAACTTCACTTCGCTTCGTTGCTGTTGTTGTTGATATTTGCATTTGTACGGCTATGCATGCAAGCATTTGTAAGTACATGTCTATCTACCTACCTACCACTGACAATGCCAAGCATTCACAGGGACGCAGCAGTGCACTAACACAAAGATCATTTACGTTTACGCGTAAACTTTACCTGTTTATCGAAATCACTCGTAGCTACAGCAAAGATGTTTACACATCAAAAAGTGCCAACATATATGAAAACGGCATTTATAGAATACTGTCACCAAGTTTCATGCTAGAATACTTTGTAGTTCGGAAATTAACACCGGCTAAGCTTGGATAGAATAAACCAATTTTATTTACTTACAAACTACTGGGAATTTTTCAGTGAAACTTTCAGGAAATATTCTTTGGATGATAATTCATCTACCTTAGTGATGGGCGAATCCGAGATATTTTATTCGATTCTCTCGATTGTTGAAACATCTCGAATGCTCTCGATGGTTTTCATTCGTATTCGAGTCAAGTCGTAAATGGCCGTCAGTCGAAACAATCGCTAAAACATCTCGGACTCGCCAACGATTCCTCTCGTTTTCAAAGCAACCCTACAACATCTCGGACTCGCTGCAAAAAATACATAACATTTGTTGTTGCCGCCTGAATATCAAAATTGCTTAAAAAAGTATACAGTCGTACAAATCTATTGCCGTTGTTACTGCTCGTAAAATTAATTTGTTTCGTAAGCGTCTCACTTCAGAAAATTTATTAATGTATTAATGTTTAAATAATTAATTGTATTTATTAAGCACGACACTCTTTAATTGTGATTGCAAAAATGCAGTGTCTATATATATCATATTTTTCAATTTGGTTCATTTATTTACATATGTATTTGCCTCACTTCCATTAACAATCCTACTTTCTTCATCAACAACACTCATTCAGTTTATTTTATCAACTAAAGCAAATCATTAAAACAACAGCCGGCCCGCCGACTCGGAACAGTCGCAAAAATATCTCGCTTGTGTAGTCGAGATGTCATCGAAACAACCTCCGACTCGCCGACTCGGAACAATCGCAAAAACATCTCGGTTGTGTAGTCGAGATGTCATCGAAACAACCTCCGACTCGCTGACTCGGAACAATCGCAAAAACATCTCGATTGTGTAGGCGAGGAGCGAGTCAACTTTGACTCGATTGTGATTTTGCAACGATGGCGATTCTCTCGATTGTCTAAACATCTCGGACTCGCCCATCACTAATCTACCTTTAACGCTTCGAACTATTATTAAAATACAATATTAAAGTTCTCCAAAATGAGAATTCTGTTGGCTGATCTTTTTTTTAAAGAGCCGGTGACACAAAAAAGTCTTCTACACACACATTGCTTTAACAAGGAATATCTCTTGCACTATAATCGTCCGGCGGGAGCGACTTTTTTATGATCTGTGATAGGATCGTGGTTCATTATATACAAATGGATGACGCTCCACACTGGTCGCATGTCAACAAGTTTTTATGGATCGCAAAACATAAAAGCAAATTTGAGGTCCAGGTTGCGATCAATCATATCATGAATATGTACACATCGTGTAGCAGGAATTTTGTGACTCTCCAGGACGCGTTGAGCATGAACGGACATAGAAAGTGAGCACGTTTCTTCGATTTGTTAGTTTCTCGTGCAATTGTTTGTAAATCATGTCGCATGGCAATATTTTAAGTCTTTAAAAAGGCACAGTCAGGCAAAAATGCTTAAAGGAGTACATCCTGGCACAGAAATTATGCCCGAGTTGCGTTACCCACTCATATTACATTATGGTAGTAATAATACACAATTAAAATTATTTTCAGAAGCTTTTATTAAACAATAATTTATAAATATTGCTAAAAAGGAAAATAAATTTCATTATTAAATAAAAGTTCAATACATTGAAACTCCTTGTACTTATTTCCCTCTATTCAGTCTATTGTACTAAAGCAGATTCCTTTTGTTCACTTATTTTGCAAAGAAAAGGCCAGTAGCATAGCTAAACAAATCCCGTTTTGTAAAATAATGTTGCATAAATTTAAAAATCATAGTTTAATTACATTAAATTGGTAATATTTCCAAAAATAATCACAATTTCTATTGCCTCCGACACACAAAAGCTGACGGACAAAATCGCTCCGATTAACTGTCAAAAATCCGATCCATCGTGAATCAGAATGCCGATTTCCGAACTTCGAAAAAATCTGACGTTCATCGGACGTCAATCGAATTGCAGAATGCCATTTGATCCGATTCACCTCCAATGAAAGTGGGTCGTAATCCGGAATAGCTGTAAATATTACCTTACAATATGGGTATCAAACGAAAGGGTATGGCCTCAGGTTTCATTTTAACTTCTATATATTTCGATAAATTTATCGATAACTGAGTCGGACGAGCGCATGACCGACGACTGGAACTTAAGTGTGCTCTGCCCAATCCACAAAAAAGGAGACTCCACAGTACGCGCCAATTATCGTGGGATAAGCCTCCTGAATATCGCATATAAGGTCTTAGCAAGTGTATTGTGCGAAAGACTGAAGCCCACCGTCAACAAGCTGATTGGACCTTATCAGTGTGGCTTCAGACTTGGTAAATCTACCATCGACCAGATCTTCACAATACGCCAAATACTGGAAAAAACCCATGAAAAAGGAACCGACACACACCATATTTTTGTCGATTTTAAAGCCGCTTTTGAGAGCACGAATAGGAATTGCCTACATATATGCCGCAATGCCTGAATTTGATTTTCCTGCTAAACTTATACGGCTATGCCAAATGACGCTGACACACCACCAGCTCGGTCAGAATTGGGAAGGACCTCTCCGAACCGTTCGAGACCAAACGAGGTTTCAGACAAGGTGACTCCCTTTCGTGTGACTTCTTCAATTTGATGCTGGAAAAGATAATACGAGCTGCAGAACTTAACCATACAGGAAGCATTTTATACCACAAGAGTGTACAACTGCTGGCGTACGCCAATGATATCGACATCATTGGCACTAACACTCGCGCCGTATGTTCTGCCTTCTCCAAGCTGGATAAAGAGGCTAAGAAAATGGGTTTGGCGGTTAACGAGGACAAGACGAAGTACCTCCTGTCATCACACAAAGAAACAGCACGCCTTGGCAGCCACGTCAATGTTGATAGCTACAAATTCGAAACTGTTAAGGACTTCGTCTATTTGGGAACCAGCATTAACACCAAGAATGATGTCAGCACGGAGATCCAACGAAGAACCACGCTTGCCAATAAATGCTACTTCGGACTAAGTAGGCAACTGAAAAGTAAAGTCCTCTCTCGACAAACAAAAATCACACTCTACAGGACGCTCATCGTTCCAGTCCTCATGTACGGCGCAGAAGCATGGACAATTTCAAAATCAGATGAGATGGCACTTGGAGTATTCGAGAGAAAAGTTCTTCGTAAGATTTATGGACCTTTGCGCGTTGGCGTGGGCGAGTATCGACGGAGATTTAACGATGGGCTGTACGAGCTTTACACAGAATTCGACATTGTTCAGCGAATAAAGATCCAGCGGCTGCGTTGGGCAAGTCATGTCGTGAGAATGGACGAAGGCGCTCCGGCCAAGAAAGCATTTCTATCGAAACCCGCTGAACGCAAAAGAAAAGGGAGACCTCCACTGCGTTGGGAAAATCAGGTGGACAGCGATGCTGCCTCCCTAGGTGTTCCCAAGTGGCGCCATGCTGCACGAAACAGAAGCAATTGGCGCGCTCTGTTGGACTCGGCCAGAATCGTCTAGACGGTTAAGCGCCAATCAAGAAGAAGAGTTATCGGTCAAAATGCGATTGCCCAAAAACCTTAACCCTTTGCCTAATTTTGAACGATATATCGACCAAATTTTTTGTGTCAAATGCAAACTTCTGCTTTTGTTTAGAAATTAGCCACACAATATTGATGTACCGGAAACTTTGTTTGATAACCTTTTGGCTTGTCTGTAAATTGTAAATATTTATACCATTTGTCCCGTACAAAGAATGTAAAAAATTACATTACAGAATTTTTATTTCTTTTGAAATAACCTTATTTCTAATATTTTTTCTGTTTGAATAAAACTTGATATTAGTGCTACCACATTTACTTTTTTATTTCTGATGTGTAAACATCTTTGCTGTAGCTACGAGTAATTTCGAAAAACAGGCTAGTGCGCTGCTGTGTACGTGGGAATCGGTTGGCATTGTCAGTGGTAGGTACACATGTACTTACAAATGCTTGCACGCATAGCCGTGTAAATGCAAATATCAACAACAACAGCAAAGAAGCGAAGCGAAGTTGTTGTGGTTGTTGTTTTCTGCAACAATGCGATAAATAGGCAAAATAAGAGGGACCAACCTGTTTGAACATGTATGTATTGGTATCAAATGAAAGGTGTTCAGCAGGACTTCTACACGGAGCTCTACTCTTTATGATTCCTAGGCCGGGTCTCCAGATATGAGTCAAACGTGGTCTCGGATGATCTTGCATGTTTCTGAGCAATACAAAACAAAACAAAATAAAAAATCAAAAGTCAGAAACCAAACACGGTAGGCAGGAAGCGACGATAGGTTGCATGAAAATGTCGAGAAAAAAGGAAAGTGGGGTTGTGTTATGTGATGTTTATAGATGAAACATCCGTTGAAATTAAAATCCGAGCTGCTCCTTTTTCAAGGATATCCACATTTTTCGTTTTTTTTGAAAGGATCAAATATAGAGGAAATCGAAAATTCGCCACCGTCCAAATTTTTCCTATTTCAATACGTTATTTGGTCGCTAAGGGATACAAAAAAAGGTATTAAAAAGAAAAAAGGACACCTGTAGTGGAAAAATCCAATGTGAACAGGACCTAAAGGATAACCACTGAAATATAAAATAACACAAAAAGTACCAACTTTAATTTGCGTATAACTCCTAAAATGTTAACTCTACGTGAAAATTCCTAATAATATGTTTCATTCAGAATAAATAAGGGAATATTTCTTTGATATACAATTTTGTTGTACCTGCAGTGGTTAATGCACTTTGGTCCATCTAAAGTAAAAATTTAAAAAAAAGTACTTTTTTTATGGTGCTATTTTAAGTTCAAATATTTTTCTAGTTTATGTAAATATTTTAATCTAATGATCCAATTCTCATTCTTACATATCTATACGTTAATATTAAAAAGAATTAGAGCTGAAATACGCGCTAGGGGTGCACGGTGGGCGGTAAGCAACAAAAGGTTGCATGAAAATATTGAAAAAACGATCGCCGGCTAAAAACTTACGTAAAATGATATTCTAATATACTTCATAAACACACAGCAAGCGTGAATAAAATCTCCAGCATTTTTTTTAAACGAAAATTAGTACCAGCACACAGCTAGGCACATATTCGTTGGGACATCGTTTTTACGATATTCCCATGCAACCTATTGTTGCTTCCCGCCCACCGTGCACAGCGGGCGCGTATCTCAGCTCTAACTCTTTTTTAGTATTAACGTATAGATATGTAGGAGTGAGAGTTGGATCATTAGATTAAAATATTTACATAAACTAGAAAAATATTTGAACTTAAAATAGCACTATAAAAAAAACGTACTTTTTTTGAAATTTTCACTTTAGATGCACAAAAGTACATTAAGCACTGCAGGTACATCAAAATTGTATATTAAAGAAATATTTCCTTATTTATTCTGAATGAAACATATAATAAGGAATTTTCACGTAGAGTTAACATTTTAGGAGTTATACGCAAATTAAAAAGGGTACTTTTTGTGTTATTTTATATTTCAGTGGTTATCCTTTAGGTCCTGTTCACATTGGATTTTTCCACTACAGGTGTCCTTTTTTCTTTTTAATACCTTTTTTTGTATCCCTTAGCGACCAAATAATGTATTGAAATAGGAAAAATTTGGACGGTGGCGAATTTTCGATTTCCTCTATATTTGATCCTTTCAAAAAAAACAAAAAATGTGGATATCCTTGAAAAAGGAGCAGCTCGGATTTTAATTTCAACGGATGTTTCATCTATAAACATCACATAACACAACCCCACTTTCCTTTTTTCTCGACATTTTCATGCAACCTATCGTCGCTTCCTGCCTACCGTGCAAAAACCAAAGCAAACAAAAACAACAAAATAGTAGCAGTCACAATGACAACAAAAAATTACAAAAACGATAGTCGCCTTTTAATCCATAGAAAACCAGGAAAAAAAGGAATAAGGAAAAGGGAATAAATATCCGATTTCGAAACTGTTTACACATCAATGTTCATGAATACCCGTTATTCACGCTTTAATTTTTTTTAAGATTTTTTCATACATACCCGAATATTTCAAAAGTAAGTTTCTGCTTTTAATAAGAGTATTATCAAACAGTAATAATGCACCAGATATTCTGTTGGTTAACATTTTGGTGTGCCTTTAATTCAAATCGAAAACTGTAAAAATTCGTACAATTTGTCCCGTACAAACCATGGAATGCTCCTTCATTTGATACCAATATTGCTCAGAAATATTCCGTGGTTAACCAATACTCGGATTCTAGAAATTGCCATCGCCAAATGAGATCGCCATCCCCTTTCGTTTGATACCCATATTGTAGTGTAATTTTAAGGTTTTTGTGCAATCTGATTTTGACTGATAATTCAGTTATCAATAAATTTATCGAAATATAAAATGAAACATGATAACTCAGTTATCGATAAATTTATCGAAATATATCGAAGCTCAAATGAAACCCGGGGCCATCCCCTTTCGTTTGATACCCATATTGTGAGGTAATATTAAGGTTATTGTGCAATCGCATTTTGACCGATAACTCAGTTATCGATAAATTTATCGAAATATAACGAAGTTCAAATGAAACCTGGGGCCATCCCCTTTCGTTTGATACCCATATTGTAGGGTAATATTAAGGTTTTTGTGCAATCGCATTTTGACCGATAACTCAGTTATCGATAAATTTATCGAAATACATCGAAGTTCAAATGAAACCTGGGGCCATCCCCTTTCGTTTGATACCTATATTGTAGGATAATATTAAGATTTTTGGGCAACCGCATTTTGACCGATAACTCAGTTATCGATAAATTTATCGATATATATCAAAGTTAAAATGAAACCTGGGGACATCCCCTTTCGTTTGATACCCATATTGTAAGGTAATATTAAGGTTATTGTGCAATCGCATTTTGACCGATAACTCAGTTATCGATAAATTTATCGAAATATATCGAAGTTAAAATTAAACCTGGGACCATCCCCTTTCATTTGATACCCATATTGTAAGATAATATTAAGGTTTTTGTGCAATCGCATTTTGACCGATAACTCAGTTATCGATCAATTTATCGAAATACATCGAAGTTCAAATGAAACCTGGGGCCATCCCCTTTCGTTTGATACCCATATTGTAGGGTAATATTAAGGTTTTTGGGCAATCGCATTTTGACCGATAACTCAGTTATCGATAAATTTATCGAAATATGTCGAAGATCAAATGAAACCCGGGGGTATGTAATATTTACTGAGTTTCTGCGCACTCATCCACACGCTCACACGCATTACACAAAGAGAAGAGAAACCCTACGACGGCTCACCTCACACGCAGCGTGAGCGCCTCATTTCTTCATCACGCATTCGAAATGAGTGAAGAAACAAAAAAAAACTCTCACTCTGCTTTCTAGATGAGTGAGAAACGCAAACGGCCACTCATCATCAAGCCGTGAGGCTGAAATTCCTCACTCACTCACTCATACTCTGAGTTTCTTCCTACCCTGATATAAATATACGCTTCGCATATATACATTAGGGTGCGTTTAATTTGTATGAAGAATTTAAAAGTTTATAAAAAGACTGTATCGCCCCCTCAATCTGTAGTAACATGGTCAAAGATATCACAAATAAATTTTGGTCCCGATTGGTGGCGGTTAAGGCGTGGCGCATTGAGGTCAAAGTTCAGAAAACTCTATGAAGGGTCAAAAAATCAAAATTTTTTTTTAATTATCTAAACCATAGGTGCCCACGAAGCTGCTCGCGAGCACAGCGCTGTCGCAGAGCCATATATGTATACTGACGTGACGTAGCAAAGCACTGCTTCAGTCGACTTTGCCGTTGGTTGTTTTTCTTCTGAATTTTAGCTCGTGGTTGCCAGCTGCGTAACCGTTATGCGCAATTATGAATGCAAGTAAATAATTTTTATTTGCGAAAATGCCCACAATGTGTGATGACGTGCATGAATTAGAGTTCTTTATTGTCAAAAACTCCAATTCCGAATAAGATTGTAGCATAATGGTGAGGTATGCTGCCTACGGACCAAGGAGCGTAGGTTCGAGTCCCGAGTAGCGCATTTTTTCTTTTTTTGTTTGGGAGAAATTTTTCACCTCACGTTTACAAAACATTGTATTAAAATGTTTATTAAGAATTTCTTTCCAAACGTTAAATGCAATTATAGAATTAGGGTTCCTTTTCGTTGATTCAGCAATTACTAGTAAGTGAATTACAAGTTTTATATTAAAGATTTTCGAAACGTTTTATACGATTATATTTTCATATACATACATACGTATGAATATGATTTTTACAGAAACATTGGTGTCTAATACTTTTGGGCAAGGCTGTATATTTATATTTATCATTTGAGTGTGAGATGTATTTACGTACAAGTATTTTAAATAGCAAAGGTGGAATATTATCATTAGCCTAAAATCATCATTAGCAAACAAAAAACACCTCAGTTTGGTGCCATTACAGGCAAGTGGCAACTCACGTTTCTAGCGACCAAACGCCATGCATCAACACTACGACAAAATGAGACTGTATTTGTGTGGGCATCTATGATCTAAACCCAAAATTAATACTTCTATACCCAATGATAACAAATATAAATTTTAGTTCCGATTGATGACGGTTTACTGGTGTTTCAAGGGGGTCAAAGTTCAGATTACCATATGCGACACTAAAAATGTAAGTCTTCTATGGCAATCTGAACATTGACCCCCTTAAAACACCAATAAACCGTCATCAATCGGAACCAAAATTTATATTTGGTATCCTTGGGTATAGAAGTATTAATTTTGGGTATAATAAAATAAAAAAAAATATTTTGATTTTTTCACCCTTCATAGAGTTTTCTGAATCGGTACCAAAATTTATGTGTGATATCTTTGACCATGTTACTACAGATTGAGGGGGCGATACAGTAAAATATCGTTAATTTGAATTTTAAACGCACTCTAATGTACATACATATGATGAATTTCATATCAAACCCAATATGCGTTGAACCCGACCCCCTCAGAATTTGATGAAATTTTGCATAGAGGTACATCTTACCTACCCAATCACAACCTCATTTTTAGAAACTGCATTTTCGAAAAATTGTGGGCGTGCAAGGTATCGAAATATTCGAAAAATGACGATATTATGTATTTTTAAAGTGTGATTACTAGGGAATGGCTTTACCAATCTCAAAGATCTTCATACCATTAGAAAGGTATTGAAATTAGCTTTCAAAAAAATACAATGTATTTTTTTTTTTGTTTTAGTCACAAATTAGATTGCAAATAATCGTTATTTTTTAAATTTTGACTAAAAAAATCATACTGAAGGAGAAACGCTAAACGCAAAAGAAGTACACAGATGTAATCACCGTAACGCAGACTACCTCTAGGTGCATTAACTTTTATTTTTTCGATTTTTATAAAAAAATTGATTTTTAATCGTTATTTTCTGAGTTTTATTTTTCCCTCAGCAAATAAAAGTTATTTTTTGATTTTTATATTTCGCTCAGAAAATAAAAGTTATTTTTTAAGTTTTATTTTTCCCTCAGAAAATAAAAGTTTTTTTCTGAGTTTTATTTTTCGATCAGAAAATAAAAGTTATTTTTTGAGTTTTATTTTTCCCTCAGAAAATAAAAGTTTTTTTCTGAGTTTTATTTTTCGATCAGAAAATAAAAGTTATTTTTTGAGTTTTATTTTTCCCTCAGAAAATAAAAGTTATTTTTTGAGTTTTATTTTTCCTTCAGAAAATAAAAGTTATTTTTTGAGTTTTATTTTTCGATCAGAAAATAAAAGTTATTTTTGGAGTTTTATTTTTCCCTCAGAAAATAAGCGAGCACATATATACTATTAAAAATGTAACGTCACATAAATGCGTAAAATTTATAAATAAACTTTTATTATCTGAGCAAAAAAATAAAACTCAAAAAATAACTTTTATTATCTGAGCAAAAAAATAAAACTCAAAAAATAACTTTTATTTTCTGATCGAAAAATAAAACTCAAAAAATAACTTTTATTTTCTGAGGGAAAAATAAAACTCAAAAAATAACTTTTATATTTTGATCGAAAAATAAAACTCTAAAAATAACTTTTATTTTCTGAGGAAAAAATAAAACTCAAAAAATAACTTTTATATTCTGATCGAAAAATAAAACTCAAGAAAAAACTTTTATTTTCTGATCAAAAAATAAAACTCAAGAAAAAACTTTTATTTTCTGAGCAAAAAATAAAACTCAGAAAATAATCGTTAAAAATCAACTTTTTGGATATCACTTATAACCGTTACGGTCCCTGGTTTTAGTACACTGAAAAAAAAAATGTTTTCCAAAATAAAATTTGAAACTGAAAAAAAAAAACACTTCAATGATCAAGCGATTTTGACAAATAAGATTTTTTTAGAAAGGTCTATTTAATATATATAACATATCTGAAAACTAAAATGGCCTTTTTTCTTATTTTTTTTTAAATTTATTTACGTAAATGCATCTCTTGGCTTTCTTATATTTTGATATCACGCGTAAACTAATCAACCGATTGGAAAAATTTTTATACCGTTAGAAAGGTATTAAATCACCTTTTGAACACATACACTGTAAAAATTCTATATTACAAATTACACTGAAAAAAATTTTCAAATTTTTTTTTTCAAACTAGGAAAACACTTCAAAGACCAAGCGATTTAAAAAAAATTTGTTTAGAAAGGTCTATTTAATATATATAACATATTTAAAAAGTAGAATGGTGTTTTTTTTTCTTTTAAACAAATTTTTAAGTAAAACCATCTCTTGTTAACTTTTTTTTTTTATTTTGATATTATTGTGTGAAAAAGGTACCTAGCTACACTTTGGAAGTTGTACAGATTTTTTTTAATCCTATTGTTTTATTTTTATATTTAGATTTAATATACAACTTTGCGCAGCTTATACTGCTGAAGTGTTTTCCCAGTTTGAAAAAAAATTTTGAAATTTTTTTTTCAGTGCAGGTAATATGTCATATAGAATTTTTACAGTGTATGTTTTCAAAAGGTGATTTTAATACCTTTCTAACGGTATACAAATTTTTGAAATCGGTTGATTAGTTTACGCGTGATATCAAAATATAAGAAAGCCAAGAGATGCATTTACTTAAATAAATAAAAAAAATAAGAAAAAAGGCCATTTTAGTTTTCAGATATGTTATATATATTAAATAGTCCTTTCTAAAAAATTCTTATTTTTCAAAATCGCTTGATCTTTGAAGTGTTTTTTCAGTTTCAAATTTTATTTTGGAAAACATTTTTTTTCAGTGTACTAAAACAAAAAAAAAATGTGCATTGTATTTTTTTGAAAGCTAATTTCAATACCTTTCTATTGGTATGAAGATCTTTGAAATCGGCCATTCCCTAGTAATCACACTTTAAAAGTACCTATTATCGTCATTTTTCGAATATTTTCGAATATTTCGATACCTTGCACGCCCACAATTTTTCGAAAATGCAATTTCTAAAAATGAGGTTGTAGGTAAGATGTACCTCTATGCAAAATTTCATCAAATTATGAGGGGGTCGCACAGTGCTTCGTCCCATAGGCAAAATTAAGATAAAATAAACTGCGTAATTTATTCAAGTAATATATATTTTGTGAAGCTAACATATCACCTGGAATAAATGTATAAATAGAATTTATAATCTCAATAGAGGTCGCTAACATCAATACAATTTTGAGGCAAAACTGTTTTAAGGTAATACGATTTTTAGTGTGTTACAAAAAAAATTGCCAAAAGCTCATTTTAAATCGTATTACTCTGAAACTTGCCACATTTGCTTACCATTATATGCCCAAATAGCTAAAATAACTTTTGATAAATTATTTATTTCAGAAAGGTGACATCGAAACATTTGCGACTTTTTTTATTAGAGTTCAAAAAATTACTAAAGTTTGGTGGAGTCAAACAAAAAATTAAAAAAGAACGCCTATTTTTTTTATTTGCGAATTTGGTTAACTTTGAAGTGGTCTAGTACCTAGAATCTGTAAACAAATTGCACTGTTTTTTGCCGGAAATGTAGAAATTGTACAATTTTGTAAAGCCATATTTTCAAAATTTTAGAAAATTCTACAGAACCTTATATGTATATATGGTACGGAAAAAATTTACCGAAATTAATATATGGCACTATTTTTTTCTCATGCTATAGGAAATTAGCCTAATTAGGATAAAATATACGGTTTTTATAAATATGTGACAAATACTGACAAAAAACATACATGTAATACTAACTTTTTTAGGTGAGACACAAAAAATTCTACA
This sequence comes from Urophora cardui, assembly GCA_960531455.1. Lineage (NCBI taxonomy): Eukaryota > Metazoa > Arthropoda > Insecta > Diptera > Tephritidae > Urophora > Urophora cardui. The sequence goes on along the minus strand of OY482673.1, from coordinate 92,371,080 downwards.
AAGTTTGAAAAAATTAAAAAAAAAAACAAGAAAAACTACTTTTTTTAATTTTAATTTTCAATTCTATGCTAGGAGGTCTTGCTACCAAAAAAGAAAAAGGTTCAAAAATTATGCCGGAAATCGCTAATTTGGTACTTTATTTAACACCCCAAAAATTTTATTTTTTACATGGAAAAATTTTATAATAAAAAATGTTTTCTATGTTAACTCTAATAATATTGCGCTTTTAAAAGTTACAATTTGATATGTGCGAAATCATATTGACATTTTGCAACAAAATAGTGCATTAAACTATAACAACCAACATATTTTCTGAACAAATTTAAAAGTAATTTTCTTTAGAACCATTTTTTGCAATAACTAACGGGAGTAGTCCATCCTTGATTCTAAAAGGACAATTATATATGTTATAGTTCGTTTTTAATGTATTGTGATTACATGTTAATCTAAAAATTATTTTTTGTGAAAAAGGATATATGGGAGGTAGTCATGTCCTTGCACTTAAAAAGACGAAACTTGTCACCTAGTTTAAACACATAATTCTATAAACATACACCAAATTTCATTTCATTCTGTTTGAAATTGAAGTTGAAATCACAATTTTAAAATTAAGGATATATGGGAGGTAGCTATATCTTTTCATATAAAAGAACGAAACTTATAATAATATATAATACAATGGCGCTATTATAACTCTGACGAGTTTTATGGAAGAGCTTCTCTCCCAATTCGAGGTGTGCTCCTTTTTGTTTTTCCTACTAATTGGGTGGACCTACAGTTTTATGCCGGCTCCGAACAGCGAATGCATTTTTTGTGAGAAGCCTTTTCATGGCAGAAATACTCTCGGAGGGTATGCCGCCCACTGCCGTGAGGTGACCGCTGCTCTTAAAAAACCCAGTAATTGGATTTTTACTAATTAGAAAAATTTGTTTGGCTCGGACCGTGGTTTGAACCCGAGACCTCTGGCATAGCAGGCGAGCACTCTACCCACTGCACCACAGCGGCCACAGAACGAAACTTATATTATAACCTAGTTTAAAAGCATAATTCTATAAATATATACCAAATTTGATTTCATTCTGTTTGAAATTGAAGTTGAAATCACAACTTTAAAATCAAGGACATATGGGAGGTAGTCATGTCCTTGCATCGATTTAGTCAAAACTTCGTTTTTTTCTTATCTCTAGTATTTTATGTCTGTACTAGGGATTCCAATCCCGGGATCCCGGGATCCCGCCCTTTTTGACTCCCCGAAAATCCCGGGATTGCTAGAATTTCATCCCGGGATTTTCGGGATAAAATAAAGACATAATATTCTCCTATTAAAGCAAAGAAAATTATTTTATATAATTTTTATTGACCTCAGATCTGTATACTAATAGCGTTTCCTATTCTAAACGATAATTTTACATTATTATATGGAAGAATTATCAACATGTGCCCTGTGCCCTGTGAAAATGCTGCATTTCTCATATGATGAATGAAACAAAAGTAATGCAGCGCTTTACTTGTGTTAAGAGCAGAAATGTTTGCCCCGTAATCAGGCCGATTTTACATTTTGTCAATAGAACAAAAAGGCCTAAAAATATTTGAATAGAACAATCCGGAAGAAAATGCAGAATAAGTGCAGCATTTTTGCCAGAATTTAAAATGTCCATTAGTCAAAGTGAGGATTAATATTTTTTGATTTTTTTAATAATTAAATTGTTTTGTTGTAAAGTACGTGCTCTGAGGAAACGAACGTTAAGTACCTTTAAAATCTTTAGAATTCTTGTGGTAAATTCTTTTGATAACTTCGATTTCCTGATTTTTGGCCATTTTATGCTCAAGGGTTTTTTCGAAGTTTCTCCCATGAAAAGTAAATATTGGAAGAAAATGCAAACAATAATCAAAAAATAAAATTACCAAAAACCAGAGAGAATTTGAATTAGACTTGAGAGTTTCGCACTACTACACTCAAATAAATTTTGGTATAAATTTTAAACTCTTTTGGTCGACCGAAAAATTATTAAAATTTAAACTTTGAAAAGTTTAAAAGATTTTTAAACTTTTAAGTTTTAGATTTTATTCCAAAATAAAATTTATTTTAAAACTTTCAAAAGTTTAAAATTTAAACCTTTTTTTGGTTTAAATTAAAAAAAAATGTCTGTTCCCAAATCCTCTTCATGCTTTTCCCTATTTTATCTTCTTTCCTATCCTTTTTTCTCCTTTTCTTCCATATTATTCTCTCCCCAACATCCCCTTAATCCTTTTCCATATTGTGTCTTTTTCCTATCCTCTCCTTCTTCTTTTCTTCCTACTTCATTTTATCTGTTTCCATAATTATTTTGTATTTGTTTGTTTCTCCATTCAAACAACGCCACACAGTCATTCATTCAAATTGTCTAATAACTATAAATGAGCTTTTTATATTGTTCATTTCTCCAAAAAGCAAGTTGGAATTTCAAATCAAAAATTAAATTTTTTTTGTTGAAATCAAATTTTACGACCAATGAAAGTTTAAAATTTAAACCTTAAAAGTTTAAATGAGAAAAAGTGTAAGATTTAAACCAAAAAAGTATGAAATTTATTCCAAAAAATACTTTGATATATTTGAACTTTTGTAAGTTTGAATTTTAAACCAAAAAGGAATAAGATACTTTTATACTTTCGAAGGTTCAAAATTTAACTCAAAAAAAGTTTTAAATTCCTTTCAAACCAAATCAAAGTTTAAAAAATATTCCAATATTTATAACAGTGTACTAAAATTAAATGTGTCACTCCGTTTTAATTACTTCTGTGAAATTTTTCATATTATAATTGCTAAATTTGTATGATACCCGGGTTAAGGGTGGATTCAAATTTAGCAATTTTAGTATGGAAAATTTAACAGTAGAAATTGATTAAAGTAGAATATCATAGGTGAGCCTACGCAGATATGGAAAGTTATATATCGTTGAAAACAGTATTAACAGGAAATTGTTTCGAAATAATTTTATATATATGCACTTGTTAACAAATTATTCGAGGAAAATGAAAAAAGGAAAAAATAAATTTCGATAATATTTTTACAGTTTCTCTGACATTTATCGATGTACATAAACAGTCCTTATACTGATGGAAGAGGTGAAATGTCGTATTTTGAACATCAAAATTATGTTCATAGACTAAACAGACATAACCTGTGAAAAAGTGTTTTTGGCCAGTACTCCAGATTTTGAGGGTGTATTTGTTACGGCCTATAACATATGTGAACCTCGAAAAAAGTACTTTAAATATTTTTTTTTATTTTGTCACACATTGTTATCAAATGATCGCAAGCCTTCTTGTCAATATCTTAAAAGTACCAACTTTAAAGCAAATGTACATATGTCAATTTCTTAGTTGGTTGTCTTTTTTAAAGTAACTCTTAAGTATTATTAAATAATACGCATGAATTAATTTTTTTTATGAAATAATTTTTGTTTTAAATAAAAAATGGCAATAAAAATCAATTATTTTCTTTGCATTTTAAAGTGGTAGCGTTCCTCGAAAAATATATTTACTCTTTTCAACCGAAAATGTAGGAAAATAATTAATGGCAAAATCCCGGGCAAATTCCGGGATCCCGGGATTATAAAAAAAAATCTCGAAAATCCCGGGATCGAAAAAATCGGAAAAATTGGAATCCCTAGTCTGTACACAAAATTTCATTGTTCTGCGATTACTCCCCTAATTTTGCCGATTCACTATATGGAGACGAAGCACTGTGGGTCGGGTTCAAAATGTTCGTTTTTTCAGCCTTTGATAAGAAATTAATCACATGTATATTTATACGAGTTCATATTTTGTTCTGTTTCCATTTGCAAAATTCTAAAACGACTTTCGCTTTAACTAATTGTTAGTAGTAAGTATGTTTTACTTTGAAATATTTGAAGGTTTATGTAATACACTTACCCCGCGACGGTAGCGTAACCGGCTAGAGCCGGCTGAGCAGCAGCAGCAGCAGCACCATATGCCGCTCGAGCAGCCACCGCTGTATACGTGGTGGCGGCGGCAGTTGCGTATGCCTGCTGTGCTTGGGACAGCGGAGTTTTAAGTAGCGGAGCTGCGGCCTGGAATAGTCACACAAAAAAAATTTAAAATTGAATTAGCAATTTAGAACTGTTATGTTATGTTCAGACACAACCTTAATTGAACATTAAGAGCCTTCATTCAATTTTCAAGCCCAATGATTCTCAATTTACCATACAAAAATTGACCAAGTTAATGCTTCATTAGAAATTAATGAGTTATTAATGAAGAACAATTCTGCATGCAACCCTGTTAAAAGGCTTGTTTCATAAGTAAAATGAAATGTCATGAAAAGAGAAATGTGATTAGCGTCAGTGTCCACTAAACAGGTTGGTTCGTAAGATCAGCTGCATTCTTGTTCTTCTTCATCACCTATCAAATTTGTTTTTATTTCTGCTTATTTTATACATGCATTCGTGTTTACGATTGGTAAAAATTGTGAGATGAATGTCAAATTATTTCGTCCTCCTTGCAATTTTGACATTTAGGTCACGAGAGTTTGATATTCAGCTCACGGCGTGTATGTGTGTATGTATTTTGAGCCGACCTGTTAAATGGGCCAAGTAAATTAAATATGTCTGAACACCAAATCTAAAGATGTTCAATCAACCCCAATTGACTTAATTAATTTTTATGTCTGAACATGATATTACACGTTACTCTTGAACAAATTAAGAAACGAATGACCGAAAAACTATTTCATATCATTGACAATACAAGCTGAGAATTTCAAAAGAGCAAGCTATTATACAAATTGGTTTCAGACAATTTCCTCTTAAATTTATGTATTTTCAAGTTGACCATGAATTAGTGTGTGCATCAAACAGAGGTCTGCACAAGCAATTGCTTTGTTTGTACAAGCCAGCATCGAACCAAACATTGAAATCGATCAATAACAAACATGCTTGATATTGTTTAATTTTTTCAATCCCAGATTCAATCCCGCGTGATTTTCAAGAATTTCGAGGCGTGTAGATTTATGTATGAAAAAAAGATATTATTTTGCACAAGAATAGAAAATTGATATCTACCTACATGTAGAGTTAACCGCTAAAGCGAATGGCGTATTCACTTTTTTGGTGCACTTCCCAGGGAAGGTAATATCGCGGTACCGCGGCCTAAATAGAACATTTTGTTTTTTTTCTCACGAACATTCAACTTCATGCCCAATATTATTTCTGACAGCGGACATTTTTTTTGTTCGAATCACACAGGAAGCTGCTTAATTTATTGCGGTTTTCAAAAACACATTCTGGTCAAAAATCTAATATTTGGATGAGCTCATCAAGTTTAAATAAAGTAACTTGGAGTATAATAGGGCTGACATAGCTTAATTTGTAATAATTTTGCTCTTGGAGGCAGTTCTATGGTGGTGGACAACTCCATGAATGTAAAACAAGTAAAATCGCGGCTGTCTTCGGCCGTACCGAAGACTTCATACCTTTCATGAGTGGGGAAATGAAAAGTTACCTACAATGTATGTACATAGCCGGATTAAGTTTAATTTATAATTTTAATTCTGTGGGTTATTTATGGAAAGATTTATTAGAAAAAATGGTGTCTTGGCTATTGAAATGGAGGAGTTATACACCAAAATGTCCATATCTGAACAATCGGTTGTAGGGGAGCTATAGGTTATAGTGGTCCGATCTTGACAATTTTCGGTAACCCTATTTGGGCCCATATGGGTACAAATGCTTCAAAATTTCACGCCGTTAGCTGTTAAAATGGAGGAGTTATACACCAAAATGTGTATATCTGAACAATCGGTTGTAGGGGAGCTATAGGTTATAGTGGTCCGATCTTAACAATTTTCGGCAATCCCGTTTGGGTCCATATGGGTACAAATAATTCACAATTTCAGGCCGTTAGCTGTTAAAATGGAGGAGTTATTCACCAAAATGTGTATATCTGAATAATCGGATGTTGTGGAACTATATGTTATAGTGGTCCGATCTTGACAATTTTCGGTAACCTTGTTTGGGCCAAAATGGGCACGTCTACTTCAAAGTTTCATGTCCTTAGCTGTTTAAATGGGGAAGTTATGCACAAATTACATCCAAAAATTTCATGTATATCTGAATAATTGGTTGTTTTCTATATGTTATAGTGGTCCGATTCGGCCGGTTCCGACAAATGATCAGCTGCATATAACAGCATACCTGTATTCCGAATTTCATTCAGATATCTCAAAAACTGAGGGACTAGTTTGCGTTCACACAGACGGACGGACGGACAGACGGACATGGCTTAATCGACTCAGCTCGTGATTCTGATCATATCGGTATATATTTTGGTGGGTCCCCCACGCTTCCTTCTGGTACTTTCGACAAAAATTTTTTTGGCGCTAAGTTATAATACCATTTCATTCTCATGAAAGGTATAAAAAGGTCGAAACCATGGATAGCGGAAAAATGTGACCCCGGATGGCCACTCTACGTATAGGTAGATGTAAATTTTTTTCTTGTGCAAAATCATCTTTTCTCATACATAAATGTAAACTTACTGTGAATTTCTTGAAATCGCGCGGTTTTTGCAAAAGTGAAATTTTTTCAATTTACTTACTCTACAACACCCTATTCTCACACTCCGCTGCCGGAGGGAGACTAAAGAAAAAAAATACAACTAATGTATGTATATTAGGTAGGGTCGATTATTTTTCGATAAAATCGCATACGCGGATAATGTTCTATAGACTATTCTAAGCAACTTTGCCAAAGAGACCATGGATCTTAAACCAATTCTTAGTCCGCGGGTTTTAAGCCGAAGTTTTTTTGTCAGGTAAAAAAAAATTTTGTATTTCGTAGGCAGACAAAAATGATTCGAACTTCTTACCAAGAAGCCAGGATGTACTTTTCCGAAGGATTTTGATGTGCTGAATCCGAATCTGAAGTCAAAATGACTGTTTCTGGCGGGGAATGATTTCCTCGGCAGAAATAATATGTAAAGAAAATAAATCAGAAGAAATAGTGGTATTAGGATTAAGTATGGACAAATGAATTTATTTACAAGTTAGATTTGATGATTACACATTAAATTTGTGGAAAGTTATATGTATGTGAATATAATGACCAAATTCGAAATAGGTTTCGAGATAACTTGACCTAAAAATACAAGTGCAAAAAGTGCAATTTTCTTTAAATTTTGGAGTTAGGGCCAGCCGAAAGTTATGATTTCATTTAAAGTCTACGACCCTTATCTTAACAAATAGGCTTTGCACTTTCAAATGCCGGTGACCTTGTTAACGTGTCTTTTTTGGTCTCCGAGATATCGCTGTTTTAAAATCTGCATACTTTTCAGTGCAAACACAATGTATTTTTATACTCAGCCGTACTAGTACACAGAGTATTATAGTTTTAATCACATAACGGTGGATTGTAACAGAATGAAATAATCGAGATAGATATAGACTTATATATATCAAAATGATCAGGGTGAAAAGAGAAATCGATTGAGCCATGTCCGTCCGTCCGTCCGTCTGTCCGTCCGTCTGTAAACACTCTAACTCGCTCAAAAATTGAGATATTTTGATGAAATTTGAAATGCAAGTTGGTATCGAGACTGGGACGGTTGGTATTGAAAACGGGCGAAATCGGAGCATGACCACGCCCACTTTTCCTATATAGAAAAAATCGGAAATTTAGTATCTCAGTCACTATTATAGCTGGAGCGATGAAATTTTACCCACGTGTTGAGCTCAGGCCCCTAGAAAGAAATTTGATGAAATTTTGGAAAATGGGCGGTGCCACGCCCACTTATTAAGGGACAAACATTGAAAGTTTTATTAGTCATAACTCAGAAACCGTTGAAGATATATCGATGAAATTCCGTACACGTGATATACTTACTTAGGCAAATGTTTGGACGAAAAATTTCCAAAATCGGTTGACGACCACGCCCACTTTTATATATGGGTCTTATAAAGTGACCTAATAAAAACATTTTAAGCGATATCTCTGTCAAATATAAAGATATATCATTAAAATTTTATGGCAGGAGTCTAACTACGAACATAAGACAAAAACCGTAAAAATTTTGGAAAATGGGCGTGGCACCGCCTCTTTTTAGAAGCAGGAATATACGAGATTTCTTAGCCTATAACTCGACAAATAATTTATATATAATGACGAAACTTGGTGTGTACACTTTTATTACTTGTGGTAATACATGTTCAAAATTTTAGAGAAACCGGTTGACGGCCACGCCCACTTTTATATATGGGTATTATAAAGTGACCTAATAAAAACATTTTAAGCGATATCTTTGTCAAATGTAAAGATAATTCATTGAAATTTTGTGGTATGATTTCTACAATAGACCGGAAACAAAAAATAAAAAAATTTTGGAAAATGGGCGTGGCACCGCCTCCTACGAGATTTCGGAGCCCATAAAAAAATAATTGAGATATTATGATGAAACTTGGGTTATACACTTTTATAACTTGTATTAATAGACACGCAAAAATTTATTGAAATCGGTTTATGACCACGCCTACTTTTTAGCAAAGATATTTCTGGAACACGCTTTGGAAATTTGTAACGTGACATCTTTGTAGCTAGAAGTCATAAAGGAATGAAATTTTGCACAAAGAATAATATTCATATGCTTAGTTGGATGACTGATAAAATTTTGAAAATGGGCGTGGCTACGCCCACTTTATGCAGCACTCGCTTTATATAAAATCCATCAAACGCAAACAAACAATGAAAACATACAGCTGAGTATTTAATGTTCGATTCCACTCGAACTTAGGCTTCCTTACTTGTTTTCTTTAAAATACTTGCATTTCTTTGCTGTCATTTTTAACATGTTGCTGTTTCTTGACCATAATTGGTGGATATGGTGACTGCAACAAAAAACGATGAAACCGGTGAACTATCGCAATTGGTTGTAGCGGTGAATTCAACCAAATCGATAAAACCGGTAAATTATCGCTATTGGTGGAATTGGTCATAATTGGTGGAACCGGTGACTGTTGCTATTGGTGGAAGTTCTCATTATTGGTGAAACCGAAGAACGCAACAAAAGCGATGAACCCGTGAATTATCGCTATTGGTGGAAGTGATCATATTTGGCGGAACCGGTGAATGCAACAAAAATGATGAAACCGGTGAAATCGCAATTGGTTCAAGTGCTCATAAATGGTGGAACCGGTTAATGCTACAAAAACGATGAAACCGGCGAATTATCGCTATTGGCGGAGGTGCTGATTATTGGTGGAACCGGTGAATGGAACAAAAAACGATAAACCCGTGAATTATCTCAATTGGTGGAAGTGATCATATTTGGTGGAACCGGTGATTGCAACAAAAATGATGAAACTGGTGAATTATCGCAATTGGTGGAAGTACTCATAATTCGTGGAATCGGTAAATGCAACAAAATCGAAAACCATTAAATTATCGCAATTGGTGGCACCGGTGAATGCAACAAAATCGAAAACCTGTGAATTATCGCAACCTGGTGGATGTATTCTAAAATGTTGGAGCCGGTGAGCACGACACAACCGTTGAATGCGGAGAAATAGTGCGGCTGTTGGATGTTTGGTATATTGGTGGAGCCGTAGTTTGACAAGGTAGAAGAAACAGCAACATGTTAAAAATGACAGCAAAGAAATGCAAGTATTTTAAAGAAAAAAATACATTGTGTACGCACTGAAAAGTATGCAGATTTTAAAACAGCGATATCTCGGAGACCAAAAAAGACACGTTAACAAGGTTAACGGCATTTGAAAGTGCAAAGCCTATTTGTTAAGATAATGGTCGTAGACTTTAAATGAAATCATAACTTTCGGCTGGCCCTAACTCCAAAATCTTAAGAAAATTGCACTTTTTGCACTTGCATTTTTAGGTCAAGATATCTCGAAAACTATTTCGAATTTGGTAATTTTGACTTCAGATTCGGATTCAGCACATCAAAGTCCTTCGGAAAAGTATATCCTGGCTTCTTGGTAAGAAGTTCGAATCATTTTTTTCTGCCTGCGAAATACAAAATTTTTTTTTACCTGTCAAAAAAACTTCGGCTTAAAACCCGCGGACTAAGAATTGGTTTAAGACCTATGGTTTCTTTGGCAAAGTTAGTTAGAATAGTCCTTAGAACATTATCCGCGTATGCGATTTTTCACTTTTTTCACTCCCATACAAATGGACCCGCTCTAATGTATATACATATAAAAGTTGTTGCATATTTCATTGCGTAATTTGTGATTAATATATACTGTGGTCTTTTCCGTTATTCGTACAAAGCTTTTGTCTGAGGGGACCCCTAGTGAAATTTTATGCCCCATAATGTGACAGTTTTTCAACACTGGCAGCCAATTTATAACGTTTCGTGTTTTTTTAACACGCTTTTATTAGCTTCACCTGTATGTATGTATGTATGTATGTATGTATGTATGTATGTAACTTCATCCCATCCTAAAAGTTGCAACATTTAACTAAATTATTATATCTTTCAAACATTCACTTTTATTGTGTTCTCTCTATTATTTCTATTCTCCTCCGGATTCGAAACATGACATCAACAGCCCAACGGCATCATATAGTAGGACATTCAACATTATACTTTATGCTTCATTGCGGTTTTTAAGTTACCTTTCTTCAAAATAGCCTCTATGAATTTCAATTCACTCCCGTAAACAAGCCAATAAGTAACAAGCTTTCAGAGTACGGAAAAACTCACTCACGAACGCTCAAAAATACATTCTTCTCAAATCACAAACAAATGTTCAAAGAAAAACGTATAACCACTCAAATAGCGAGCGAACTAACGCACAACAGCCAGCGATCGCTCATGGCGATGGCGATAAACTCAATGCATAAGCTTGAAGCTTACTGTTTTGTTGCTGTTGTATTTGCAATGAAATCAACCGCATGTACATACATACGTATGCAAAGCAAGAACTGTTTTTGTTTGTTCAAATTATATTTATAGCACGGTTGCCGAACTTGGTAATTACCAAAATTGGTTATTTTTTCGCTGCTGGTTTCTTGGTAACTTTCACATGTGTTTCGCAATTTTTATTTTCAAGAAGTTGTTTACAATAAGTATTTGTGGTATACAAGAAAATATGGAAGTGATTATAGGACAATGAGAATATTTTGGAGCGCTGACTGTTCATTGTGAATATGCACAGGCAAATAAAGAAGAGCATATCTCCGATTAAAAACCGAAATAGTTTTGCTTCGATACACATAGTACATGTTTTAGTACCAATGTTTTTTTTTTTATAAGGAAAAAATTTATGTGAAAAATTAATATCTCAATATGCAAAATACATTTGTTATAAGTTTACAATAAACTTACTTCAGTAAGCAAAACGTTTGGAAAATCTTTAATATAAAACTTGTATTTCATTTAATAGTAATTGCTGAATCAACGAAAAGGAACCCTAATTCTATAATTACATTTCACGTTTGGAAAGCAATTCTTAATAAACATTTTTATACATACAACGTGAGGTGAAAAAAATTTCTCAAAAAAAAAGAAAAATGCGTTACTTGGGACTCGAACCTGCACTCCTTGGTCCGCAGGCAGCATACCTCACCATTACGCTACAATCGTATTCGGAATTTTGTTGTCTAAATTCAGATTTATTCAATCAGGTTTCTTTTTTTTTTGTTCTTTTCAAATGCTAACACTCAAATGCTTCACCTCAACTTGGGTATGTTCAGAAACACAAGCACAAAACGCAACAGCGGCAGTATATATATTTTTGGTGATTGTGATGAGCGAAGCTTGATGAAAAATTTGCGTTTATGAACGCTCTGCTTGTACTACAAAAGCAAATTGCGGTTCAAACTGAGTTTCTGAACAAAGCCCTCCTCTTCACCTTCTGATTGTAAAACATAACAAAACGTTTGGGAAATTTTGTATTTCCAAACTAGTTTGGAAAACCTTGAATAAAAGGGTTTGGAAATTATTGCATAATAAGCTAGTTTCCTTCACTGCATATTGGGATTTTTGGTAGAAGTTATAAATACATATGTATGTAGATCTATTTCGAAGATCACCACATCCCTTCATCAGACTTCTTTTTAGCTTTATTCTTGCGTCCGCATAAAACATCCTTTAATGAAAAATTTCACCAAAAAGTTAAAAATAAATCATAGCTTAAAAAAACTAAAAAACACGCTTTAATCTTAAAAATCGTACTAAAAATTTAGAAATAATTTAATTGGAAACAAAATGATGAACGAAAATATAAGTATTTAAGGAAAAGCGTGGGGGTGCTCAATAATATTTGAACATGAAAATATTCGATTCGTACAACTAGTACAAAAATATACCTAGTTGCGAAATTAAAGAGTACGATATATGAAATCTCAAAAAAGTCAAAATATAATTATTAGTAAAAAAACACCGATTTTAAACTGAGCACCCCACGCTTTTCCTTAAATACTTATATTTTCGTTCATCATTTTGTTTCTAATTAAATTATTTCTCAATTTTTAGTACGATTTTTAAGATTAGAGCGTGTTTTTTAGTTTTTTTAAGCTATTATTTATTTATTGTAAATTTTCGTTTGCACTCACTTTTTAATCGGCTTTTTAATAAAATATGTGCCAAGAAACTCGCGAAGCTATTTCCCTCCGACCGGATTGTGAAAAATTCCAAAAGATAAGTATTTGAGGGCTGTTTAGTTTAATAAATACTTTTTCTATATATACATACATACATATATAAATACAAATATAAATACATACGTACATACATACTAAGTTAGCTGTTAAAATGGAGGAGTTATTCACCAAAATGTGTATATCTGAATAATCGGATGTTGTGGCACTATATGTTATAGTGGTCCGATCTTGACAATTTTCGGTAACCTTGTTTGGGCCAAAATGGGCACGTCTACTTCAAAGTTTCATGTCCTTAGCTGTTTAAATGGGGAAGTTATGCACAAATTACATCCAAAAATTTCATGTATATCTGAATAATTGGTTGTTTTCTATATGTTATAGTGGTCCGATTCGGCCGGTTCCGACAAATGATCAGCTACATATAACAGCATACCTGTATTCCGAATTTCATTCAGATATCTCAAAAACTGAGGGACTAGTTTGCGTTCACACAGACGGACGGACGGACAGACGGACATGGCTTAATCGACTCAGCTCGTGATTCTGATCATATCGGTATATATTTTGGTGGGTCCCCCACGCTTCCTTCTGGTACTTTCGACAAAAATTTTTTTGGCACTAAGTTATAATACCATTTCATTCTCATGAAAGGTATAAAAAGGTCGAAACCATGGATAGCGGAAAAATGTGACCCCGGATGGCCACTCTACGTATAGGTAGATGTAAATTTTTTTCTTGTGCAAAATCATATCTTTTCTCATACATAAATATAAACTTACTGTGAAATTCTTGAAATCGCGCAGTTTTTGCAAAAGTGAAATTTTTTCAATTTACTTACTCTACAACACCCTATTCTCACACTCCGCTGCCGGAGGGAGGCTCTAAAGAAAAAAAAAAACAACTAATGTATGTATATACATATAAAAGTTGTTGCATATTTCATTGCGTAATTTGTGATTAATATATACTGTGGTCTTTTCCGTTATTCGTACAAAGCTTTTGTCTGAGGGGACCCCTAGTGAAATTTTATGGCTCATAATGTGACAGTTTTTCAACACTGGCAGCCAATTTATAACGTTTCGTGTTTTTTTAACACGCTTTTATTAGCTTCACCTGTATGTATGTATGTATGTATGTAACTTCATCCCATCCTAAAAGTTGCAACATTTAACTAAATTATTATATCTTTCAAACATTCACTTTTATTGTGTTCTCTCTATTATTTCTATTCTCCTCCGGATTCGAAACATGACATCAACAGCCCAACGGCATCATATAGTAGGACATTCAACATTATACTTTATGCTTCATTGCGGTTTTTAAGTTACCTTTCTTCAAAATAGCCTCTATGAATTTCAATTCACTCCCGTAAACAAGCCAATAAGTAACAAGCTTTCAGAGTACGGAAAAACTCACTCACGAACGCTCAAAAATACATTCTTCTCAAATCACAAACAAATGTTCAAAGAAAAACGTATAACCACTCAAATAGCGAGCGAACTAACGCACAACAGCCAGCGATCGCTCATGGCGATGGCGATAAACTCAATGCATAAGCTTGAAGCTTACTGTTTTGTTGCTGTTGTATTTGCAATGAAATCAACCGCATGTACATACATACGTATGCAAAGCAAGAACTGTTTTTGTTTGTTCAAATTCTATTTATAGCACGGTTGCCGAACTTGGTAATTACCAAAATTGGTTATTTTTTCGCTGCTGGTTTCTTGGTAACTTTCACATGTGTTTCGCAATTTTTATTTTCAAGAAGTTGTTTACAATAAGTATTTGTGGTATACAAGAAAATATAGAAGTGATTATAGGACAATGAGAATATGTTGGAGCGCTGACTGTTCATTGTGAATATGCACAGGCAAATAAAGAAGAGCATATCTCCGATTAAAAACCGAAATAGTTTTGCTTCGATACACATAGTACATGTTTTAGTACCAATGTTTTTTTTTTATAAGGAAAAAATTTATGTGAAAAATTAATATCTCAATATGCAAAATACATTTGTTATAAGTTTACAATAAACTTACTTCAGTAAGCAAAACGTTTGGAAAATCTTTAATATAAAACTTGTATTTCATTTAATAGTAATTGCTGAATCAACGAAAAGGAACCCTAATTCTATAATTACATTTCACGTTTGGAAAGCAATTCTTAATAAACATTTTTATACAAACAACGTGAGGTGAAAAAAATTTCTCAAAAAAAAATAAAAATGCGTTACTCGGGACTCGAACCTGCACTCCTTGGTCCGCAGGCAGCATACCTCACCATTACGCTACAATCGTATTCGGAATTTTGTTGTCTAAATTCGAATTTATTCAATCAGGTTTCTTTTTTTTTGTTCTTTTCAAATGCTAACGCTCAAATGCTTCACCTCAACTTGGGTATGTTCAGAAACACAAGCACAAAACGCAACAGCGGCAGTATATATATTTTTGATGATTGTGATGAGCGAAGCTTGATGAAAAATTTGCGTTTATGAACGCTCTGCTTGTACTACAAAAGCAAATTGCGGTTCAAACTGAGTTTCTGAACAAAGCCCTCCTCTTCACCTTCTGATTGTAAAACATAACAAAACGTTTGGGAAATTTTGTATTTCCAAACTAGTTTGGAAAACCTTGAATAAAAGGGTTTGGAAATTATTGCATAATAAGCTAGTTTCCTTCACTGCATATTGGGATTTTTGGTAGAAGTTATAAATACATATGTATGTAGATCTATTTCGAAGATCACCACATCCCTTCATCAGACTTCTTTTTACCTTTATTCTGGCGTCCGCATAAAACATCCTTTAATGAAAAATTTCACCAAAAAGTTAAAAATAAATCATAGCTTAAAAAAACTAAAAAACACGCTTTAATCTTAAAAATCGTACTAAAAATTGAGAAATAATTTAATTAGATACAAAATGATGAACGAAAATATAAGTATTTAAGGAAAAGCGTGGGGGTGCTCAATAATATTTGAACATGAAAATATTCGATTCGTACAACTAGTACAAAAATATACCTAGTTGCGAAATTAAAGAGTACGATATATGAAATCTCAAAAAAGTCAAAATATAATTATTAGTAAAAAAAACACCGATTTTAAGTGTTTTTTGACATACTGAGCACCCCACGCTTTTCCTTAAATACTTATATTTTCGTTCATTTTGTTTCTAATTAAATTATTTCTCCATTTTTAGTACGATTTTTAAGATTACAGCGTGTTTTTTAGTTTTTTTAAGCTATTATTTATTTATTGTAAATTTTCGTTTGCACTCACTTTTTAATCGGCTTTTTAATAAAATATGTGCCAAGAAACTCGCGAAGCTATTTCCCTCCGACGGGATTGTGAAAAATTCCAAAAGATAAGTATTTGAGGGCTGTTTAGTTTAATAAATACTTTTTCTATATATACATACATACATATATAAATACAAATATAAATACATACGTACATACATACTAAGTTACTTTTTATCTCATGCAGAGTTTTATCCGATGTGCTGTACCGGCAGGTGGCGCTGTCAACTTCTATCGACAGTCGAATCAGCTGGTCTATTCCATTTCCGAAATGCATTGCCGACAGTAAGAGTACTCCACCGCGTATATAATGAAGATACATATAAGTAAAATTAAAAGCATATAAAATAAAATAAATAAAATAAAATGAAATTGAATTAAATAAATTAAATTAAATTAAATTAAATTAAATTAAATTAAATTAAATTAAATTAAATTAAATTAAATTAAATTAAATTAAATTAAATTAAATTAAATTAAATTAAATTAAATTAAATTAAATTAAATTAAATTAAATTAAATTAATTAAATTAATTTAATTTAATTTAATTTAATTTAATTTAATTTAATTTAATTTAATTTATTTAATTTAATTTATTTAATTCAATTTCATTTTATTTTATTTATTTTAATTTAATTTAATTTAATTTAATTTAATTTAATTTAATTTAATTTAATTTAATTTAATTTAATTTAATTTAATTTAATTTAATTTAATTTAATTTAATTTAATTTAATTTAATTTAATTTAATTTAACATTTTGATGTAGTTTTTTGGCCGTTTTATTGCAATTATATGTATTTCTTTATGAGCTCAAGGCCACGATTAAAAATTTAAAACACAAATTTTTAATTTTAATTTGGTTTTTATTATTAATTATCGATATTTCGACTCCAGCCTGGAGTCATCATCAGGACTGAAAACAATAATAAACACAGATTATTACATTTAGGTATACATATGTATGTATGTATAGATACATATTCTTAAATGTAACCAAAAAACGAAACTTACACTAATGCTTTAGTTTGATCGACTGACAATAAACTTTAGAATAAGGTGGAATATGGAAAAATGCGAAGCATAGAAATGTAAACAATTAAAAGTACCGTAAATGTAAACAAATTTTGGAGACATCATAACATAAAAATGTAAACAATTAAAAATGTACCGCAAGGGTAAACAAAAATATAGGAACAACAATACATAAGAAAACACGAACAGTGAGACGTAAACTGTGTATATCACTGCAGCTGTTCTTTGTTGTTGTTGCTCGAAGCTCGCGTTGAACACCGGTTTGGATGGGGGATGCGTACGTACCTACAAACATTTATTTGGACAATTGTTGGTGTTTGAGTACTAAATTTCGATACACATGAGCGCAGTTGTCCGTGTCCGATTTAAAGTTAATTCTCTTGTTATTAGGGGTGTTCAAAATATTTAACATTTCCAATGTGTATCGTTTATGATAATGCTTATCATTGTCTAGGATTGTTACATTATCGAAATCTGGGTAATGTCCGCAATGGTATGACAAGGCCGTCTTGTTGTCCGAAGAATTATTGCGTAGTTTGATATTGGACTTATGTGCGGAAATCCTTGTCTTTAGTTTAGATTTAGTAGTCCCCACATATACTTTTTCGCATACGTGGGACCCGTCACCGTTGCATGGGATTTCATATACCACGTTTGATCTCTCGTATTTCGGAATTTTGTCCTTTGTATTGCTGTAGAATCGTTTTAGTGAATTTTTGTACGTGAACGCGACGTTGTAATTTTCCTTGTCATATATACTGGAATTTCTTATTCTCTCTGCTATCCCTGAGACGTATGTCATTGATTTATATATTTTATTCGTTGGTTCTTTCGTTGTTCTCTCTAAATTATTTCCAACGTGGTAGAGGTGGATTAGTTTATTTGTCAAATGGGAAGGAAAACCATTGTTCGTCAGAATTTGCTTAATAATAGGGAAATTTTTCTTATGATATATTTTGTCGCTTATCGAGAGAACTCTTGTGATGAAATTTTTGGCAGTATTTATAATGATGTTCCTTTCGTGTTTTGAGTAGAAATTTATGAGCCTCCCTGATGCCGTGGGCTTTTCGTACCAGTCTAGTGTTATTGTGTTGTTTTTCCTTATTATTAGGGTGTCCAAATACGGAAACTTTCCATTGTTTTCTTTTTCTATTGTAAACTTCACCGATCTATTGTAATTGTTCAATGTATTCAGCAGACTATCGGCTTCTTCTGTTTTGACTATTGTAAATAAATCATCAACATATTTTGTAAGTAATCTAGGCTTGCTGACAGAGTCTCTTTCGAACTTAGTAAGTAAATCTTCCATAAATATGTCAGCTATTATGGGGGAAGCCGGCGAACCCATTGGCATCCCTGATCTCTGCTCATATATTTTGTTATTATATTTGAAATACGAATTCTCTTTTATGCAAAATTTTAGAATTGTTAGGAATAATTCCTTCGTCATAGATGTATGTTTCCGGATCTCCTCCCATCTTGAGGATATAATTTCTATGGACAAATCAACTGGGACACTAGGGGACAACGATACAACATCTAATGACACTAAAATCTCGTCATCATATATATATGAACCTCCAACCTTATTTTTGAATTCCACTGCATCTTTGACATTATATTTGGAGGACTTGGTCAAATTTTTAAGGATGTTTGTCAGATATTTACATAGATTGTAGGACGGTGAATTGACGGACGAACAAATAGGCCTGAGAGGAGTGCCTTCTTGTGAATTTTCGGCACACCGTATATTCTCGGCGGGTTGGCCGTTTTACATATAAGTTGGTTCCTTTCACTTAAATCAATAACTTTATTTTTGTACATTCTTTCCACTATATCATTATTCTTATCCTGTAGTTTGTTTGTGGGATCACGTCTTAGCACTCTGTACGTAGTGATATCATTAACTAATGTTTTCATTTTCGACTCGTATTCGTATTTGTCCATTAATACTGTTACATTTCCTTTGTCCGCATTTAAAACCAAAATCTGTCTGTTGTTATTCAAAAACTTTTGCGTGGAATGTAATGTATTGATCATGAATTTTTCCCTAGCAGTAGTTGTTGTTTTTTTCTTCAGGTGATCACGTATTATTGTCGTCAAGTTGTTTCTTTCTATTTCTTGTTTTTCTTTATCCTTTATTGTTTGTATGCAATTTTCACCGTCTGCTATAAATTTAAACAGTGGAAAGTTGTTATTCTCTGTTGGTAAAGCGAACTTCGGACCAAGAGATAGAAGCCATTGGGAGTCTGTTGGTATGTTGACATTTGTTTTATTGCAAAACCATTTTGGTACCACTCTAATGTTCCATAGTTGTTTTTGGGTTGCTCTCAAGTTTTCGTATTTCTTTTTTTTGTCTGTTTTTAACTATTTCTCTGAGCTTGTCTGTTAATAATTTCTCAATTTCGAACAACGCTTTTGTGTCCTGTATGTCAATTTGTTGTTTTATTAATTTTTCCAGCATATTTACCTCTTTTTGTTTTTGTCTGTATATTTCGTGCTTAATTTCGATGATGATATTTACCAGCTTTACCTGTAATTTGTCGATGAAAGTGGACACTTTGTTGGAAAACTTAGTTGGTATCTTGTTGTTGCAGGTGTTGTTTTCTATTGTTTGCATGATGTTTTTGGTAGTGTTGTTAATGAAATATGAATGAAAAAAATGAATAGTGGCCGCTGTGGTGCAGTGGGTAGAATGCTCGCCTGCTATGCCAGAGGTCTCGGGTTCAAACCACGGTCCGAGCCAAACAAATTTTTCTAATTAGTAAAAATCCAATTATTGGGTTTTTTAATAGCAGCGGTCACCTCTCGGCAGTGGGCGGCATACCCTCCGAGAGTATTTCTGCCATGAAAAAGCTTCTCACAAAAAAAGCATTCGCCGTTCGGAGCCGGCATAAAACTGTAGGTCCACCCAATTAGTAGGAAAAAACAAAAAGGAGCACACCTCGAATTGGGAGAGAAGCTCGGCCATAAAACTCGTCAGAGTTATAATAGCGCCATTGTATTATTATTATGTTAATGAAATTGGGGATTAAGCCACTTCTTCTGCATCTCTCCATGTACTTTATCTTTTTTATTGTCTTTTATTGTTTTCAGTCCTGATGATGACTCCAGGCTGGAGTCGAAATATCGGTAATTAATAATAAAAACCAAATTAAAATAAAAAATTTGTGTTTTAAATTTTTAATCGTGGCCTTGAGCTCATAAAGAAATACATATAATTGCAATAAAACGGCCAAAAAACTACATCAAAATGTTTATACGAAGAGCACATCGGAAAGAAAGCAAAGGTTGTGGAATATATACAATCATCAAAAATAAATATGACACAAGGACAAACAAACACATTAAGAACTACCAACGAAATCTACACCAAACAACTAGACTGCCGGAATCGACAAAGTACATGGAGAGATGCAGAAGAAGTGGCTTGATCCCCAATTTCATTAACAACACTACCAAAAACATCATGCAAACAATAGAAAACAACACCTGCAACAACAAAATACCAACTAAGTTTTCCAACAAAGTGTCCACTTTCATCGACAAATTACAGGTAAAGCTGGTAAATATCATCATCGAAATTAAGCACGAAATATACAGACAAAAACAAACAGAGGTAAATAGGCTGGAAAAATTAATAAAACAACAAATTGACATACAGGACACAAAAGCGTTGTTCGAAGTGAGAAATTATTAACAGACAAGCTCAGAGAAATAGTTAAAAACAGACAAAAAAAGAAATACGAAAACTTGAGAGCAAACCAAAAACAACTATGGAACATTAGGGTGGTACCAAAATGGTTTTGCAATAAAACAAATGTCAACATACCAACAGACTCCCAATGGCTTCTATCTCTTGGTCCGAAGTTCGCTTTACCAACAGAGAATAAGAACTTTCCACTGTTTAAATTTATAGCAGACGGTGAAAATTGCATACAAACAATAAAGGATAAAGAAAAACAAGAAATAGAAAGAAACAACTTGACGACAATAATACGTGATCACCTGAAGAAAAAAACAACAACTACTGCTAGGGAAAAATTCATGATCAATACATTACATTCCACGCAAAAGTTTTTGAATAACAACAGACAGATTTTGGTTTTAAATGCGGACAAAGGAAATGTAACAGTATTAATGGACAAATACGAATACGAGTCGAAAATGAAAACATTAGTTAATGATATCACTACGTACAGAGTGCTAAGACGTGATCCCACAAACAAACTACAGGATAAGAATAATGATATAGTGGAAAGAATGTACAAAAATAAAGTTATTGATTTAAGTGAAAGGAACCAACTTATATGTAAAACGGCCAACCCGCCGAGAATATACGGTGTGCCGAAAATTTACAAGGAAGGCACTCCTCTCAGGCCTATTTGTTCGTCCGTCAATTCACCGTCCTACAATCTATGTAAATATCTGACAAACATCCTTAAAAATTTGACCAAGTCCTCCAAATATAATGTCAAAGATGCAGTGGAATTCAAAAATAAGGTTGGAGGTTCATATATATATGATGACGAGATTTTAGTGTCATTAGATGTTGTATCGTTGTTCCCTAGTGTCCCAGTTGATTTGTCCATAGAAATTATATCCTCAAGATGGGAGGAGATCCGGAAACATACATCTATGACGAAGGAATTATTCCTAACAATTCTAAAATTTTGCATAAAAGAGAATTCGTATTTCAAATATAATAACAAAATATATGAGCAGAGATCAGGGATGCCAATGGGTTCGCCGGCTTCCCCCATAATAGCTGACATATTTATGGAAGATTTACTTACTAAGTTCGAAAGAGACTCTGTCAGCAAGCCTAGATTACTTACAAAATATGTTGATGATTTATTTACAATAGTCAAAACAGAAGATGCCGATAGTCTGCTGAATACATTGAACAATTACAATAGATCGGTGAAGTTTACAATAGAAAAAGAAAACAATGGAAAGTTACCGTATTTGGACACCCTAATAATAAGGAAAAACAACACAATAACACTAGACTGGTACGAAAAGCCCACGGCATCAGGGAGGCTCATAAATTTCTACTCAAAACACGAAAGGAACATCATTATAAATACTGCCAAAAATTTCATCACAAGAGTTCTCTCGATAAGCGACAAAATATATCATAAGAAAAATATCCCTATTATTAAGCAAATTCTGACGAACAATGATTTTCCTTCCCATTTGACAAATAAACTAATCCACCTCTACCACGTTGGAAATAATTTAGAGAGAACAACGAAAGAACCAACGAATAAAATATATAAATCAATGACATACGTCTCAGGGATAGCAGAGAGAATAAGAAATTCCAGTATATATGACAAGGAAAATTACAACGTCGCGTTCACGTACAAAAATTCACTAAAACGATTCTACAGCAATACAAAGGACAAAATTCCGAAATACGAGAGATCAAACGTGGTATATGAAATCCCATGCAACGGTGACGGGTCCCACGTATGCGAAAAAGTATATGTGGGGACTACTAAATCTAAACTAAAGACAAGGATTTCCGTACATAAGTCCAATATCAAACTACGCAATAATTCTTCGGACAACAAGACGGCCTTGTCATACCATTGCGGACATTACCCAGATTTCGATAATGTAACAATCCTAGACAATGAGAAGCATTATCATAAACGATACACATTGGAAATGTTACATATTTTGAACACCCCTAATAACAAGAGAATTAACTTTAAATCGGACACGGACAACTGCGCTCATGTGTATCGAAATTTAGTACTCCAACACCAACAATTGTCCAAATAAATGTTTGTAGGTACGTACGCATCCCCCATCCAAACCGGTGTTCAACGCGAGCTTCGAGCAACAACAACAAAGAACAGCTGCAGTGATATACACAGTTTACGTCTCACTGTTCGTGTTTTCTTATGTATTGTTGTTCCTATATTTTTGTTTACCCTTGCGGTACATTTTTAATTGTTTACATTTTTATGTTATGATGTCTCCAAAATTTGTTTACATTTACGGTACTTTTAATTGTTTACATTTCTATGCTTCGCATTTTTCCATATTCCACCTTGTTCTAAAGTTTATTGTCAGTCGATCAAACTAAAGCATTAGTGTAAGTTTCGTTTTTTGGTTACATTTAAGAATATGTATCTATACATACATACATATGTATACCTAAATGTAATAATCTGTGTTTATTATTGTTTTCAGTCCTGATGATGACTCCAGGCTGGAGTCGAAATATCGATAATTAATAATAAAAACCAAATTAAAATTAAAAATTTGTGTTTTAAATTTTTAATCGTGGCCTTGAGCTCATAAAGAAATACATATAATTAATTTAATTTAATTTAATTTAATTTAATTTAATTTAATTTAATTTAATTTAATTTAATTTAACTTGAAAGAGTTTTTAGTGCTT
Organism: Urophora cardui; assembly: GCA_960531455.1. Classification (NCBI taxonomy): domain Eukaryota; kingdom Metazoa; phylum Arthropoda; class Insecta; order Diptera; family Tephritidae; genus Urophora; species Urophora cardui. Next base: position 92,347,713 of record OY482673.1, on the reverse strand, counting down.
AGCACGAAATTTTTATTTTAATTCAAGTTTTAATTGTTGGGGTAAGTGGAAAAAAATTCAACAACTATTTACAGCGAAGGTTGAGTGTATAGCTATTTCACGAAAAACCATTTTCGATCATCAGCACTCTTTTCGGAAGTGGATGCACCGGGGATTGAACCCGAGTCCATTCCATCTTCAGCCGCAATGACCCAACGCATAAACACACTCGGCCATTGAGACTCTGCGCAAGCTGTTGGATTTTCCCCACTTTTGCCTTTTTCATTTTCAACATTAACGTTAGTGTGTATATGCTTTTGCATATATTCTCCACAAACGTGCTGAATTTTTGTTGTAGGCAGTACATTGAACAATTACAGCTATACACTCAACCTTCGCTGTAAATAGTTGTTGAATTTTTTTCCACTTACCCCAACAATTAAAAATTGAATTAAAATAAAAATTTCGTGCTAAGCACTAAAAACTCTTTCAAGTAAAATTGTTAACGTTGTTTGGTATATACATAAAATAAATACCAACAACAATGTTCATTGCGAACTGCCTACAACAAAAATTCAGCACGTTTGGAGAATATATGCAAAAGCATATACACACTAACGTTAATGTTGAAAATGAAAAAGGCAAAAGTGGGGAAAATCCAACAGCTTGCACAGAGTCTCAATGGCCGAGTGTGTTTATGCGTTGGGTCATTGCGGCTGAAGATGGAATGGACTCGGGTTCAATCCCCGGTGCATCCACTTCCGAAAAGAGTGCTGATGATCGAAAATGGTTTTTCGTGAAATAGCTATACACTCAACCTTCGCTGTAAATAGTTGTTGAATTTTTTTCCATTTACCCCAACAATTAATTTAATTTAATTTAATTTAATTTAATTTAATTTAATTTAATTTAATTTAATTTAATTTAATTTAATTTAATTTAATTTAATTTAATTTAATTTAATTTAATTTAATTTAATTTAATTTAATTTAATTTAATTTAATTTAATTTAATTTAATTTAATTTAATTTAATTTAATTTAATTTAATTTAATTCTAAAACTAAAACATTTCCGCGATTCTAGAATGCTTTCTAACTGAAAGAAAATTCCGAGTAAGGCAAAAAAGCTATACCACAGGAAGTTACTACATATATATCTGCAGGAGTCCCACAAGGAAGCATTTTAGGTCCCATTCTATACTTAATTTTTACAAGTGATCTGCCAACAAACGAAAATCTTCTAACATCAACTTTTGCGGATGACACAGCAATTCTAAGCGTCCACTCAAATCCCATCGTGGCTACAAGTCGACTACAGCACCATCTGAACACACTAGAGGAGTGGCTTTCGACCTGGAGAATTAAAGTCAATGAGTCCAAATGCATCCAAATAACTTTTACGCTAAAAAGAGACACATGCCCTTCAGTTACAATTAGAGCTCGGATAATAGGTGAAAATTAAAGGCCTAAAATTATGCTACGTAATGTTTGTTAGCACATCCAGTGGCAAGTTTACGGGTGGGGTGAATTCGGGTCTAGGCCCCCCGTGAATGCAATTGGATTTTTGGTTACTAGGATGCCAGAAAAATAAATTATTGAGGTTTTTTATGGGTTGCACGTGAAAAATTGCAAAGAAAGCTACAATAAATAAATATAATAATAAAGAATAATAATAAATAAAGTATAATAAATAAATAATAAATAAATATATTTTACGAATAAAATCACTTTCTATTCTGGCTTTATTTCATCACATCACTGTATGTTTATTTAAACTGCAAATTTATGTAACATGATTAAGAACTTTTCTAATAAAACCTTCACCCACCATACCAATATGTCACCCCTTTATATTTAAATTGTAATCCCGCCACTGAAAATACAAGGGTAAACTGGGGCACATCCAGTGGCAAGTTTAAGGGTTGGGTGCGTTCGGGTCTAAGCCCCCCGTGAATGCAATTGGATTTTTTGCTTACTAGGATGCTATAATAATAAATTATTAAGGTTTTTTATGGGTTGCACGTGAAAAATTGCAAAGAAAGCTACAATAAATAAATATAATAATAAAGAATAATAATAAATAAAGTTTTATAAATAAATATATATTTATAAAGAATAAAGAAAAAACAAAAATTTGTAGTGACTCGCTTAAATTTGAGACAAAATCTTCGCACGTGAAGGAAAAACAATTACAGTTTCAAACCAAATTTATTTTGAATGAAAATGAGGCAAGTGCATATTATCAAATGGAATATATAATACAGCTTTTTAATTTGTAGTGGTCTGACTTTAAACATTTGCATATTTTAGGTAAAAAAAGCTTGATTTGAACTTTCCTATTTTTTCTTATGACCATTTCAGTGTTTACATTTTTCCAATTGGATACTCGGCATAATTCCATATCTATAAAAATGCAAATTTCTCTCGTGGTAAAAAAGGGTTTGCATTTTTGTTTATGAGTTATTGGAACATTAACTATGCCATAATCTACTTACTTTTCCCAAATTTTATTTTCATTACAGCTAGTTTGGTTTTGCTTTCAAAAAGCTTGACTATGTACAAAAATATAAAATACAAAATTGAAATAAATTTTTTTTTCAGTAAAAATGTTGAAGAAAAAAATCCCTCTTTGAAAATAAAAAAAGAGTGGTTAAAAGAACTCAACGACAATTTTCTTCTCCTTAGTGAGGAAAAGGTCAAGTGCACAAAATGCAACAAATTTGTGAGTATAAAAAAGACATTTTTGTTATCGAAAATAAACTAAAATAAACCAAACCTTATAGCCTGCGAGGAAATAAGTGAGGTTAACAGCTCATCCGTTGCGCAGTTTGTCAACAATAATCTAAAAAAAGTTTTTATAGATGGATTAGAGAACAAAGTTCTCTTATTATTGACGGATTCCGCATCATATATGATAGCGGCAGGAAAACTATTAAAGATTTTATTCCCTAAAATGATACACGTTACTTGTTTGGCGCATGGTCTGCATAGATTAGCAGAAACAATACGGTTATCGTTTCCAATAGTGAATGTTTAAGTGACTTGCGCTCACTTAAATTACGTATATGCATTACGTGCATATAAAAGATTGCATGACTTGGAAACCCTCTTCTACTTCTCGCTATTGGCATCTCTGTCACATAGTTGGAAGTCCGACCGCTATATTTCCAGTATAGCGGTCATAAATTCGCAGATAAAAAGGCAAATCCCTTGGGCCTAACGTTTTAGTTTTTCTTCAGCAGTCAGTCAGTTTTGTCTTCAACTCAGTTTTCGATCGGACGTTATTCGTCAGTTATTCTTCAGCAGTTCACGCAGTTATTCGTCATTCATTCGTGAGTTATTTCGCAGTTTTTTCCTCAACGCAATTTCGATCGGTTTATTCGTTCGCGAAACATCAAATAAATCGCTTACAATAATTTACCCTAACGAAACATCAAATAAATCGCTTATAATAATTTACACTAACGCAACATCAAATAAATCGCAACGCCATACGTGCGCAGCAAGCTTCAACCACCCAAGGCAGATCTAGGAAGGATTCCTCCACGCCCACATCTGTAACAGGTAAGAGTCGACATATCCTCACATTGCAGTCACACTGCAATTGTTCATGGTCCTTGCGAGCCAAATTGGGAACTACCCACATGGCAACACAGGCTGGAAAATACCAAATCCCTATTGGTATTCCAGTTTTCTAATATCGGCTCTCTGCCTTTAATCGTTCAATTTCACATTATTCAAATTAGTTCTCGGTCATCTTACGCGTGCGGTTTACTAAATAAAATATCTATTCGCGGTCGCGACCCGGTAAAAAACAAAGTGAGTGAAAAGTAAAAAACAAAATCAAAATTAAATAAAGTGTGAGAAAAAAAAAAATTAAAATAGAACCAAAATTCAAATAAAAACCATACATAATAAACATACATTTAGTGCGTGCACGCGAAACATACGTACGTACATACATACGTATTGTACATATCTACATATGTACATAGTGCCAGTGCGCTGAAAAATTAATAAAACAAAAGCAAAATATTTACATACATACATACCTATACTGTGGGGTGTGTGGTGAGTGAAAAAAAAAAAAAAAAAAAAATCTGTGCAGTGTTTCAGCGGCGCAAACGCAATAAAGCGCCCAACAACAACAGCAATTCGTGTTTGCGCGGCGCAAAAGCACTTCAAAGCGCCCAGCAACAACAAATCGCAATCCCAACAGCAACAACCACAAGCCACCATCCATCTTCGGAAATATAAGTATGCCCCCAACACGCAAGTAAGTAAAGGAAAGTTTTTTTTTGGTAAAAATTATTAAAATCCCTTACTCACTCTGTATTCTCCGTGATTCACATATATGTACCCATGTTTGTATGCACTTGATACATACAAACATATAAGTGTACATATATCCCAATTTTCATCAAACACCAGTTGCGCACTTTACCATACCTACTTTCAAGTTAGGGTGGCTGCTTGCGCCAGCGCCAAAAATTTTACCACAATTATTTTCATTCTGCTCGAACGTTAATTCTGGCAAATCCCGCATACTTACATACATATATTCCCATATACAGTATACATACCTCAAAATCATCACATATATTTTTCACTTTTGTCAACATATATATTTGCATATATAAATAGTTGAAAAAGTCTCCGTACTGTACCTACATACATTCGTCCATATGTATATGCAGTAACGGAACATTATCCCGTACTTTTCCAAAAAACTCGCTCACACGGATTTTTATCGGCGTCGGTAAAGCTACCGGTACATAGACATATCCCGCTATTCTCTTATTTCAGAAAATAACTTCCAATTTTCCAAAATTATATATATATATATCTATATATACATACGTATATCTCTATACGGTATCTCTCTACTAAGTACAGTGTCCACCAAAAAAAAAAAAAAAATATAAAGTAATATATTAAACTCCATACCCATATACCGTATGGGTACACACTATTGTACATATATTTCCATACGTAACATATTGGATTAAATATTACATAAATATATATGTACATATATGTACAGTGTCACCAAAACCTAAATTTCCCAAGTTGAAATTCTTTATCACCCTAATTTAATTCCAAGGAAATCACTGTACTTATTATTCTGTACATATATACGTACATATATACATTGCTGTATACCCTATCATATATCTCAATATTTATATACCTATGTAAATATATAATTGCTTATACATATATCAACACGTATATAAATCTCTGCCCGCCTGGACGGTTATTTTCTTTCATCCAAAAATTTTTACATACATACATACTTACGAATTTCGGTGATTTTCCAATTTTGTTGGTGTCCCTAATGTATGCACTCATTTGCATATATACGTATATACACTGAGTCATTTGTTCCAGTTTTCATATCATACCTATTGTGCTTATTCGCTGCTTGCGCCAGCGCAGGTGCATCGCGAGTTTGCATAACAACCCAGAAAACTTTTTCATGGTCAGTCATTCGCAAACTAGTCTCCGACTAATCCCAAAGTGGTCCAACAACATAAATACGTAATTAATCAGTTTTGAACAATTTTTTCAAATCGAATACAACTTTTTCGATAAACAAAAATAAATATCTGAATTATTTCCCAAATTTCGGCGAATTTTCCCAAAAATCAAATCATCATGGCAACAAAATCATCAATCATGAATGAATTTATTTTTGATTTTAACCATCTCATCAACTTCTGTTCAAGATTCGAACAAGAAGATCCCGTGGGTCATACGTATACCCTACTTGAAGTAAAGCTTCAAGACCTCCACTCTCGTTGGGAAAGTTTGAAAACGACTTACAGTAAGACGTGTTTGGCTGACGAAAAAGTCGTTCCTATCAATTTCAAAGAAGAAGCAAGCAAAAAATTGGAAATATGTGGAAATAAATTCTATCTTTGTAAATTCCATATTCTCGAGGAACTCCAAAAGCTCAAAAGCGATTCTTCCGACCAAGTTTACACATCCAGATCTATGAAATCCCGAAAAGATCTTCCCAGCTGGTCTCAAAGTAACCAGTTCTCAATCAGTCAGAATAAAGTGGTGGATCGTTTGCACGCCTACAAATCCACTACAACAACGAAAAATTCCGACGCACAAAAAATCCCAGCGAAAATACATCCATATCTTTCGCAAGATCAACTTTCGGTAAAATGCAAAATATGCAATATGAATCATAATTTCAGATTCTGTACCGAATTTAAAAATTTCTCAGGTCAAGAACGTACCAAGTTCATCGAACAAAACGGCTATTGCTCCAACTGCTTAGCCGAAAACCATCTCCTCACCGATTGTAAAAGAGCTACTCCGACTCCCGAAGTACCAGTAAGGAATCAAAAATCAAATGCAGCCCCTTTGTTGCAGACACAATTATCACAGCCTTCTCATAAGTCAATACAGCATATTATTGACACGTCGAAGAGTAAGGCGGCCTCCGAGGAACCCCCTTGTTCCCCCATCGTCTCTGAATCCAAATTCAAGTTGAATCCCATAGCATCACCGACCAAATGTTGCTTCCAAAAACAACCCAAGTGCATACCGAGCTCCTGGGCAATCTCAACCACAACCTCGTAAGTTTTATACCGAACTTCAAAATTAAAAAAACAACCTATCTCAGAAATTAAGGATATCCGTCGTATCTTTATTTCATCGAAAATCAATCTAACACCAGAAATCCTCATCCCTGGAGTCAAACAAAAAATTATTGGTCGTCTTCTTCCAAAAAATACCATACACCGATGGTATTTGAAGGCGCCTTTCAAACCCTTGGAATGCTCCTCATTCCATACCCAATCCATAGAAGGTACAAAGCGGAAATTCCCTTCCTCTACTTCGAAATCGTTTGACCCCGCAGGGTGGTTTTCGTCCATTATAAATAAAGCAAAATTATCTTTGCAACAAATTCAAACTATCAGCCTTCCCAGGTTAAACCACAATGGTGCAATCCATCCATCGATTCGCAACAATAATATATCTCATCAAATCCCTTCTGGTAAAACAAAAAATTTACCATTTTTACCATTGTCAAATTCGACAACAACCCTTTCGTGGTTAGAAAAATTTTCATTACCTTGGAAATTATATGGCCGCATTTCGCAATTTGTACCAAGAGTTAAAAACATGAAGTGGCGGCATGTACACACTAACCACAATTTCTCTAACCTGGAAGAAAAAGGCAACATACCACAGAATTTAATGCACCAATTGCTTTGGTTATACGGACTCCTCCGGCTTTTAAAGCCACCTGATCAATGGCCGACTTCGTTCCACCAAAACGTTCCTCCTCTAGATGAACGTGAAAGTGAAGCTCTTCACACTGTATACCATTTCCCATCTTGGCAAAATATCTTTCGAGCTAGTTCCTACATATTTCGTTTAACCCATCGTACCAATCCAAATCGTATACAGTCCACTTCTCATATGAACCTCGATAAAATAAAAATCATTCAAAGCGAAATACACTTGGAGAACACTCGTTTTATAAAAGTCGTCCAAGAAATACTCATACAAATATTTCCAGCGAAAAACAACTTCCCAAGAAGAGCTCACATCTACCAACTCCGAATTTATTCATCGATAAAAATTTTATTATTCTACGAAATGGCCATTTGATCAACGCTTCCCATGCCACGAAAATCACCATGCAATCTCCACGATTCTTCTACTGGTTTCTCCAGAAACCCATAATTTTCTACGCATTTCACATCGACACAACATGGCAGCTCCAACTACAAAGCAATCTTCTTTGTTTGCTCCTCCCCATACGATTTCAAAATATCTGCACGTACAAATTCCGACAGTGTCCGACTACCGAAGACAATTTGGGGAAGGTTCACGTTTCGCCAATGTCATGGATTCTTAAGCGTGTACAGAGCCTTTGCAAGGTTTGGAAATCTATTGCACAAGTGCAACGGGGGCGCCATGTTTAAGTGACTTGCGCTCACTTAAATTACGTATATGCATTACGTGCATATAAAAGATTGCATGACTTGGAAACCCTCTTCTACTTCTCGCTATTGGCATCACTGTCACATAGTTGGAAGTCCGACCGCTATATTTCCAGTATAGCGGTCATAAATTCGCAGATAAAAAGGCAAATCCCTTGGGCCTAACGTTTTAGTTTTTCTTCAGCAGTCAGTCAGTTTTGTCTTCAACTCAGTTTTCGATCGGACGTTATTCGTCAGTTATTCTTCAGCAGTTCACGCAGTTATTCGTCATTCATTCGTGAGTTATTTCGCAGTTTTTTCCTCAACGCAATTTCGATCGGTTTATTCGTTCGCGAAACATCAAATAAATCGCTTACAATAATTTACCCTAACGAAACATCAAATAAATCGCTTATAATAATTTACACTAACGCAACATCAAATAAATCGCAACGCCATACGTGCTAGCCATGGGTAATGGCGCAATTTTTTTTGCGCTGATACAATAACACCAGCGCCAACCGTGGCGCCGCGCACGGCTCTGGCGCAATAACACCTTTAGCGCAATTGCCATGGAATAATCGATAAATAACACTTGTTCGCGTCTTACTGTCTACTATACCCGTTTTATTTCTTTGGCGCAATTCTGCTTACATACACGCTGGCAGAACATTTGTGCCACAATTAAATTTAATTTTAAAAATAATTTGCGTATATTTGTGAAAATATGCTGGCATCTCGTTTTGCGGCATCTTCATTATGAAATATTTTATTTTATTTATTTTGTATTATATTCTTCTCTCCTATTCACAGATAATGTCAATTTTGTCTTCTTTATTTGTGAAAGTAAAATATCAATACCCTTTCGTATTAGCGATCGTTCGGTATTGGCGTTAGCATACATAATTGTGACGGTGTCATATACGCTGTGCTGTTATTGGCTTTGTGGTGGTGCCATTTTACACTAGCGCTATATTGGAGCTGGTGTTAGCGCACGAAATTGAGTCAGTGTTAGAGCCTATACACACTTGCGACTCAATCGATTTGGTCGAATTGGACTGTTGTATTCACACTACTCCAACTATTTAGTCGAATCGGTGGCAGCTATTCACACTAGAGACTAAATAGTCGGGTGATTGACAATGACATAGTGTTGCCAATGTTCACATTTTACACAGCAAATTTTACATTAGTGGTCTTCATATAAAGTGATGAAGTATTAAATTGCTTAAGTTTACCAGTTTATCTGCATTCTTACATGAAAGCACCTTCTTGTCAGCTGTCAACTTGATTAATAAATAAAAAACAATAAAATAAACAAAAAGTGCATACATTGTTTGGCTTTGTTTCTTATTAAACTAGCAACTAGCTGTCAAGTAAATGAAAAGAGAAAAACGGAAGGAATGACGCTCATGAAGGCGAAAGAACAGAAGTAAAAGAAACGGAAAAAATAGTAAAAATTAGCCATTAATAATTTCCATGCAATTTCATTTTCATTATTTCTATTTTAAAATGCGATTAATGACATTTGAAGAGAACAACAATATCAAGAAACACACGAAAACGGAAGTAAATATCCTTAGTTAGATAATTCTTGTCTATAACTACACCATTTCCAGATGGATTTTAGAAAGCGTCAACTGGATTTTAGAAAGGGGAAATTGGATCTTAGAAATGTCAATTGGATTTTAGAAAGGGGAAATTGGATTTTAGAAATGTCAATTGGATTTTAGAAAGGGGAAATTGGATTTTAGAAACTGTAAATTGGATTTTCGAAAATTTATATAATTATTAATTTATACTTTCATACGCAATAAAGAATTTCTATTCGAAAAATTCTGTGTAAAATTTATTTTACGCACATTCTGAAATCTAATTCACGCTTTCAAAAATCCAATTTTCGTTTTCTTTTTAACGCTTTCTAAAATCCAATTGACATTTCTAAAATCCAATTTCCCCTTTCTAAAATCCAGTTAACGCTTTCTAAAATCCATCTGGAAATGGTGTAGTTAATAAGAAACGAACCTTTATTTTTTTTTTTAACATTTTGAAAATATTAATTGAAATATTTAATCTCTGCAATTTACCAAAAGTGAAATAAAAGTAGTGCTGTCAGCATGGCAACTCTTTCCACTACGAATATCACTGTTGTTGTTGTAGTCGTTCGACTAAATTGTCTCTAGTGTGAATACGTAGAAGGGCGCCTTGCTGATCAAGCAGTTGTACAACTGTTTCAGTTGGAATGAAATTGGACTGCAAATCCAACTGTTTCAGTTGTACAACTAATTGAATGTAGTGTGAATGCTTCCATACATTCCCATGCAAATCAACATTCGACTAAATCGATTGAGTCGCAAGTGTGTATAGGCTCTTATATTGCAATAGCGCATCATTGAGTTGGCGCTACATTGAGTTGGCGCTACATTGAGTTGGCGCTATACTGAGTTGGCGCTACATTGAATTGGCGCTACATTGAGTTGGCGCTATATTGAGATGGCGCTATATTGAGTTGGCGCTATATTGAGTTGGCGCATTTCCTAAATCGGAGTTAGCGCAATAACACCAGGGTTGGTGTCAGCGCAATTGCGCCGCGCAGCGCAGTGTTACCCATGCCTAATACGTGCGCAGCAAGCTTCAACCACCCAAGGCAGATCTAGGAAGGATTCCTCCACGCCCACATCTGTAACAGGTAAGAGTCGACATATCCTCACATTGCAGTCACACTGCAATTGTTCAGTGAACAAGTACGTAACAGCCGTAAAAAATATATTCCTAAAGGCACCTAGTCGTGTACGTCTTTATAAGACCACACTTAACATTTCACTTCCCCCTGAGCCCGTATTGACAAGGTGGGGCACATGGATACAAGCTGTCGTTTTTAACGCAACACATTTTCAGGGTATCAAACAGGTATGCATACAATGAAAGATCGGATATTTAGGACATAAATATTCAGTTGAAGTTTAATATCAAATAACTTTTATTTTTGAAAAAACCCAAGACGATTTTTAAATAAATTTACTTCTTTCATGAAAATCACAAAATAAAAGTCATGTCAGGTAAACATTCTCTGCCTCTCATTCATTAGTGTAGAGTGTTCAAATATGAAATATACTTCTTCGTTTTATATGAGTTTTTGAGTTGGAATTTCAAAAATAATCGCTGAAATCTGTCCCTTTTTTAGGGCCTAAAAATCCGATCTCTACATGTAATCTATCTTTATTAGTATTGGATTTGTCTTTGTATATATCTGTTTGACATCAGGTTATTGAAATGCTAGATGAGAAAGACTCGGAATCGATAAAAGTTGCACAAAATTTGCTAAAGCAGAATGAATTAATTGAAAAACTAACTTTAATTAAGAATAAATTTGAAAAGCTACCGATTATTATTAAATGTTTAGAGGCAAGAGAACTGCCATTGAGTACTTCCCTCAAATATATGGAAGATACACACGAAATAATTGAATTCGTCAATGGGGACTTAGGAGAAGCGTTGAAAATCAAGTTTAGCAAAATTCTGCAACGAAATGTTGACTTTACTTCCGTTCAGGAAATAAATAAGAAATTAAAAAATGCAGACTATATTATGGCAGACGCGTTCAAAATGGCAGGTCCATATGTATGCAAATTCAAGTATGCGCCACTAACTTCCGTGGATGTGGAAAGGAGCTTCTCTGCATATAAAACAATTTTTTCCGAAAAGCGCCAAAGTATTAGTAACGAAAATATGGAGAAACTTTCAGTAATTTATTGTAACAAGCGATGAAATAAATCCACAATGGAAAGTGGTTTTATTCGTAAAATATATTTATTTATGTGTTTTTAATAATTTTCATTTGAAACATAGCGAAATCTACATCAAAAACAAAATAAATTAAAGCTTACGCGAAATTCAGGAAAACTCGCCAAGTTCTCAGCAAAATTTGTAGCTTTTCGCAAGTTTTGTAGCTCGTTGAATTTTACTATAAAAAAAAATACTAATACCTGTTATTTGAGAATTTTTTTCTAGCTGTCCTCTGTATTTGTTTCATGCGAATTTACAAGTCGAAAAAAACTGCGTACTAGAAAATAATATAAAATTTTTACTCAAAAAGTTAAAATTTTTGCGGAAAAATTGGCGAATTTTCCAGAATTTTGCACAAACTTTTTAACTTTAATATATTTGGTTTCTGTTATAGATTTTTTATATAACAAATTGAAATTATTAAAAACACATCAATAAATATATTTTACGAATAAAATCACTTTCTATTCTGGCTTTATTTCATCAGACACCACTGTATGTTTATTTAAACCACAAATTTGTGTAACATGATTAAGAACTTTTCTAATAAAATCTTCACAAACCATACCAATATGGTATCCCTTTATATTTAAATTGTAATCCCGCCACTGAAGACAAACAAAATTTAAAAATCGTAGCATATTTTGAGGCACTTGATTTCACCTATTTTTCCGAGCTCTAGTTACAATAAATGGTGAAACGATACCCCAGAAAGACTTCGTAACATACCTTGGTATCACACTGGATAGAAGATTGACATGGAAAAATCACATTGATAACAAAATAGTTCAATCTAAGTTGAAAATAAACAAAATACAATGGATAATTGGTCCAAAATCCAAATTGAGCTTGGAAAACAAATTACTATTATTTAACATGGTGATTAAACCATCCTGGATATATGGGATGCAACTTTGGGGTTCTGCATCCAAATCCACCTTAGAAAGAATCCAACGACTGCAATCAAAAACGTTAAGGTCAATATGTAGAGCGCCTTGGTATATGAAAAATTCCGCTATCCATAGCGACCTAAAGATAAACACTGTGAGTAAAGAAATAACAAAAATACAATCTAATTACACAAGCAGGCTAGTCAACCATCCAAACATATTGGCTAAGATCTATTAGAACAGAAGTATCCTAAGCGGTTAAAAAGAAAGGATATTCTGCTTAATTGTGACCAAGGCTAGAGCCACTAAAATGAAAACTTCGAGGAGCCTATCCTATTAGGTCGTACAACCTCCAAATTTAAAAAAATGCAACTTACTGCAATTCCTTCCATTCCAAAAGCTGCAACAGCCTTTACTAATACGTGAGTGTTCCGTACGATCCTATCCCATTAGGCCGTGAAAACTCCCAATTTCATACATGCAGCTTATTGGAATTCCTTCCAATCCGTAAAATGCAACAGCATTTACTTTTGCAACACACAATTGTTTCCTCGAGGATCCTGTCCTCAAGTCGGTCGAACTTTTAATACTATACAACCAGCTGATTGGAATTCCACTCCATTCCTACGGCATAAATTCATACTATACTTTATAATGAAAATGAAGAACATCAAGCCGAATATAAAATGAAATTACGTACATAAATACTATTAGTAAAGACAAAAAATACTCACATAAGTATACTACTACAGATATGTCTTCACAAGTATTTATTTTATGAAGGTAATTTGATGAATAAGCGAGTATTCTTTTCATACTTGGGTACGACAGAAATGCGCCTATTAAATAAAATTGCTTTTCATCCAAATGTTATTTGAAGCAGTGGCAACGAATAACGAGTTGTATTCTAGGTTAAGGTTTTATAAAAATTGTTATATTCTCAAAGAATGATACAATAAAAAATATATCCGAAAAAAAAAATTTTAATTGATGGGATAAGTGGAAAAAACTCAACAACTATTTACAGCGAAGGTTGAGTGTACAGCTATTTCACGAAACACAATTTTCGATCATCAGCACTCTTTTCGGAAGTGGATGCCACTGGGGATTGAACCCGAGTACATTCCATCTTCAGCCGCAATGTCCCAACGCATTTTCACGCTCGATCATTGAGACTCTCTTCAAGCTGTTGAATTTTTACCACTTTTGCCTTTTTCATTTTCAACATAAACGTTAGTGTGTATATGCTTTTGCATATATTCTCCACAAACGTGCTGAATTTTTGTTGTAGACAGTTCGCAATGAACATTTGTTGTTGGTATTTATTTTATGTATATACCAAACAACGTTAACAATTTTACTTGAAAGAGTTTTTAGTGCTTAGCACGAAATTTATTTTAATTCAATTTTTAATTGATGGGTTAAGTGGAAAAAAATTCAACAACTATTTACAGCGAAGGTTGAGTGTATAGCCATTTCACGAAAAACCATTTTCGATCATCAGCACTCTTTTCGGAAGTGGATGCCACTGGGGATTGAACCCGAGTACATTCCATCTTCAGCCGCAATGTCCCAACGCATTTTCACGCTCGACCATTGAGACTCTGTTCAAGCTGTTGAATTTTCACCACTTTTGCCTTTTTCATTTTCAACATTAACGTTAGTGTGTAAATATATGCTTTTGCAAATATTCTCCACAAACGTGCTGAATTTTTGTTGTAGGCAGTTCGCAATGAACATTTGTTGTTGGTATTTTACTTGAAAGAGTTTTTAGTGCTTAGCACGAAATTTATTTTAATTCAATTTTTAATTGATGGGATAAGTGGAAAAAAATTCAACAACTATTTACAGCGAAGGTTGAGTGTATAGCTATTTCACGAAAAACCATTTTCTATCATTAGCACTCTTTTCGGAAGTAGATGCCACTGGGGATTGAACCCGAGTACATTCCATCTTCAGCCGCAATGTCCCAACGCATTTTCACGCTCGACCATTGAGACTCTGTTCAAGCTGTTGAATTTTCACCACTTTTGCCTTTTTCATTTTCAACATTAACGTTAGTGTGTATATGCTTTTGCATATATTCTCCACAAACGTGCTGAATTTTTGTTGTAGGCAGTTCGCAATGAACATTTGTTGTTGGTATTTATTTTATGTACTTATATACCAAACAACGTTAACAATTTTACTTGAAAGACTTTTTAGTGCTTAGCACGAACATCTTTTTTTATTTTAATTCAATTTTTAATTGTTGGGGTAAGTGGAAAATAATTCAACCAACAACAATGTTCATTGCGAACTGCCTACAACAAAAATTCAGCACGTGTGTGGAGAGTATATGCAAAAGCATATACACACTAACGTTAATGTTGAAAATGAAAAAGGCAAAAGTGGTGAAAATTCAACAGATTGAACAGAGTCTCAATGGTCGAGCGTGAAAATGCGTTGGGACATTGCGGCTGAAGATGGAATGTACTCGGGTTCAATCCCCAGTGGCATCCACTTCCGAAAAGAGTGCTGATGATCGAAAATGGTTTTTCGTGAAATGGCTATACACTCAACCTTCGCTGTAAATAGTTGTTGAATTTTTTTCCACTTATCCCATCAATTAAAAATTGAATTAAAATAAATTTCGTGCTAAGCACTAAAAACTCTTTCAAGTAAAATTGTTAACGTTGTTTGGTATATACATAAAATAAATACCAACAACAAATGTTCATTGCGAACTGTCTACAACAAAAATTCAGCACGTTTGTGGAGAATATATGCAAAAGCATATACACACTAACGTTAATGTTGAAAACGAAAAAGGCAAAAGTGGTAAAAATTCAACAGCTTGAACAGAGTCTCAATGGTCGAGCGTGAAAATGCGTTGGGACATTGCGGCTGAAGATGGAATGTACTCGGGTTCAATCCCCAGTGGCATCCACTTCCGAAAAGAGTGCTGATGATCGAAAATGGTTTTTCGTGAAATAGCTATGGGTCAGAATTTTTCAAATCAGCACAAAAAATTTTTTTTCTTTGATTTTTATGATTCGCGTCTTAATCGATAGCTCTCCGTGTCAAGAATTAGTTCCCGAAATATTTTTGCAAAATGAACATTTTTGCAATAGTTATTCGCCAAGAAAGTTTTACATCAACTTCTTTAAAAAAAATTATTGTTAATCGACGGTACAATTAAATTTAACGCGAACTACGTCAAATGGTAGGTAATTATGTATATTTTAAAATAGTTTTTGAAAAAAATTAAAAAAAAAATTTTATGTATCCTTTTTAAGGATAATTGTTGTTATCAATGTTCTCCGCCTAGGAAAAATTCGGAAAAAATATTGTAGATGTAATGATGCATCGTAAGCTGAATTCCGAAGAAAAAAAGATGGGGACTCTTACCATTTAAATGCAAAATGCGATTGAACGATTCCCCTCTTCAGCTTAGTAACATTACACTACTCTAAAATTATTAATTTGAAATAATTCAAAGAGATTCAGGTATAGGGGAGTTGGTCCGGTCTTCCTGATCTCAAAAGTTGTTTTCTTTATATTTTGTATGGTTAGTTTTCGAGATAACGGTAAATTTTTGCAGTTTTGGGTATCACTACATTCAAACCTATTTTTCGCTAAGGTTGCAAGTGCGATAACCGCAAGCAGTACCTTGTTAGAAACATAATTAAAATACGCTTCTAACGACATGCAACTTGCAGTGATTGAACAAACCCTTGCTCGTCAAAATCAGAATTTTGTTGGATTTTCTGATTCATTTTTTTATTCAAATATTTATCGTTTTTATAAAAAGGATTATGCACAGTATACAAGTTTTGGCAACGGTTGGTATGAACGAGTGGTACGATCGAGTTCCAACTATGGTCACAGTTGATAGTAAGTAGATCGTAAAAGGATAAATGAAAAAAGTGAGCCAGAAAATGTAAAAAAGTGGTAGGTAATTAAATGCTCACTAGAGGAGCATAAATCGAAAAGAATGCTTTAAGCACTCGTTTCTAGTAAACCATGACCTTAGTTGGAACTCGATCGTACCACTCGTTCATAACAACCGTTGCCAAAACTTTGTAATGTAGAGAATCTACTGTGTATACTGTGCATAATCCTTTTTATAAAAACGATAAATATTTGAATAAAAAAATTAATCAGAAAATCCAACAAAATTCTGCTTTTGACGAGCAAGGGTTTGTTCAATCACTGCAAGTTGCATGTCGTTAGAAGCGTATTTTAATTATGTTTCTAACAAGGTACTGCTTGCGGTTATCGCACTTGCAACCTTAGCGAAAAATAGGTTTGAATGTAGTGATACCCAAAACTGCAAAAATTTACCGTTATCTCGAAAACTAACCATACAAAATATAAAGAAAACAATTTTTGAGATCAGGAAGACCGGACCAACTCCCCTATACCTGAATCTCTTTGAATTATTTCAAATTAATAACACTGGATGACAAAATGAAATTTTTTGTCTGTACTTTGGACGTGACTATCCTATCTATATGTAAAATCGGTCGCTGATTCCGAAAATCGGGTTCATTTTTAATTCTATGGGAAGGTTTTTGAGATATCGGAAATTTACCGTTATTTGGCCAATGGGTACACTTAATCCAGTATAACTCTTTAACACAGTGAGTTATATTCCTTAGGGTGACACCAAACGAAAGAAAATTAAATTTCCTTTTCATGGCTCCTATAACATATTTCTCTAACTCTTATAGTTTCTGAAATATTGACGATTAAATTTTAATTTTTTCGATTTTTTACGATTTTTTGAAGAAAAAATTGACTTTGTCAGACAATATCTTTAAAACCAATGTCTTCACCTTCGGTTTTAATCTTTTACGTGAAGCTCCATTCCATTAGCAAAAAAATAAGCTATCAACGAAGAAAATCCATGGTAAAATGGAAAAGTTATAGGCGATCAAGTAAATACAGCCAAGTCGCACAATGCCTCTACACGGGTATATTTTATGCATGTTATACCCGTAAATGGGCTTGTATCTACTGCGCTGCCAATGTGCTGCTACTGCAGATGTGTAGGTATTGGTACAATATGCATAGAATGTACGCGTGCAGAGGCATTGCGCGACCTGGCTGTATTTACTTGATCGCCTATAACTTTTCCATTTTACAATGGATTTTCATCGTTGATAGCTTATTTTTTTGGTAATAGAATAGAGCTTCATGAAAAGGAGTAAAACCGAAGGTAAAAGTATTGGTTTTAAAGATATTGCCTGACAAAGTCAATTTTTTCTTCAAAAAATCGTAAAAAATCGAAAAAATTAAAATTTAATCGTCAATATTTCAGAAAATATAAGAGTTAGAGAAAAATGTTATAGGAGCCGTGAAAAGGAAATTTAATTTTCTTTCGTATGGTGTCACCCTAAGGAATATAACTCACTGTGTTAAAGAGATATACAGGATTAAGTGGACACATTGGCCAAATAACGGTAAATTGCCGATATCTCAAAAACCTTCCCATAGAATTAAAAATGAACCCGATTTTCGGAATCAGCGACCGATTTTACATATAGAAAGGATGGTTGCGTTCAGAGTATTTTTTGGCTGTAGAGCAGTGTAATTTTAGAGTAGTGTAATGTTACTAAGCTGAAGAGGGGAATCGTTCAATCGCATTTTGCATTTAAACGGTAAGAGTCCCCATCTTTTTTTCTTCGGAATTCAGCTTACGATGCATCATTACATCTACAATATTTTTTCCGAATTTTTCCTAGGCGGAGAACATTGATAACAACAATTATCCTTAAAAAGGATACAGAAAATTTTTTTTTTAATTTTTTTCAAAAACTATTTTAAAATATACATAATTACCTAAAATTTGGCGTAGTTCGCGTTAAATTTAATCGTACCGTCGATTAACAGTAATTTTTTTTAAAGAAGTTGATGTAAAACTTTCTTGGCGAATAACTATTGCAAAAATGTTCATTTTGCAAAAATATTTCGGGAACTAATTCTTGACACGGAGACCTATCGATTAAGACACGAATCATAAAAATCAAAGAAAAAAAATTTTTTTGTGCTGATTTGAAAAATTCTGACCCTATACACTCACCCTTCGCTGTAAATAGTTGTTGAAATTTTTTCCACTTACCCCATCAATTAAAAATTAAATTAAATTAAATTAAATTAAATTAAATTAAATTAAATTAAATTAAATTAAATTAAATTAAATTAAATTAAATTAAATTAAATTAAATTAAATTAAATTAAATTAAATTAAATTAAATTAAACTGAATTAGATTGAATTAAATTGAATTGAATTAATTTAAAAAATAAAATAGAATAAAATAGAATAAGACAAAAAATAAAATAAAATTAAAATTAAAATAAAAGGAAAGGAAAGGAAATAAATAAATAAAATTAATAAATAAAATAAAATACATATGTACATTAGATGCGTTTTTTTTAGATATTCCCTCCGGCACCGGAAGATGAAAATACAGTGTTTTAGAGCAAGTAAACTGAAAAAAATTTCACTTTTCCAAAAACTGGATGGAGCTACACCGAAAACCGCGCAAATTCCCAGAATTTCAAGGTATGTTTAGATTTATGTATGAAAAATGTTAGGATTTCGCACAAGAATAAAAATTGATATCTACTCATACGTAGAATTAACCGCTAAAGCGAATGGTGTACTCAGTTTTTTGGTACACTACCCAGGGAAGGTAATATCGCGGCCAAAATTGATCATTTTTCTTTCTTAAAATTTCTTAAATTTCTTAACAATTTTGCTCTTAAAAAATAGGAAGGTCGAGACCGCGGATAACGGACAAAAAGTGGAGCCGGATGGCGCCAAAACATTTGTTGTATGCGTATCAAAATAAAGATTTTACCTAGGAATTCTATGTGAAGCCATTTCATTTATCTGTGTCCACCGTTTCGACATATTTAAGTAAAAAATTGGACTCAAATGTCACCGCTCTTCTTTAAAATCTTCTGTAGTCATCCTGGACCACTTATCGACCAGTATATCGAAAATTGGCTAAGAAATTGACATATAATGAGTTCCATATTAAAGCCCTAGTTAAGACCTTTTATTTGATACCAATATTGTCCAATAATATTTTGGGGTCATCCGGGTCCACGTTTTTTTTCGCTATCCACGGTGTCGATTTTTCGATTTTTTTTTACATTTGTGGAGTTATCCAACCCCATAAAACAATTACTAATAATCCAAAAACCCGCCTTCAAGAGCAAAATTGTTGTAATTTTTTAGAAATTTAAAATCATGTCAGCCCTTTTATACCAAACTTTACTTCACTTAAACTTAATGGATGAGTTCAAATTTTATTAGATTTTTAATAGCGCATTAAATAACGCAGCCTAACGTATAATTTAATTAAAAAATAATGTCCGCTTTCGGGAAGAGTATAGGGCAAGAAGTTGAAGATTCATGAGAAAAAAAAGAAAATGATCAATTTAGGCCGCGATATTACCTTCCCTGGGTAGTACACCAAATAACTGAATACGCCATTCGATTTAGCGGTTAATTGTAGGTATGAGTAGATATCAATTTTTTCTTCTAGAAAAGTCCATCTTCTTTCATACATAAATTTAAACATACCTTGAAATTCTGGGAATTTCCGCGGTTTTTGGTGTATCTCCATCTAGTTTTTGAAAAAGTGAAATTTTTCTTTCAGTTTACTTACTCTGAGGATCTGAGAAAGTTTAAAGAATCCCATACAAAAAAAAACTCATCTAATGTACATATACATATGAGTGGCCCAGGTACTTCTTCAAACTATCGCGTGCGCATACGTATTTCACCTTTAAATCGTTTGATATACGAAAAAGCCGGAAAAGGAAACACGGTGATTGAACTAAGGGCAGGGTTCTGTTCCCCGAGTGTCCAAATCACTTGCCCTCAATTCACAGAGCCTCTAGCAAGTACTTCCGCAGCTGGAGCTCAAAATAAAGCTAGCGATACCATAAAAATGGCAGACAAAAACGCCAAGAAAATAAATGTGCAAACTGGCTTGGATCGTTATATCCTTGTAAAAAGAAAACGAACGCCAGAAAAGAATGGGAAATCGAATCCCTCCAAATTAATCAAAAGTGACCAGCCAGCAGAGGCACCGAAAATAACATTGGGCAACAACAGATTCAGTGTGCTGGCTGAATCTCAAAACATTCAAGTCAAAAAACCACAAAAAAGTCCCAAGCTCCCTCCAATATATCTGCGAGAACAAAGCTCTAATGCATTAGTAAGCAAACTGGTTGAGCTAGTAGGTCCTAAAAACTTCCATGTCGTACCTATAAAAAAGGCAATATACAGGAAGTTAAAATTCAAACTTATAGTGAGGATTATTTCCGCAAAGTAACTGAAGACTTTGAAAACAGGAAAAAAAATTTCTATACCTATCAGCCGCGGCTTGTCAGTTGTACTAAAACATAGAAAATTCCGTAAGCCCGGCAGAAATAGAGACTGCATTAAACGAGGAAGATTTTAAAGTCAGATATGTTTACAATATCAAAAATAAAGCCAACATACCGCAACCGTTGTTCAGAGTTAAAATCGACCCAGATTTCCAGCTTTTACAGAAGGGAGAAGTACATCACATTTATAAATTACGTTCTCTTCTACACCGAAGAATCTCTGTGGAAGAACCGCATAAACGTGTGGGCCCCGTACAATGTCATAATTGTCAGAAGCTCGGGCATACAAAACGATATTGCACATTGCCTAGCGTATGTGTAATTTGCGGAAATTTGCATAGCTCAAAGAGTGCGAGAAACCTAAAGCAAACCTAGAAAATAATAAGTGCAGTAACTGCAGTGAAAATCACACTGCTATTTATAGGGGTTGCCCAGTATACATTTCATTAAAAGAGAAAGGTAGCAAAAAACCTAAAAATGTCCCTGTCCCACAATCTTAAAATGTGCCAAAAACAACTATTAATACAGCTCCGCAGAGAAATTTGGGAACGTACTCATACGCTCAAGTCTTAAGAGTAGGGTTGCCAGATACCTTTCCCGAAAAAATCAGTACATTGCCTTCCAAAAAAAAAAAAAAAAAAAAAAACAAATATATGCCCAGAAAATCGTCTTTGTTACTGGCATTTGGTTTTTGTTTCCGTATCGTTAACTGTCAATCATGCTTCTATGACATTTACCGTTCGCGTTGCTTCCTCCTTCCTAATTGTTTCATGATGCTTACGAGCAAAACACCGATGAAATTCGGTGAGAGGTGGTTACGCTTAAATCGATGATTAACTAGAGGACACATACACAACATAATACACTATTACCCCGAAACCTCGGCGCACAGTGCCGCGACTCCATACAAATGATGGCCAAAAATAGGAGTGGTCAGAATTAGCTGGAACTTCACACCTAGAAGTATTATGCCACGCTAATTTAAAAAATTAAGTCGGTTTTTCGGTATCGGTTACTCATTTCGAGAAAACCGAGTTTTTCTTGCATTTTTATATGAAAATAATCATTGTGAACATGTGTTAATATAAGTGGAAGCAATCATCAGAATGGGCTGAAACTTTACACCTGAAAAGACTCATATAGCCAATTTCAGAAAAAAATCAATTTTCAGCATCTCTTACCATATAATTAAAAACAATTTTTTTTTACAATTTTTTAAAAAGGTAAAATAAATCATAATCATCATAGACATATGTTTATAAAACCCGAAATAGTATCCAGAACTTGTTGAAACTTTACACCTAAAAGGACTAAGCCATGCTAATTTTAAAAATGAAATTGATTTTTCGGTGCCGGGTACCCATAAAAAAACCATTTTTTCACATTACTATATCAAATACAAATAAGGCATAAACATTGCTGATTGTGGTGTTTACGTGAAGTTGTCAGAATTTATTGAAGCTTTACATCTAAAGTGTCTATATTACTCTAATTTTAAAAAAGTAATCGGGTTTTTTGTACCCATTAAAAAACCGAGTTTTTGCACATCATTATTTAAAAATGAATTATGGCATATCATTGTTGCTAAGTGTTCAGAAAAATGGAGTTAATAATCAAAATTTGTCGAAACTTTACTCCCTAAGTGAATACATTACGGTAATTTGAAAAATTAACTAGGTTTTTCCTTACATGTTAACCTTTAGAAAAAAAAAATTCTTTAAAATAAAGCATAATCGCTGTTAGGTAAGTAAGTAATAATCGCTGTTATATGTTAATAACATATAATATGTTAATAAAAACATAACTATTTTTTATAATGGCTCAGTTTGATAGTCCTCAGAAGAGGAGGAAGTGATCACAGATTCAAATGATTCCATCTCTTTGTCTGTTTCGACACTTTCAACAATGTATTTATTAAAGTTGAGATCAGAACCCTTTAAATATTTGTTTCTCTGTTTTATATTTCTTTTAAATGCAACTAATGGATTTGACGATAATATCAAACGAGTAATTAAATCCATTATCGGGATCTTCAATTTCAAAGAGCACCCATTGGAGCTCTTTTATATAGATAGCTTCCTTCCACCTTCTGTTCATTTCAGAATTGAACCTATAAACTTTTGATCTCACAGCATTTCTATCAAATTTAACATTAGTTAACTTTTCACAAACAAAAGAAAAAATTACTGATATTCTTTCTTTAAGGGGTGTTTCTAACCATAAATCTACCAAATCACTATCTATAATTTTAATTGACATTTTTATTTATTTATTATAAAAGTTTCACGTTTTTGCTTTCGAAACTTTATTTTGAAGTGAGATAAACAAGTGCTGATTTACCTGCTGCGCTCACTTGCTTTTACACGTATATACTTATGTGCATTAAGGTGGTTAAAGTTTATATGAAAAAATGTTATAATATTTAAAGGGCGCTCATTGATGTTTTATATTTTAAATATTTTTTTTTGTGTAAATGGGTAGAAAAATATGTCAAATACAATTTATTCATAAAATTTTAAACTCGCGTTGAGCAACATTTTCCACTTATAGTAAAACGTTGAAACTTTGCACAGGTAATGTGATTAGTTAGGAGAGCAAAATTATAAAAAGACTCAATCAAAAAAAAAAAAATATATATAAAAAAATTGGACCTCCCTGATGTGCATACGTTTGTACTATCATTTTCGTAAGGTGTCATTGCTCTCTCTCTCTCTCTATATATATATATATATATATGCATATGTATGTAGAAAATAGGTGTACTTTGAAGGGGTGTGTGAGGCTGAAAGTTGTTTTCATCACAAAATAACTTATGAACTTCTCTTAGTTGGAGTTTTAGCTGTAACTTGACATCAAAACATCTAAGTTTCAAGACAGCCGATTTTTGTATTTTTGTCCACCTTCGCGGCACTGTGCGGCGTGCTGGGTGCTTGTTTCACCCAGCAAATTTGATCGATGTGAAAATTCTCTCACTCGGAGTGCACAACAACAATTACACGTTGCTCCTCGAGTATTCTCGTAAGCATAACCACGGAATTACAAACGTCAAATGAAAACAGTTGGAAAATTAAAAACGAAGCATGGTGATAAAAATGAATTTTTTAGTGTCGGCTAAAAATAAGTACAAATCAGTACAAAATCCAAAAAATCAGTATTTCTTAAGGTTTTTAAGACCATCAGTACAGAGCACGAAAAATCAGTATTGTACTGATCAAATCAGTACGTTTGGCAACCCTACTTAAGAGGCACATAGCAGACCGAAACACAGTGAATCGAATAGAACAAGCTAGCTGGACAAAATTATTTTATGGGATTTCGGACTGAAATGACTGCATCTAAATATATTACGCATATTTTAGGCATATAATAATAGCGGTCATTAGCATATAATAATAGCGGTCATTAGCGCGCATTAGAGTGGGCTAAAAAAAATCAAGTTTCGGGTTTTTGGACTGGTATACGGAAATTCGAGTTCCTAGGGAAAAATGAAGTCTAATGACATAATATAGGTGGATAATATATAGTCCCTGTCGATCATCGCGCCAGCCCGCGCATATACAAACACCTCTACGATCACCGCGCTATGGCTGTACATATAATTGTTAATGAAAAATTAAACTGTCTATCCACTTTTCCGAAGAAAAAAAAAAATTAATAAATAATACATAATAATAATAACCTAGACGAAGATAAACTCCACTACACAGCTAGGTTAATATTACATTCCTAGGTTAAGATACATGCCATATATATGTGTATATGTAAACAGACTCTTCACCAACTTTATTATTTGCAGCACGGGCAACAAATAATTTATTTTATTAGTTTCTAAGATTTTCCAAATTATTGTTAATTTCTACACAAGATTCAATAAAAACAACTATGAAGGAAAAAAAAATAATAATTTTCTAGAATATTTTAACCCTATATCTGCATTTTTTAATTGATAATCTCTCCATGTGTTTCCAAAAAGGGTTAAAATAAGCCATTTTCGTGGGAGTTAGAAGGTTAAAGTTTTCCGCAAAAAAATTGCTCATTAAATTCTGCAGAAGAAGTCCGAGCTGAACATTTTACGCAACCACATTTAACATATCTTAATATTGATTAAATAACACATATTTTTGCAAAAAAAATTGGCAAACACACAACATATTTTTAGACATTTTTTACAGAAGCGACATTTATACATTTAAGCTATTGCATTCGCCCGACGATTCTTCGATTCTTCTTTCATCTTCTTTCAAAGTCCAAAATTCGCATATTGTCAAAATCTGCTGTGTGGCCTTTCTTTGCCAGCTGCTCTCCTAGCGCTATTGCTGTTTTTTTATTCCTTGCGTGATCTCTATGTCGTTCCAATATATAATTTGTTGCATTGCTCTATTTCTTTCGTCGTTTTGTGGCTCTTTTTTAATTTTGTCTTTGGCTTGTGTGAAGATATGTCACTTTATAAAAAAAAATTGTTTGTCCGGAGTGGGGTTAAATATAACCCGAGACCTCTGCTATAGTAGGCGAGTAGGCGAGACTCTACCCACTACACCACAGCGGTCACTGAGTACTCTACCCACTGGAGCTATTGGTTATATTAAAAGAAAAGACTAGATAAACATAGCTAAACAACTTTCTTCAAAGGTACATTTGGAATGAGTAGTGCACTGTCATTAATTCACATTTATTTAGTGGTAGTCGAAATTATTTCCACTAAATAATATTTAGTAGTAGTCGTAGCAAATTTTTTTTCTTATTCCACTAAATAAAAATATCAGAATTAACATAAAATTACGGCAAATATGTATTCGTTTATTTGAAATTCATGTAAAATTTAAACAATTAAAAATTATTTAACTTCAATCTATTTAATCTTTCAAACTTGGTCTGTTAGATTTTTCTTTCTAGGGACATCTACCATACCCGCACAAGAAAATAGGCATTCTACCAAAGCGGAAGTTGGAAACATACATAAATATGTACGTTCCACTCACGGTGTCATTGAACCTAGTGTAACTGAAACGGTCCGGTACGATGGAATTTCCAATTAAACTATATAGAGGGAAGGTTCCTAAGTCAGAATATGTGAAGTTTTAAATCGTGGGAAATGGCGATTTTAAATGCGGCCACTTTTACGATTTTCAGGCAAAATTTTCGCGTTTGTGGTATAAATAAGACTAATAACGATGATTGTAATAAAAGCTGAGCATTTGCTTTTACTTAAAATTTTATACCTCTTACTTAAATTTTGAAATTTGGTTCATACAAATTGATGTCAAATTTCTAAAATCTCGAGTGAAAGTATTTGCTTCGTTTTTATTAATACGGCCCATTATATAATCTTTATTTATATATGCATGAACTTTTACAATTTTTTAAAGATTGTTATTAAAAATTGCCGTTCGTGCTGGAAGCGATTGATCTACATTTGTACTAGACATATACGCCGCCGAGTGACGCCGCCGCCGCCGCGCCGATTACCTTCATAATCGGCCGCCGCCATAATCCGTGAAATCGGCGTATCGGCGCGGCGGCGTGCGTATGGAGCGAGATGTGTACATATTTTCCTAGTTTTGCTAACTGCTAAAGTTCTTCAAAAATAAAAAAAAGGAACCAATCGACGTGTTTTGACCTCAGGAACACGAAGCTAAATGCGGAAATGTTTTGTTTTTTGCCGGTTAAAAGTTATTAACAAAAACTTTGGCTGTTCCCTACTTTACTAGCCTCAGTCCTAAAGAATTTAAGCTACTGGAAAATTTCAGTTCGTTGGCTTACATAATTTTTTCTCAGATACGGAACTTTTCTGGGATCTCTTCCATTTAGTCCTACTTCTCGAGGCCTGTTGCTAATTGTTCTACTCAGAACTGCACCATTTCAACCCACCTTGATATTATCATTAGATGCCGAAAATGATCCCAAACATGCCTCCAGAATCGAAAACTCATTGTTTGAACGTAAGAAAGTTGCTGTTTTTGAGTAGCCCTCATAGTTGTCGAACCTCAGCCCTATAGGGAATATTAAAGACGATGGGGGATCAAAAATGGAAAAATAAGCAAGAGTTATGGAAAAAAAATTAAAGAAGCTTGGTGCTTAATACCAGTTGCAAATTGCGCTGATTTGGTCAACCATATGCCACGAAGAAGTAAGGAAGTTATAAAAAAACAAGTAAGGAAGCCTAAGTTCGAGTGGAATCGAACATTAGATACTCAGCTGTATGCTTTCATTGTTTGTTTGCGTTTGATAGAAACACGGTGTACTTTATATAAAGCGAGTGCTGCATAAAGTGGGCGTAGCCACGCCCATTTTCTAAATTTTTATCTGTCATCCAACTAAGCATATGAATATTATTCTTTGTACAAAATTTCATCCCTTTATGACTTTTAGTTACAAAGATGTCAAGTTACAAATTCCCAAAGGGTGTTCCAGAAATATCTTTGTTAAAAAGTAGGCGTGCTCATAAACCGATTTCAATAAATTTTTGCGTGTCTATTAACACAAGTTATAAAAGTGTATAAACCAAGTTTCGTCATATCTCAATTATTTGTCGAGTTATGGGCTCCGAAATCTCGTTGATTCCTTTGTCTGAAAAGAGGCGGTGCCACGCCCATTTTCCGAAATTTTTCTATTTTTTGTTTCCGATCTATTGTAGAACTCATGCCACAAAATTTCAATGAATTATCTTTACATTTGACAAAGATATCGCTTAAAATGTTTTTATTAGGCCACTTTATGATACCCATATATAAAAGTGGGCGTGGTCGTCAACTGATTTCGCTAAAATTTTGTACATGTATTACTACAAGTAATAAAAGTGTATACACCAAGTTTCGTCATAATATATCGATTATTTGTCGAGTTATGGGCTCAGAAATCTCGTATATTCCTGCTTCTAAAAGGAGGCGGTGCCACGCCCATTTTCCAAAATTTTTGTATTTTTTGTTTTATGTCCATAGTTGGACACCTTCCATAAAATTTCAATGATATATCTTTATATTTGACAGAGATATCGCTTAAAATGTTTTTATTAGGTCACTTTATAATACCCATATATAAGTGGGCGTGGTCGTTAACCGATTTTGGCAATTTTTCGTCCAAACATTTGCCTAAGTAAGTATATCACGCGTACCAAATTTCATCGATATATCTTGAACGGTTTCTGAGTTATGACTCATAAAGCTTTCAATGTTTGCCCCTTAATAAGTGAGCGTGGCACCGCCAATTTTCCAAAATTTCACCATATTTCTTCATAAGGGCCTGAGCTCAATACGTGTGTGAAATTTTATCACTCTAGCTCTATTAGTGACTGAGATACAAAATTTCCGATTTTTGCTATATAGGGGAGGTGGGCGTGGTCATGGTCCGATTTCGCCCATTTTCAATACCATCCGTTCCTGTCTTGATACCAACTTACATTTCAAATTTCATCAAAATATCTCAATTTTTGCGCGAGTTATCGTGCGCACAGACGGACAGACGGACGGACATGGCTCAATCGATTTCTCTTTTCACCCTGATCATTTTGATATATATAAGTCTGTATCTATCTCGATTATTTCATTCTGTTACAATCCACCGTTAGGAAATCAAAACTATAATACTCTGTGTGCTAGTACAGCTGAGTATAATAAAGGAGCTTCAACTAAACATTAGTTTAAATCTAGCTGCAGCAGTAATATTGTACTTTATTTGAAGAAACAATCGAATTTAAAGTTTGTCCCTATTATTAAATTATACATTAATTATACATTTCATTATTTTTATTCATAAAAATTAAATTATTATACAAAAACCACCCCAGAGTCATTGAAGCATGTCCTCTCCGTGTAAGCATCAATATATGGTAATTATTATTTGGTCTTAAAATGAAATAAATGGAGAATTGCAAAATTTTGTCCCTATTATTTTTTCCAACACTGTATATACATATATTTATTTTAAAGTGCCATATATATATATATATAAATATGTACATATGTAAATATATGTAAGCATGTTTATTATCATACAAGATAAGCAAATGAATTTAAATTTACCCTTATGTTATGTTCAGACACAACCTTAATTGAACATTAAGAGCCTTCATTCAATTTTCAATCCCAATGATTATCAATTTACCATACAAAAATTGACCAAGTTAATGCTTCATTAGAAATTAATGAGTTGTTAATGAAGAAAAATTCTGCATGCAACCCTGTTAAAAGGCTTGTTTCATAAGTAAAATGAAATGTCATGAAAAGAGAAATGTGATTAGCGTCAGTGTCCACTAAACAGGTTGGTTCGTCAGATCAGCTGCATTCTTGTTCTTCTTCATCACCTATCAAATTTGTTTTTATTTCTGCTTATTTTATACATGCAATCGTGTTTACGATTGGTAAAAATTGTGAGATGAATGTCAAATTATTTCGTCCTCCTTGCAATTTTGACATTTAGGTCACGAGAGTTTGATATTCAGCTCACGGCTTGTATGTGTGTATGTATCTTGAGCCGACCTGTTAAATGGGCCAAGTAAATTAAATATGTCTGAACACCAAATCTAAAGATGTTCAATCAACCCCAATTGACTTAATTAATTTTTATGTCTGAACATGATATTACTCTGAAAAAAATACCCGTAGTTAAACCAACAACTTTCGGCTGTTGAATCTCCGTCTTTGATTCAACAGCAAAAGTATTTGTTTTTACAGCAAAGTTTGGGATCCAACAATTTATTCAAAAACGGGCGTTGTTGATTCAAAAACTTGCTTGCCTTTCAAAAAATTTTTGTGAGAAAATATTTTTTTGTGAGAAAACCAGCAAAAAAATAATGATGGAGAGAAGATGAAGAGAAAAATCCAAAAAAAATTTTCTCCCCGTTGTTGATTTAAAGGCAAAAATATTTGAACCAACAGTTTCCGTTGTAAACAAAACTAATGAGAACAAATTTTTTTTTAAATTTTGTTTTTCCAATGATTCAAATAATTCATGGACTCCTTTTTAGGAAATGGAAGTATAAATAGGTTACTACAATTCAATATAATGTTGAATGTTCCACTATGTGATGATTGGATAGAATTTCAGGTTGATGTAATGGTTCGAATCCGGACGAGAATGTAAAATAAAGAAGAAAAATCAGAATAAGAAATGAAGATAGCAACCAGTGAATGATAAGAAGGAGAGAAGAATAGGAGAACAAGCGTTTGCAGTTGGGACCCGGGCGGAGAGAAGATGAAGAGTAAAATGCAAACAAAAATTTATTTTTAGGTGAAAATTTTTTCCAACAATCTCCGTTATTGACTTAAATCAACAACGCTCGCACCTTTGAAACAACAACGGAGCGTTGTTGGGCACATTTCAACTGCGGAAAGTAGTTGATTTAACAGCGAAAGTCTTTAGATTTACAACGTTTTTTTTTTTCAGAGTACATATGGATTTGTGTATATTCTTTAATATTTATTTTCTTTATTTTATATTTTAGTTTATGTAACAATTGTTTTTTGCTGTTAATAAAAAAGTTTCAATAACACTGGTCGACAAAATTTCAACAAATTTTTGTTACAGAAATAAATTTCTACTTTTCTAAAGGATTTCGGTGCGCTGAATCCGAATCTGAAGTCTGATTTTCTATGATACGTACAGATTTTTAGATATTCATGCCCAAAGAGGCGAAAAACACGTTTTTTGCCTATATTCACTCCTCAATATCTTTTAAATTACTTACTTATTTTAAAAATTGATTAAAGCTATTGAAAGCTCGGCCATTTCTCTTGAAGACAACGTTTTAATTTTTCGGATATCTAATTTGGGTATGTAGAAATATATGTTTTTGCACAATAAGGTATTTGTCGTCGAAAATAACGGCAGCATTTGTAGCATGTTATAGGCGCAATCAAATTTTGTAGTTGCTCAGCAGAACAATTTTTTTTACGAAGCCACTTACATACGTCGATAATATAATAAACTGCCTAAAAGCGTGCTTCAAAATTTTTAATTATTTTTGTATGGAGAAAATATTCTAAAACTAATGAAGCTTAATATGCAATATTGCAAGTTACAAGAAAGATATCTGAAATATTAAAACGGTTTCTTCAAGGGAAATGTCCGCGCTTTCAATAGCTTTAATCAGTTTTTAAAATAAGGAAGTAATTTAAAAGATATTGAGAAGTGAATATAGCCAAAAATCGCGTTTTTGGCCTCTTTAAACATGAATATCTCAAAAACTGTACGTACTAGCGATAATCTGACTTCAGATTAGGATCCAGCGCACCGAAATCCTTTACAAAAGTAGAATTTTATTTCTGTAAAAAAAACTTGTCGACCAGTGTAATTTAAGGTGGAAATTAGTTTATTTATTCAATTCAGCGAGCGTTATTAAGGTAACTAAATTAAATTAATATTTGAAAAAGGATTGTTATTTGTAGATTTGTGGAAGGCGCGCCGGCGCGAAAAAGCACACCGGCGTCGCCGGCGCCGCCGAAATTTTTTTGGAATAGCGCCGCCGCCGCCGGAATCACTGTCGGCGTATATGTCTAATTTGTACCCGTTCGGTATGTTACTGATTAATCTACATTAGTACCCGTTCGGGTATACAAGTTGAACAATTAGTCTCTTAATAGGACATGCTCGAACAAATGCGATCAATTCACTCCATATAAAGGGATGTAAAATTGTATTAGTCGCATGCTCCCTTGCGATTGATCCCGGACACGTCCCGGATTAATCGCATTTTTTGCAGGGTATATACATCTTCTAAACACATACACTCAGAAAAATATATTACTTCCAAAAAAAAAGAAAAAAAAAAAGAAATAGCGCCTGCGAATAAAACGCAATTAAACCCGTGGGTTTTATTTCCATTCAGAAAGGGAAAGAACGCCCGCGCACCCTATTCGGCGATGTGGGCTTTATTTCCCTTTCGAAAGGCAATGAAGCCCGCAGACGGCTTTTTTAAATATGGTGTATTAGTGAAAAAACGCACATTTTCTAATAATAATACACCATATTTAAAAAATAAATAAATTGCGCGATTTTTTATTCCAATTTTTCGCCTGCGGCGCTTTTTCCAATAATAATAGGTGGGGTCTCACATAGCCATGGGACATAAAGCCATAATGAGTTTATGTCTCAATTCAAAGGGACATAAAGCCATAATTTTGATATGGCCTTAAGTCTCATAAAAAAACTTCTCACAAAAAATGCATTCGCCGTTCGGAGCCGGCATAAAACTGTAGGTTAGTAGGAAATAACAAAAGGAGGACACCTCGAATTGGGAGAGTAGCTCGGCCATAAAACTCGTTAGATTTTAGCGCCAGTATATTATATTATAATGTTCAATATTCAATATAATGTTGAATGACCCACTAGACATATGATTCCGTTGGACTGAATCTCAGGTTGATGTCATGGTTTGAAATCGGAGGAAAATATAAAATAAGAACACAGTAGGGGTATTCGCTATCCATAGCATAACCCTAGCACGTAGCACGGATTGCACGGATTGCAAAGTTTTACAACGCACAACAACAAAATACAGGCGCAAA
Source organism: Urophora cardui (assembly GCA_960531455.1). Lineage (NCBI taxonomy): Eukaryota > Metazoa > Arthropoda > Insecta > Diptera > Tephritidae > Urophora > Urophora cardui. The sequence goes on along the minus strand of OY482673.1, from coordinate 92,315,216 downwards.
GAAATATGCTAGACCTCAAAAATATGCTACACCAAAACCTATGTATATTTATTTGCTATGAAGTGTAGGAAATTAATTGCGACCCTGCGTCAGCTGACATTTGCCAATTGCTAATTTCAATTTCAATTTGATCATTCGAATTTTGCTTAAAATGTTATTTTTTATGTGTATTTATTAAATTTACTAAAATAAAATGATTTATTTATTAAAAAGTGAGTGATGAACGCGTCCCTTTGGCTAAAAAGAAAAGCTGCTTCTTAAAATTTCCTACGACTGTGCAATGGGGTGCTCTCGAATATTTTGGTCTAGGATATTTGCAATCCGTGCTATCTTGCTATCTTGCTGGGGATAGCGAATACCCCTAATATAGTAGCAACCAGTGAGGGTGAAGAAGGTGCCGCAATGGAAAACAAGCGGATATGTACTTGGAAACCGAACGCAGAGATGCTTAACGAACAAACCGATTCTACTTCGTTTTGTTAGTTCGCAGAAAATCAAAATGGTCTTGTTTTGTTAACTTACAACGCTAAATTATCAAAAGCATTTCGGATAGTACACAAAACTAAATTATCAAAATGCAACCGTTAAAGTTGAAACGAAGTAAATCAACAATTTCCTGCACGAGGCGCATTCATACTTACCTCTCGCTCAAATCGTAGCAGTTCGTGCATATGCATGTACATGTGTATGAATGTGAGTACTCGCGACGGTATTGCGAGCTCACTAAGCGCCTTAACGTTATGAATTTGGTTATGATAATGCTAATTAACGAAATTAAATTATTTTAACCCTCTCCTTCCCAAATTAAGAAGCAGATATAGAAAAAAATCAAACAATGGTTTTTGCTAGTATAAATAGCATTTAAAATGATCCTGCATTAAATTTTTTTTGATATCTGTATTTCAGTGGGTGGTAGGGTTTGGTAGCCATATGGCTACATTGGGAATTAATGCATACAAATTTAAACATATTTGGTTGTATGAAGTTTATCAATTATTTATACTTTTTTGCATCATTTGCTATGAAACAAATAAAAAAAAATATTTTTTGATGTTAAATACAAAGCAATATTAAATTTATGTCTAGAAAATGAAGTCCTGCTCTTGCAATATTTGCGTTTTCCTTTTTCTAAATAGATCGGTAATGGCCAATGGTCAGCACCATCATAATGCATGTCTGAGATCTGTCTTTTCGTACCGGATTTCCTCTGTTTTTGTGTTTTTGGAACTGGACTGTTGCTGTTTAGATGAGATGGTCCTCCCCTATTTCTGCCATTTTTAATAAATGCAGCATTTATCATCCCATCAGCAATTACTGCTTTGAACTCTAGAAACGTTTTTTTGTCGGCATTTTCTTTTGTATGCAATGCCTCTTATACAATAACCAGGAATTGACAACACAAACGTCTTATTCTTAATTGGCGCGTAACGGTCTAAAAGATTTGGCCGAATCCAAAAAGAGCGCGCGAGTCGTTTCTGCTTAGTGCTGCCTGGCACCAATTGGATATACCAAGGGAGGACGAGTTAGTCTTCACCTGATCTTCCCAACGCAGTGGAGGTCTACCTTTTCTTCTGCCTTTAGCAAACATCTGGGACGTGATAAAATATGCGGAAGTAGTATTTTTGTTTCCAATTTTGACCTATAAAGCCTAACCATCATATTGCTTAGGTTCACCCCACTCATAACTCGTTGCTAGAGTTCAAAACGAAAATTGCAGATAGGATGATAAATGCTGGTTTTATTAACGACAAAACAGGAGGAAGGCCATCTGATCAAAACGGCAACCGTCCAATTCCAAAAACGGAGACGAAATCATGTACTAAAAGACCGATTTCAGACACATAATATGATGGGGCTGGCCATTACCAATCTAGAAAAAGAAAATATACAAATATTGCAACCACGGGACTTAATTTTCTAGAATTAAATATAAATAATGTAATGTTTGCTTTGTGTTTAACATAAAAAATAATGTAGTTGTTCTACGGAGGCTTCAGGTCAAGTTGAAACAATGTTTAACAATTTTATTTTTCCCAATATATTTCGGTCACTCACGGTGATAAATCTCAAGGGATTCCTTTAACACGGCACTTTCCTTTGACATGTAGTTTAAAAAAAAATTAATTTTTATTTGTTTCAGAGCAAGTGATGCAAAAAAGTATAAATACATGATGAACTTCATACTACCAAATATGTTTAAATGGTAAATTTTTGTATGCATTAAATCCCAATGTAGCCATATGGCTACCAATCAATTTTAGCAAATATATTCACTCTTACTTACTCTTTTCGCCTTCTTAATGCTAAAATGTATTTCTCAAGCATTAACTTACACGAAAATATTTTTTTTGTACAAATAAATAAATTAATTGTATATATTTTATTGATAAGAAACTTATAAACTAGCCGAATGCAAAGGGCACGTGGGTTGCTAAATAAATGTCAAAATTTTCAATGTTTGCCAATGTATAATTAGAAATATTGAGGGCTAAATCATTTAAGCAATGTTGGCTTTAAGCATTGTTTTTTTTTAAATGGAAAAAAATTCCGTAGCAAGACGTTTAAATATAGATTTTTAATTTGGTAGCCATATGGCTACCATGGGAAGGAAAGGGTTAATAATTATTTTGATAATTTCTTTATCGTTATTTTGCGAACAGAAATTATTTTGATAATTGCCTAAACGGAAAAAGCCTGAATCGCTTCAATGGAAACGATTTTTTTTTGGTAAACGATAATTAAACGTTACGATGCATCCTTGGGCTCATATACAGGCCCATTTATACCACAAACGCGAAAATTGTGGCTGAGTCATAAAAGTGGCCGCATTTAAAATCGGCACTTGCTACGATTTCAAACTTCACATATTCTGAGGTTCCCTCCCCTCTATATACTTAGTCTAATTAGAAATTCCATCGTACCAGACCGTTTCAGTTAAACAAAGTAACCGTGCCATAGCATGAATAACGTGAAAGTTTTATTAGAAGTTTATACAATTTTCCATTTAGTGGAATACATTTTTTCTACCCTAAATTTCCACTACGACATGTTGTAGGCCAAGGCCATTTTTTTTTAAATCTCTAAAATTATAAATTGTTATTCCTTTATTTCGTAATATCTCTTGAAGCATTTGTACTAGAATAATGAAATTTTGTGTGAATGAATATTGCGTAATTATATACTCAACGGATAAACAATCTAGGTCATACAAACTGAAATTTTCACAGCGAATACCTCTTGAAATATTTGTATTAGAGTACTGAAAACTGATGTGAGGGCACATATTTGACGTCAAGAATATTTTTTCTATATAACTGTTTAGAACAAACGTAGTGTGAAACCCGCGGGTAACCTCTAGTTGTTATATATATGAAGAAATGTTTATTCGATTAGTGAACCTTTTTAAATAAATTAAGTATTTCCAACAAATATTTTAAGCAGGAACCCATTTACATTTTTATTTAGGTTTAAATATTCCGGACCAAAAACTGTGCTAAGTGAAAGTCCTTGACACCAAAATCACTCCCAGGACTTCTACAGGATAAATCATACATTATTTTTATTTTTCTAAATTTTTGGAAACAAGTTCAAGAATAACAGTGAAATCCGTATATTTATTTTTTAAGTCATAGAATAAAAGATAAATCCGGACTTATTTTTTCCGGCCAAAATAAAAGTCTTTTGTAATAAAAAACGAACGGGTTATGCGATTGAGGCAAGACCGATTGTTTCCGAAATAGATCCAATCGGGGCAAATCTCTTTCGGGATTAATAGCATATTTTTTTCATTTAATTTACCTGGAGTATCAAATTTCATACCAATCTTTTAAAAGCCGCTCTACTGCCATTGCAGATAGTGGATCAAGAGTTTTTTTTCGGATTAGTTTTTATTGTATCATTCTGGGAGAATATGACAATTTTTATGAAATCTTAACCTAGAATACAATGACGTTATTCGTTGCAACTGCTTCAAATAACATTTGGATGAAAAGCAATTTTATTTGGCATAAAATAAATACTTATGAATACATTTATTATGTGTATGGGAATATTTTAGTTTTTCTTAGAGTATGTATGTAGATACATACATATGTATGTATGTACGTAATTTTATTTCATTATGTTATTCATTTTCATTATATATGTATTTTTGCTGTCGGAATGGAATTCCAAGCAGGTGATTGTATAGTATTAAAAGTTCGTACGGCCTGACAGGACAAGCTTATCGATGACACAATCGTGTGTTGCATTAGGAAATGCTGTTGCAGTTTCGTATTGGAAGGAATTTCAATAAGCTACGTGTATGAACTTAGGATTTTTACGGCCTAATGGGATAGGCTCGTACGGAACACAATCATATGTTATACATACATATATATTAGTAAATGCTGTGTTTTCTGAATGGAAGGAATTTCAGTAAGCTGCTTTTTTGTATTTTGGAGGTTTTTGCGGCCTAATAGGATAGGCTCTTCGAAGTTTTAATTTTAGTGGGTCTAGCCTTGGTCACAATTTAGCTGGATATCCTTTCTCTTTAACCGCCTGGGGTACCTCTGTTCTAACAGACTTTTAGCCAGTATGTTTCGGTGATTGCCTAGTCTTGTGGCGTAGTTAGTTTGTATATGTCTTACTTCTTCAACAACTGTGTTAATCTTTAGATTCGTGTGTATAGCGGCATTTTTCACATACCAAGGCGCCCGGAAAATTGATCTTAATATCTTAGATTGTAGCCTTTGTATTCTTTCTAGACTGGATTTGGATGCTGAACCCCAAAGCTGTATACCATATATCCAGGATGGTTTCATCACCGTATTAAATAAAAGTATTTTGTTGTCTAGGCTTAATTTAGATTTCGGACCAATGATCGATTGCAAATTGCTTATTTTCAGCTTTGCTTGCATTATCTTATTATCAATATGATATTTCCAAGTAAGCCTTCTGTCTAAGGTAACACCAAGATAGGTGACGTAATCTTTTTGAGTTACTATTTTGCCATTAATTGAGACAGTGGGGCAGGTATCTTTTTTTAGAGTAGCTTGTACACACTTAAACTCATTAACTTTAATTCTCCAGTCTGAAAGCCATTGTTCTACAATTCTTAGATGGCTTCGCAACCGTCTGGCAGCCGTTGAGGGATTTGAGTGCACACTAAATTGTGCTGTGTCATCCGCAAATGTTGAAGTAACGAGATTTTCATTAGTGGGCAAGTCACTTGTGAATATTAGATATAGAATGGGGCGGGGTGTAATAAGGCCTTTTGATTTTTAAGATTAAAACGTGTTTTTTTAGTTTTTTTAAGCTATTATTTATTTTTAACTTTTTAGTGAAATTTTTCATTAAAGGATGTTTTATGCGGACGCAAGAATAAAAGTAAATTTTTCACATACATTTTTTCCTTATAAAAAAAAAACATTGGTCATGAGAGCTAAGAAATGAAGCCTAACGAAAAAATATCAACTAATATGTACTATGTGTATCGAAGCAAAACTATTTCAGTTTTTAATCGGAGATATGCTCTTCTTTATTTGCCTGTGCATATTCACAATGAACAGTCAGCGCTCCAAAATATTCTCATTGTCCTATAATCACTTCCATATTTTTCTTGTATACCAAAAATAGTAAACAAGTTCTTGAAAATAAAAATTGCCAAACACATGTGAAAGTTACCAAGAAACCAACAACGAAAAAATAATCCATTTTGGTAATTACCAAGTTCGGCAACCGTAGCACGGTAGTGCTATAAATAGAATTTGAACAAACAAAACCAGTTCTTGCTTTGCATACGTATGTATGTACATGCAGTTGTTTTTATTGCAAACACAACTACAACAAAACAGAAAGCTTGTTTCTTATTGGCTTGCATACGGGAGTGAATTGAATCAAGGCTGCACAACGATAGCAACAAAAATATTTTGTTTTGTTGAATATCAAATAAAAATTAACAAAAAAATTTTGTTTTGTTGAATATCAAATAAAAATTATTGAAGTTATTTCGTTTCGTTGATTATCAAAAAAAAATTATCAAAATTATTTTGTTTCGTTGATTATCAAAAACAAAATAATAATAAGAATTTGTTTCGGCCTTACGGCTTCATTTTACTTTGAATTTTTATTAACGTTATTTGTTTTGATAATTTTTTTTGTTGGCTACCGAAACAAAATTTTTTCAATATTTGTTTTTTGATAATCAACAAAACGAAATTTTTTTTCATAATTTTTTTTGATAATTATCAAAACAGTATTTTTTTGTTCAGCACTTAACGTTAAAATTTTTCAAAGTTGAATTGAAGCCAAAATAATATTTTCGGTTATTGATAAAAAAATAACGTTAATGTGCAGCCCTGAACTGAATGAAATTCATAGAGGCTATTTTGAAGAGAGGTAACTTAAAAGCCTCAATGAAGCATGGAATATAATGCTGAATTTCCACTATATGATGTCGGTGGGCTGAATCTCATGTCAGGGCCGTGCGCACGGGGGGGGTTTTGGGGGTTAAAACCCCCCATGACCAAATCTAAGTTGCAATGGTTTTGCAAAAATTTTCAAAATACAGTTTATAAATTTTGCATTGAATTTTGACTCATAATTTTTGACAATATTAGTTACAATAATTTTACGGAAGAAGAATTGGTAAAAGTTGCAAAAAATAAGGTTGGCCAATACATAAGTTCGGCACTTTGAATTGCACTTGGAGCTTTCCGAAATTACAAAGTTGTGTAGCATATGTTCGTTTGGCATTTTTAAAAAAATTGTACTGATAACAAAAAATGTTCATTTTGTGAAAACAGTGAGCAGTTTCAATTAACAAGTACTGTAAACAGTACACGGAAAGAAATTTGTATACTTGAATCAAGAAAAATGCTTTCTTGAACTCGATTTAGAAAATTTTTAGGGAAATAAGAAAAATTGACTTAATTATTACTGGAAATAAGAAATTGAGTTTTCCAAAAATGAGACAATTATTTTCTTATTCAAGAACACTAACAAAATCTATAGAAAAAAAATGTTGAAAAAAAATGTTTAAATAAATAAGAACATCTTTTCTTAAATTTACTTAAATGAAGAAAATCTTTTTGCTACTATCAAGAAGAATTTAAGAAAATTGTGTTTCGACGAATTGGAACAACAAAATACAGCGAAAAAAAAATGTAAAATGAATAAGAAAACGTTTTCTTGAGCGAAGTAAAATTTTTCTTGCTGAATTTGCATTTCCAAAGTTACATGTATTTTTTTTCATTTGCCATCCGCTTTGCATATTTCTGAATATTTTGCAATTCTCAGATTGTTAGTGAAGCATTTGGTATAAGGATTTCACTATTTGCATCTTCATTTATATTAAATAAAATGTTGTCATTTCAATAAACAAGTCCTAGGAAAATACTAGTTGACTAATTATGGTTTTCTAATCCCTCATGATTAGTTTTCATTTTCCTTATTTTTTACGTTTTTAATATTTTTAGAAAATATTTGCTTAATTTAATATTTAATATTTTCTTATGCCTCAGACACACATGTGGTATGAATATTATGCTATGAAAATTTTCAATTAAACTACAATATGAGGGTGACACATATGTGGTATAGATCGAAATATTATTACTATACTACGATGTGTGTCTCTCGCATTACTTACTTAAGCTCGTATAAGAAAAGTTTTACTTGCAACAAAAAAATAATTTCTTAATTTATTTCAAAAAACAAGAAAAAAACACTTACCCTAAGTAAATTATTTCTTATTTATTTAAAATCCAATTTTACTTGAAGCAAGAAAATGTTTTCTTATTTATTTAAAATCCAATTTCACTTGAAGCAAGAAAATTTTTACTTATTTACTTAAAATCCAATTTTCTTGGATTTTCTTGATATTAAGAAATTATTTTCTAAGTTCAAAATCAAGTCTAATTTTTCTTGTCTCGGCATTGATTCTAGTAAAAAATTCTTTCCGTGTACTATTCAGGACCTGGTTAACTAGGTTTTGATGAATCATAATGAGTTTCAGAAAAGTTAGGGAACATTTAAATTAGTGATGGGCGAGTCCGAGATGTTTTATTCGATTCTCTCGATTGTTGAAACATCTCGAATGCTCTCGATGGTTTTCATTCGTATTCGAGTCAAGTCGTAAATGGCCGTCAGTCGAAACAATCGCTAAAACATCTCGGACTCGCCAACGATTCCTCTCGTTTTCAAAGCAACCCTACAACATCTTGGACTCGCTGCAAAAAATGCATAATATTTGTTGTTGCCGCTTGAATATCAAAATTGCTTTAAAAAACATAAGTACAAAGTGGTACAAATCTATTGCCGTTGTTGCTACTCGTAAACTTCATTTATTTCATAAGCGTCTCACTTCAGAAAATGTATTAATGTTTAAATAATTAGTTATTATTATTATGCACGACACGACACTCTTTAGTTGTGATTGAAAAAATGCATCGTCTGTGTATAGCATATTTTTCAATTTGGTTCATTTATTTATGTATTTGCCTCACTTCCACTAAAAATCCTACTTTCTTTATCAACAAACCTCATTTAGTTTATTTTATCAACTAAAACATATCATCGAAACAACCTACAACTCGCCGACTCGGAACAATCGCAAAAAAATCTCGGTTGTGTAGTCGAGATGTCATCGAAACAACCCCCGACTCGCCGACTCGGAACAATCGCAAAAACATCTCGATTGTTTAGTCGAGGAGCGAGTCAACTTTTGACTCGATTGTGATTTTGCAACGATAGCGATTCTCTCGATTGTCTAAACATCTCGGACTCGCCCATCACTAATTTAAATTTATGGTGTATGGGTCTGGATATCTGTTTCAGCAAATATGTTTATCTTAGCGAAAAATGTATGCGAATGCAAACCAAAATTAAAAACCCCCCCCAAGGCTAATTCCTGCGCACGGCCCTGTCTCATGTTGATGTCAGGTTTCGAATCCGGAGGAGAATAGAAATAATAGAAGAGAGAACACAATAAAAGTAAAGTGAATGTTTCAAAAAAATAATGATTGAGTTAAACGTTGGAACTTTTAGGATGGGATGAAGTTACATACATACATACATACATACATACATACATACATACATACATACATAAATACAGGTGAAGCTAATAAAAACGTGTTAAAAATAAAACTCAAAGAATAATTTTTATTTCTGAGCGATAAATATATCACTCAAGGAATAAGTGTTACTAGTAAACCCGGCCACGCGATGCTGTGGCTTTCAATTACACTGTGCGAGAATTTGAGGGTGGAGGACCACTTATTGCTGCATTTAACAATTTTTTTTATTGCCATTTTAAATTTGACTTCTCCTTAAAAATGGCAGAATATATATCGGCTTTAAGCCCCATAGATTCTTAATAATAAAATATAAAATTAAGCATATACATAATTACGGCACGGAGAAAACTATATTGATGTCACATCCATATTTATGGATAATCCTGTCTAATCCATAAGCTACGGATGTCATATCCATATATTACAAATAGTTTTTGGATATAGCACCCATTATACGGATATGATATCCATAGTTTATAGACCAGACAGAACTATCCATAAATATGGATGTGACATCAATATAGTTTTTTCCGTGTGGTTACTTTTATTTTCCGTCCACCTAGATTTTGTATACAAAGATTTTGTCCGAGGAGTCCCATATTAAAGTTTTAATGCGAATAATTTTCTACAACATCCCAGCAAACACAGTCTCTAACGTTAGAAATTTTGTCCAGATTACCTTAGATAACTAGTGTAATTCTCTATATATACTCAAATCGATAACTAGGGTTGAAAACTACACTAGAATTCGATTAGCGAGTGATAAGAGAAGGAGCCAAATCTCACGCCTTTTATCAATTCTCAATATATTTCTGTGATATATTGAATATACATACATATATTGAAATTAGATACTAAAAAATGGTAAAGTTAATATTACCGTAGTACAATGTTTTCCATTAAAAAGTACAAGAAGTACCTTTAATTCAAATAATAAGACTGAATTTTGTTTAAATTTCAGTTCTTATAAATGTGGTAAGCATATACATGTCAATATATATAATCATATGCAATTTAGGCACATATTGCGTTAATAAAATCTAAACAATGAAAAAATCATGTAAAAGGAGACAAAGCTTTGTTTTTCATTTCAATTGGAAGTATTTGCAAATTCTGATTAGAATCTCATTAGAGAACTACATTAGAATTCGATTCGAGAATTATAATGTTCTCGATTTGAGAATTAGATACCCTTTTGTTTGAGAACGCTATGATTCTCGATAGATTTTCGAGTCGTCCTCTAACGTTAGAGGTTTGTGAATGAGGCTAGTTCTCGAGTCATTCTCAAATCGATAACTAACCTCAGTGTTTGTTGGGATTTTATCCATATAGCTACCTCCAAAAGGTCATTTGTCGTACTTCTCTTTCTCTTTCTCTTCCCCTTTCCCTTTTATTTGCGCTTCCTCTTCCCTTTATCCTCTGCCATTTCCGTTCCTTTCATTTTCCCCTTCCCTTTCTTTTTATTACAGGACAAGATCTTTCATCACACTTAAAATTTTAAAACCGGACAAACTGTAGAGTAAAAATAAATTTTTGAACAGGTGGCAAATGGTTTGGTAAAAATCGTAATAAATTACTCATTTTCAGGCCAAGCATTTTCATATGCCTCGAAAAGCCATTTCATATGACACTCTAAATTTAAAAAGCAAAATAAATTTTTGGAGAAGGTTGCAACCCTCTTTGCAAAATTATGATAAAAATTAAATTGTGAACAGGTAGCATCCCTCTTTATAAAAAGTATAATAAATTACTTATTTTCACGCAGGTTCCTTTCATATGACACATCAAATTTAAAATCACACAAACTATAGCGTAAAACTGAATTTTTGAACAGGTGGCAACCCTTGTGTTAAAAATTGTAATAAATTACTAATTTCCAGCTGAAGCCCTTTCATATGGTACCTGAAATTTATAAATCAAGCAAACTATACAGGACAATTCAATTTTTAAACAGGTGGCAACCCTTTTCAATAAAGTTAAACCTTCCCGCACATCTACAGGCCAAGGCCTTTCATATGACACCCCAAATTCGAAAATCGGTATAACGGTGTACATGTTATGGTGCGTACAAAAAATCGCTTAGCGTAATATATATAGAGATGAGAAGATGAGATAAACTGTAGCGTAAAAATGGATTTTTGAACAGGTGGCACCCTTTTGTAAAAATTTTAATAAATTACTCATTTCCATGCCAAGCCCTTTCATATGACACATCAAATTTAAAAATCAAACAAACTATAACGTAAAACTGAAATTTTGAACAAGTGGCAACCCCTTTTGTAAAAATTTTATTAAATCACTCACTATCAGGTCAAGCCCTTTCATATGACTAGAGCTCCAGATTTTTTTTGAACCCGAACAAATGTTGTTCAAATGCTCGAACAGTCGTTTGTTTGTTTATTACCCGTATGTTTGTACGGGCATTTGAACAATTCGGGCATTTTGAGGTTTGTTTTTTTCTTTTGTTTATAATTTTTTTTTTATTCTTCATATGTAGTTGTTTTTATTTTTGTTTTTTCGATACACATTTTTTTTGTTTGTAAGCTCGAATGCTCGAATGTTTGTACGGGCATTTGAACAACAAACGGGCTTCAAACAAAAACGATCAATTCGAACTGTTTGATACCCGGGTATCTAGAGCTCTACATATGACACTTCAAATTTAAAAATCAAACAAACTATAGCGTAAAACTGAATTCTGGAACAGGTGGCAACCCTTTTTGTAAAATTTTTTATTAAATTACTCAATATCAAGTCAAGCCTTTTCATATGGTACCAAAAATTTTAAAATCAAACAAACTATTCAGGAAAATTAAATTTTCGAACAGCTGGCAACCCTTTTCAGAAAATTTAAACCTTCCTGCACATCTACTGGTCAAGCCCTTTCATTTGACACCACATTCTCGAAAATCGGTATAACGGTGTAAAAGTTATGGTTTTTACAAAAAATCGCTTAGCGTAATATATATAAAGATTTCTGATCAAAAAAATAAAACTCAAAAAATAATGATTATTTTTGATTTTTATGGATATCGCTTAAAATTTTTCGATCATAGTGGATTCGGATAGTGCTCTTTCAGACATGCATACACACAAACTCAATACTCTTCTACGATGTTTGCAAGTATTTGATTTTTTCACTGAAAATATAACGAATAATGATTATTATGGGTCCCTGCTCGAAAATGATTAAACGATAACACTGTGGAACAAATTCAGGTCAACAAAAGTTAGGTCGGTTCTGAAAGTCAGGGGTGAAAATAGAGGCTAAATTAGAAGACCCGTATCGTGGCGTTTGTTTAGGTTAGTTCGAATTTGTTTTTAATCAACCTTTGAACTATGCAGGCAAATGCCGATTTTCAGCATATTGTTTGTATGGTTTTTTGGCTATAACTCGTCGACTAATTGAGATTTTGGAGTGACACCAAACGAAAGAAAATTAAATTTCCTATACATGAATTCTATAACATTTTTCTCTGCCTCTTCTGAAATATTGACGATTAAATTTGAATTTTTTCGTTTTTATGAAAATGCAATTAGCATATGGGCTCTATTGGTCTATCGCAATGGTCTTCACAGCTATCGCGCTTCCGCGCTTTTTGTTTTTGTGCCGCGCTTAAGCATAGGCAAGCGCGCCGAAAATCACCGCGACCGCGCATTCTATCCTCTCGCCTACAAACGTAGTTTAATGCTATACCCATTAGGAACAGCTGCGCAAAATTACTATTAATTCATGTGAAATTACATATAAAGGAATAATTTTGGATTTTTTTTTGTATCAAACAATTTTTTCACTATCAGACCTGGAAGACAAATTATGGTGTTAGTTTATTTTATTATATTGAACACTTTTAAAAGTATTTAATGAAACCTGAATTTTCAAAGCAATCAATTCCGACGGGGTTCGTGTACACGCTATTTTTTGGCTTCCATTTTTCTTTTTTATTTTCTGCAGAAGCGGGCTACAGCGAGTCGCCGCCTACACACTGAGACAAATTGTTGTAAATTAAGATTTGATACGGAATTCAATAGTGTGATATGTATATACTTATGTAGATTTTTTAACACAGCTATAAAACTTATACTATAAAATTTATAGTACCTATGTATAAATTAAACTTTAACTATTAAAGCGTGCGCTAATAATGAAAAATATAAAAACGCACAACACCAGCACCATAAAAAAATATCAATTTATAAATTTTCAAAATTTTTCGGGTGTACTTTTAATAATGGAGGAAGTGGGCGGTCGCAATTTTTTTGCTCTTATTGTCGGCCATGATTTTTATTTCAAAGTAACGGTGCCCGCGCTTCCATAAGGGCTTGGTGGAGATCACTGGTCTATCGTGTGCAAGTGCAACGGAAAACACTAACACATTTCACGTTATGCCCGACGTTTCGCTAAACTTTTTAGCACCCTCAGGGGCGAAATCTTTATTTAAAAGCAACATAGACAAAAAATCAATATAAGTAAAAACAAATAAAAACATCGACATATCACAGAAGAAAAATTAATAATTTTGTATACATAACCGACGGTGATGGACGTAAACTTACATGAAATTGTGAAAGCTAAAAAAAATTTTTGTTTAAACAATTAACATTATAAACATACATAAACTTGATACCTTCAACAACAGGTACACTCGTCAGACTAAATACATATAATTTATAAACAATGTACATACATAGCTGCAATTTCGTCTGTGTCTTCTTTTTATACTCAGCTGTACTAGTACACAGAGTATTATAGTTTTAATCACATAACGGTGGATTGTAACAGAGTGAAATAATCGATAAAGATATAGACTTATATATATCAAAATGATCAGGGTGAAAAGAGAAATCGATTGAGCCATGTCCGTCCGTCCGTCCGTCCGTCCGTCTGTCCGTCCGTCCGTCCGTCCGTCTGTCCGTCCGTCCGTCCGTCCGTCTGTCCGTCCGTCTGTAAACACTCTAACTCGCGCAAAAATTGAGATATTTTGATGAAATTTGAAATGCAAGTTGGTATCGCGACTGGGACGGTTGGTATTGAAAATGGGCGAAATCGGACCATGACCACGCCCACTTTTCCTATATAGAAAAAATCGGAAATTTGGTATCTCAGTCACCAATATATCTGGAGCGATGAAATTTTACCCACGTGCTGAGCTCAGGCCCCTAGGAAGAAATTTGATGACATTTTGGAAAATGGGCGGTGCCACGCCCACTTATTAAGGGTCAAACCTTGGAAGTTTTATATGTCATAACTCAGAAACCATTAAAGATATATCGACAAAATTTGGTACGCGTGATTTACTTACTTAGGCAAACGTTTGGACGGAAAATAGTTAAAATCGGTTGACGGCCACGCCCACTTTTATATATTTGTATTATAAAGTGACCTAATAAAAACATTTTAAGCCATATCTCTGTCAAATATAAAGATATATCATTGAAATTTTGGCGCATGAGTCCAACTATGGACATTAAACAAAAAACACAAAAATTTTGGAAAATGGGCGGTGCCACGCCCACTTATTAAGGGGCAAACATTGAAAGTTTTATGAGTCATAACTCAGAAACCGTTGAAGATATATCGATGAAATTTGGTACGCGTGATATACTTACTTAGTCAAATATTTGGACGAAAAATTTCCGAAATCGGTTGAGGGCCACTCCCACTTTTATATATGGGTATTATAAAGTGACCTAATAAAAACATTTTAAGCGATATCTCTGTCAAATATAAAGATATATCATTGAAATTTTATAGCGGGAGTCCAACTGCGGACATAAAACGAAAAACACAAAAATTTTGGAAAATGGGCGTGGCACCGCCTCTTTTTATAGACAGGAATATACGAGATTTCTGAGCCCATAAATCGACAAATAATTGAGATATTATGACGAAACTTGGTTTATACACTTTTATAACATGTGTTAATAGCCACGCAAAAATTTATTGAAATCGGTTTATGACCACGCCTCCTTTTTAAGAAAGATATTTCTGGAACACTCTTTGGGAATTTGTAACGTGACATCTTTATAACTAGAAGTCATAAAGGAATGAAATTTTGCACAAAGAATAATATTCATATGCTTAGTTGGATGACTGATAAAAAGTTAGAAAATGGGCGTGGCTACGCCCACTTTATGCAGCACTCGCTTTATATTAAGTGCACCGTGTTTCCATCAAACACAAACAAACAATGAAAGCATACAGCTGAGTATCTAATGTTCGATTCCACTCGAACTTAGGCTTCCTTACTTGTTTGTTTACCGTACGTTCCCTATTCTTTAAAATATGTAAACTCTCCAAAGTGTATCTTGTTTTCTCTTTTCTTTCGATGTCTATTACTTTAGTGTTGCTTAAATCAGCTGTGTGTCCCTTTAAAGTCATATGTTGAGCAAGTGCAGTGTTTATTCTCTTTTTTCGTATGTCCGTCTCGTGCTCGGCCAACCGTACACCCAGTGGTCTTTTTGTAGTGCCTATATATATTTTATCACATGTTGTGTGGTCATTACCTCGGCAAGGGATTTTGTATACCACGTTGGCTTTTTGATTGAGGTCAATTACACTTTTTGTTTTACTGTAGATCTTAGAGAGTGTTTCATTAGATTTATAGGCGAGAGTGACGTTTTGAGTTTTCTTTCGTAAATTATGATATAGGTTGTCAGTGAGCTTGGGTACGTAGGTGACACTGCGATATTGCATTGTTGGATTGTTGGTTTTCTTTGATTCTTTCTTCGTTTGAAAATTTTTGTTTCTATTAGAGATTTTATTAAATGTGTGGGATAATTGTTGCTTTTCAATATTTTGTATATTTTGTTGATGTTTTGTTGCTGGAATTCAGGATGGCTTATCGTTAAAATTTTGTCAATTAAGTTTTTTTGCTGTGTTTATTTTGTATTTGTTTGGTTGAGAAGACAGGAAATTTAATAGTTGTCCAGATGAGATAGGTTTCGAGTACCAGTCAAGAATTATTTTGTTTTGTCTTCTATGAATGAGAAGGTCAAGAAAGGGAAGTTTAGAATTTTGCTCTTTTTCTATAGTGAATTGCAACTTGTTGTGATAGTGATTAAATGTGCTAAGAATGGTGTCTGCGTCATCTCTTTTTACAAATTTTCCAATGACTCTTTTAATTTTAGTGAGTTTTTGATGTTGTATTCGTCAGATATTAAGGAAGAGATAATTTTGCCTACAAATTTTGATAGTTGATAACATGGTACACCGAATGAAGAAGCTATTGGACGGAGAGGTATATTGTCATTATGTATTTTTGGAAGGCCGTAAAGACGAGGAGCAAACGGGGCATTGCCTGTTAGTTGGTGTTTTTCAGTTAAACTTATTGTCTTGTTTTTGTATAAACTATCAACAATGATATTATTTTGTTTGTGTAAAGCGTTTGTTGGATCATTCCTTGCTGTTTTGTATGTGTTCTTATCCGAAAGCAACTGGTTCATTTTGTCTCTGTAGTCTTTAGCATACGTAGCAACTGTCTTATTCCCTTTGTCCGAATCTGTAATAATAATTTCATTCTTATATTTACTTAAAAATATCTTAGTTTTTTTGAAAGTTTCTAATATACATTTTTCTACTGGGTTGTGTTTTATATGTCGCCTGTGTTGTATTAGCCCATTGCTCAGTCTACTTCTCTCGATTTCCTTTTCTCTTTCGTCATCAATTAGCTGAATCGCTTGTTCCATTTCCGCAATGATCTTGATAGGATTTAAGCTTTGTTTGGTGGTGGGTAAGGTGAATTTTTTGCCCAGAGAGAGCAACCACTTCATATCTACGGGGATGGTGATGTTTGTTTTGTTGACAAAGCAATCATTGTTTTTGTACTGTATGCCCAAGTATTCCATTCGTTGTTGTTTGAGATGTTCTATTTTACGTAAATGTGTTTGTTCTTGTTCTTGTGCTATTCTTTTATTTATGCACGTTTGGTGGGAGATGAAAGAGGTGAAGTCCATTTCACTAAGGTTCCTTTTTAGATATCGTTCCGCAAAATTCAGTTGGTTCCTTGTGTTTTTGATGTTAATGTTAGTTTGTGTGATCTCTATATTTAACATTTTTTCGAGAAAAGTGACTTTGGTCATTTCAATATCTCTTTTTACATGCTGTGATGTTGTTTCTATTCTTATGTTTTTTGAGTTATTTAAATGGTTGAGTTATTTAAATGGTTGGGAATTATCTTGTATTTTCGGCATTCTAATAGGAAATAAAGTTGCTTTTGTCGTTTAGTGAGTTTTTGCTTATGCTTGCTGTAATCTTTTAATGTTATATACGTTTTTTCCCCATATTTGTGTTTCATATGTTTGAAGTAGTCCTTCATTTTGTTTTTGGAATTTTTTTGTGTGTATGTTTATCTTACAATTAAATAAAGCTCTTCTTTGTGTGTATGTATGTATATCGGCAGGCCCACCGAAAATATTATAATATTATTTTTCGATTTTTTAAAGAAAATATTGACTTTGTCAGGCAATATCTTTAAAACCTTCGGTTTTACTCCTTTACGTGAAGCTCTATTCTATTGGGGAAAAAGATAAGCTATCAACGATGAAAATCCATGGTAAAATGGAAAAGTTATAGGCGATCAAGTAAATACAGCCAAGTCGCGCAATGCCTCTGCATGGGTACATTCTATGCATATTGTACCAATACCTACACATCTACAGAAGCACCGTATTGGCAGCGCAGTAGATACAAGCCCATTTACGGGTATAATATATATATGTCTGTGTAAAGCTCATCGTTAATTCTCCGTCGATACTCGCCCACGCCAACGCGCAAAGGTCCATAAATCTTACGAAGAACTTTTCTCTCGAATACTCCAAGTGCCACCTCATCTGATTTTGAAATTGTCCATGCTTCTGCGCCGTACATGAGGACTGGAACGATGAGCGTTGTAGAGTGTGATTTTTGTTCGTCGAGAGAGGACCTTACTTTTCAGTTGCCTACTTAGTCCGAAGTAGCATTTATTGGCAAGCGTGATTCTTCGTTGGATATCCGTGCTGACATCATTCTTGGTGTTAATTCTGGTTCCCAAATAGACGAAGTCCTTAACAGTTTCGAATTTGTAGCTATCAACTTTGACGTGGCTGCCAAGGCGTGCTGTTTCTTTGTGTGATGACAGGAGGTACTTCGTCTTGTCCTCGTTAACCGCCAAACCCATTTTCTTAGCCTCTTTATCCAGCTTGAAGAAGGCAGAACATACGGCGCGAGTGTTAGTGCCAATGATGTCGATATCATCGGCGTACGCCAGCAGTTGTACACTCTTGTGGTATAAAATGCTTCCTGTATGGTTAAGTTCTGTTAAGTTTTCCAGCATCAAATTGAAGAAATCACACCAAAGGGAGTCACCTTGTCTGAAATCTCGTTTGGTCTCGAACGGTATTGTCGGTGTCGTATTGTGAAGATCTGATCGATGGTAGATTTACCAGGTCTGAAGCCACACTGATAAGGTCCAATCAGATTGTTGACGATGGGCTTCAGTCTTTCGCACAATAGCTAAGACCTTATATGCGATATTCAGGAGGCTTATCCCACGATAATTGGCGCGTACTGTGGAGTCTCCTTTTTTGTGGATTGGGCGGATCACACTTAAGTTCCAATCGTCGGGCATGCGCTCGTCCGACCATATTCTGCATAGGAGTTGATGCATGCATTAACTCTTCGCCACCATGTTTGAATAGCTCGGCTGGCAAGCCGCCAGTGCCCGGCGCTTTATTATTCTTAAGCCGAGATACTGCTATTCGCACTTCATCATGATCAGATGGTGGAACATGCCTACCATCATCTGCTATTGGGGATTCGAGTCGTACATCTTCTCCTTCAGCAATTTCACTGTTGCCATTATCTAGCAAGGAGGAGAAGTGATCCCTCCACAACTTAAGTATGCTCTGGACATCAGTTACCAGATCGCCGTTATCGTTCGGGCAGGAATATGCTTGGTCTTGAAACCTTCAGTCATCCGCCTGATTTTTTGATAATTTTCGAGCATCGTTCTACCCGCCAGCATCTCAAGCTCTTCACACTCGCGCCTTTCAGTCTCCCTTTTCTTCTTTCGAAAAAGGCGCCTCTCTTCCTTCCTCGCCGTTCGATAACGCTCCCATACGTTTCGCGTTGCGCCCGCACGCCCCATAGGCATCGCGACATTCCTTGTCGTACCAGGTGTTTTTGCGGGCGCGCTTGTATCCTATAGATTCCTCAGCGACGATACGAAGTGAACGAGCGATGTGTTCCCATTCCTCAGATACATCGTTTGGTGAAGGATTGCTCTCAGAGAGCAGGAGTGAAAGCCGAGTGGTGTATTCATTGGCTGTCTGCGTCATGTGCAGCCTTTCGACTTCAAACTTTCCTTGCTGTCCTGTTGGCACATTCGTTGCTGCACAGAGGCGGGTGCGTACCTCGGCTGCTACAAGATAGTGGTCGGAGTCGACATTGGGACCACGGATTGTGCGCACATCTAGGATGCTGGAGCTGTGTCTGCCGTCGACCATGACGTGATCAATTTGATTTCGCGTTTTTCGATCAGGGGACAGCCATGTGGCTTGGTGTATTTTTTTGTGCTGGAATCTGGTACAGCAAATACACGCTCCTCTGCATGGCCGCTGTAATATATAGCGCAAGGCCCACATTTCTTCTTGCCTTGCCCCTTCCACCGCATCTCTTGTATGGCGGTGATGTCAGCTTTCACTCTTCCGAGGACATCAACCAGCTGGGCAGAGGCACCTTCCCAATTAAGGGTCCGGACGTTCCAGGTGCTTACCCTCAAATCATTTGCCATGGTCGTTATCAGAAAGGGGTGGTCTCATCCGAGGCTTTGCTGTTGTTTTCATTGGATAGGATTTTTACGTGGTGGGTCCCAAGCCCGACGCACAACCCGCCCTGCGGGAGTTGTATATTGTTACACGTTTATATAGCGAGCCGCTTGCTCCAAGACAGACGCCCGCTCGCAGCCGCACCTTCTGGTGAACAGAGCTGCAGTTATTCCCCTCAACATGCCCTTAAACCGAATATGTCGGAGCGGCCTTGTCGAGTTGTCGCCTTCTCACTTTAGTTCACCACCAAACGGGTGATCGGTGGCTATCCAGAGGTCACTGCGCGGAAGTCGTGAGCTGCTTGCTCCGCATGCAAAAGAATCGCTCTGGCCACCCCCAGGTGGATGGCAGTCAGAAGCTTTCCCCACTTACGTGGACTTCTACACACGGAGCCATCCGTTGGTGTCACTCCAACGAAAAAATCTCAATTAGTCGACGAGTTATAGCCAAAAAACCATACAAACAATATGCTGAAAATCGGCATTGCCTGCAAAGTTCAAAGGTCGATTAAAAACAAATTCGAACTAACCTAAACAAACGCGGCGATACGGGTCTTCTAATTTAGCCTCTATTTTTACCCCTGTCTTTCAGAACCGACCTAACTTTTGTTGACCTGAATTTGTTCCACTGTGTAACCATAGAAAATTTAGACACCCCTTTTTCCATCGAGTAAAATGTTTTAGATTACCACACAGCTATGTAATCAATTCCGCGCTTTTGGTGTTGTTCGCTCACAGTGAGATGAGTTTTTGTCAGAAAAGTGCCGGAATGAACTATTCCTTTAACCAAACTACAAAAATTCGATGTACTTATTTAATTATATATGTGATGCAAGGTGGATTCTCCATATCTACATTGCAACCGCAATAACTTTTTATCTCAAACTAAGCCAAAAATTTAATTATAATAATTCGTCTCACTTGTTGGCCTTTTTAAGTTAGGGCATTCTAATTTTAAGGTAGGGCATTGCCCCACAATGTCTCCCCCTAGCTACGGGCCTGGCTCCATTCCGTCCACGAAACCACCATCATTCCATTGTGGGGACCAGCCCACGCCTTTTTTGGCTGGACTGCTTTAGTTTAACGACTCAGATTGGGCGCTTGTTCATGTCCCTCAGCCTTGCGCTTGCGCCCATCTGCAGTTCTCAAATTACTGGAACTATTTCTGCAGTAACGTGCTATGTGTCCTATTTTCCACATCTGAAGCATTTCACAGCATAGTTTTTTTTCAGCATTTCATCCAATGCCTCCTATATTTTGCATAGTAAGTCTGGCATTTCAACTTCCACACGCCTTGTAGGTGGGCTTGCTCAATAGAGATGCTGTTTCCTGCGTCAAGGCATATGATACCGTTTCATCAAAAACTTTCTTTGGATTTGCATAGGTAACCTTCAATATCTCGTATTCCATTGATGAAGCTTTGAATTTTCATTCTCGGAATGAATTCTTGAGGTGCGCCTGCGTTCGCCAAAAGAAGAAAATTCTTGTAATGTCTCATTTGGTTTTTGGAAGCGATTCTGCAACTCTATTTGATATATCTGCTTCCTGTGCTCGCTACCATAACGTCTTTCAACGGCACTAATAATTGCGTTATAGCTGTTGCTTTCGCCCTCGCGCAAAATCCTAACTTTTTTCATACATAAAACATACCTTGAACTCCTTTAGAGATAATCAGCTTGAAAAATTAAGATTACATCGACGCTTCCAAAGAAAACTGTACTAAGTCTGAAAACTGTGTTTTGCAGGAGAAGCTCTCAAAGTTTAAACTCGATATGAAACTTCAGTTGTATGCTAAGCATATTTTCACTTGTAACTTCTGTTTGGATTGAACGATCAACACCAAACTCGACTATATCAAAGTTAGGGTGCGCCTTATTTAAAACCGTAAGAAAAAATAAAAATTAGCTACGTTGTTTTTCATGGCAAGCTCTCAAAATTCTTATTCTGTAAAAATCTCGAGTTGTATTATAGGTACACCTTTGCTTATAACTTTTGATTGGATTGTCCGATTGATACCAAAATTAGACAGCGTCTAATCTAAGGCAGTAATATTTGAAAACGTGAAAAACGGGAAAATGTACTAAGTCGACTTAGCACAGTATTGTTTGGAAGCGTCGATATGGCAGTTGCCACGCCCCGTTTTCCGATAACGTCGCACGACGAAGTTGCCTAGTTGGTCAACTTCGTCGCGTGGTGTCGCGTAGTTCACCTCAATTGCAGCGTAGTGCGGTTGCTTACATAAGAATACATGCAAAGAATATTTTTTCGCGTCTTGCAGCGTCGCGTAGAGTAGTTTGGTACGGTTCTAGCTTAAATCGCTGAATTTTGCATCAGGTATAGGTCTTCCAGAGGGAAAAAGTAGAGGAGTGTTAGCCATTTTAAATGCGTCATCAGATACTTTTTTTTCTTATTTATTTCAGTTCTTTGCATTACTTTTAAATCATCGAAAGCAAAAATTGTATTTTTTATTAATTAAATTTAGTTTTTAATTAATTCAATATTCTAATAACAACACTGGATCACAAAATGAAATTTGTTGTCTGTACTTTTGACGTGACTATCCTATCTATATGTACAATCGGTCGCTGATTCCGAAAATCGGGTTAATTTTTAATTCTATGGGAAGGTTTTTGAAATGTCGGCAATTTACCGTTATTTGGCCAATGGCACTGATATTAAGAGAAGGGAATAAATTAAAGTTAAAGTTGTATAAGAAACCCATAGCTTCAGATCGAATTATCAATTTTTACTCGAAACACCCAAAAACAATGATAATTAATACAGCAATGGGCTGTATACGACGAATGCTGAATATATCGGACGACACTTATCACGAAGAAATTACTAGAGAAATAAAAATATTATTGAAAACAAACAATTTTCCGAAAAATATCATCAACACATTATGTGAATTTCAATGAGCTATTGGCCATTTTTTTTTTTTTTTTTTTTTATATACATTATTGAAAAGAGCTAAAAAAGAAAATCAACAAACAGCAAAACAAGTTAAAATCTTTAAGTCCATAACCTATGTACCCAATTTATCAGAACGCCTAACGAAATCAGACTGTTATAATAAAGAAGAAATAAAAATAGCCCATAAGCCGAAAAACACTCTCAAACATCTGTTCAACCGAACAAAGGCAAAAATTCCAAATATTAAAAAAAGCAATGTAATATACAAAATCCCATGTGACGGTAAGAACGGTGAATCCTGTAAACCAAATATATGTTGGACGACAAAATCTAAATTTAAAGCAAGACTAACACAGCATAAATCATACGTAAAAAATTGTCAGAAAAATACACACAAAACAGCACTAATGGCCCACTGTGCAAACACCGACCATATACCGAACTTCGAAGAGGCCAGTATTCTACAACAAGAACAAAATTACAGAAAACGATTTACTCTTGAAATCATTAACACACCCACAAATATATGACTTAACTACAAAACTGACACCGATAACAGCGCTCGTTTTTATAGACATTTGTTAACAAATAAATAGTTTAAAACTCCACGTCAAACAAAGAAGACGTGAATATCCAAAATTAAAATTGTATACTCCTACGTATATGTCTAATAGTGTAATTTAAGTATTTTATGTTCCTGTATAAAATATTTCGGGGTTTTTCTTTTCTTTCTAATTATTGTATTGTTTGTTTTTTATTGTTATATTTATAGCCCCTGAAGACGATCGCCGAAGAAGCGATCGAAAT
Source organism: Urophora cardui (assembly GCA_960531455.1). Taxonomy (NCBI): domain Eukaryota; kingdom Metazoa; phylum Arthropoda; class Insecta; order Diptera; family Tephritidae; genus Urophora; species Urophora cardui. The sequence goes on along the minus strand of OY482673.1, from coordinate 92,291,629 downwards.
ATATTGGGCAAAAAGAAAAATTTTGTGTTTTCTTATTTGTGGACCTTAAGCCAGCAAAAAACCAACAAAGGATAAAAAAAGTTTGTTTTATTGTTTTAGAAAGTTTCAGCCTTCAGAAAACTCTTTGATTGGGGTCTCTTTCCCAACAGGTTTCAAATAGGGCTAACCCTACATGTCCCTATATTTTCTCACTGTCTACAAATTTCGATATTTCAGAATATAGTTTGATGGAGGTCCCAAGTTTTACAACTTTAAACGCCTCCCCACGCTAGGTGTTCCGCAACTGGAAGTGCTGATTACAGTAACATTCCATCACTAAAATGCAACCAATTCTGGAAATATGTATGCCTTCAGAAGACTCTTTGATATTTTTGTCACGTGCTCCTGGACTATATTCTGAAGAGCTGACAACCCTTGAGTTATAAATAGGGCAAAAGGAAATATGCAAATGCATATTTTTATGCAGCAGTTCTATTTACAAATAATAAATATATATCGGCGTTTTAGCTCTAACTTGTTAGGGCATATTTTCACATATTTGACCTAAAGGTTTATTTTTGCATATCTTGACTTATTTGCATATTTTTGGCATATTTTGCTATAAATGCATATTTTAGCACATTATTTCATCATATTTTTGCGCCTCGTTCGCAAAATAGTTTTTATCTACATTTTTTACTCTGCCAACTTTGTTTTGTATATACTATACATACTAGCCCTGTTTTTTTTCAAGCGCATATACATCTGCGCTTAAATTTTGTATGGATTTTTAAGCGCACATCTCTATCCGCGCTTAGTTGTCCATACAAAATTTAAGCGCAGATGTATATGCGCTTGAAAAAAAACAGGGCGATTATTTGCCATTCCTCTTTGTGTGACAAGTTCAAGGCGAATTTTAATAATTTTCACAATGCTTCATTCAAATGTGCTATAAAATTTGCGAATTTGCCCAATAGGAGAATGTATGCACTGTGTAATTGCAGAAGATGCGGAGCTTTAACTATTCTGGTGGTTAAATAGAAAAAAATAAATCTATCTATATATATAATAAAAATGGTGTAAAAAATGTATAGTACCTCATTAAATGAGAGCAGCTGGGCCGATTTCTGTAAAGTTTTTTGTGAGTTGGCGCAAACGTCAAAGCTGTGTGATCGATAATTATTTTGCTCCTTAATTTTGTGCTTTAATATTGTATAATAATTTACTTTAATTTAAAAGTTCTTTGCGAAAAAGTGATTAATTTAGTGCACTACAGAAGCAATAAAGTTAAACAGAGTTTGGTTAATTATTTATTGAATATTTTTAATTTAAAATTTCAAGTGTGATTGCCGAGTCATTTTGCATATTGTTGTTGCAGTTGTGTGGCAGTACAGTTCATTTTGGCCACCTGGTGCTTTTGTTCGCGAGTTTGAAAACAGGCCTAAAATACATGGTCACAATACGGCGAAAATTTCTCGTACTGCTTCAAAAAACTGAGTATAACCTTAAATTCCGCATTAAATATTTTCTATCAAAATGTCAGGGGCCTGAACACCAAATTAAGTGATTTTTATTTAAAAACGATTGACTGCGTCTATAATGTAATTTCTTTTACCGAAACATGGCTTAAGCCTCATGTTTTCGATTCTGAAATCTTTTGTAACCATTATCAGGTATATAGAAATGATCGCGTAAACAGAATCGGCGGTGGTGTCTTGTTTGCTGTAAAGTCCTCATTACATTCTGAGGTGGTCAGTACACCTAATATTGGTGGTGTGGAGTCGATTTGCATTCGAATTAAGCAAGGAAAGGATTGGATTTATTTATTTGCTTGCTATATCCCGCCAGCCTGCAATATAAGCGTGTATATGGAATTAGCATCTGTGCTTAAAGATGTACACGCGCTGATGAACTCCTCTGACTCTATGCTTGTGTTAGGCGATTTTAATCTTCCGTGCATTTCTTGGAGCGTTTCAGAGGAGAATATTATTCCGAACTCATCGAGATCGGACATGAATAGCTTTTTCGATCAGATTGCCGATCTTTCCCTCAACCAGGTGAACATATTTCAGAATGCGTTCGGGAAAATCTTAGACTTAGTTTTTGTAGATGATAGCTCTAAGTATGTCCTTCACCGCTGTGACCCTCCTTCTACCGGAGGACTTATACCACCCTTCTCTAGAGATTACATACGAAATTGTAAACAATATTAATGGCTGCATTTCTAGTTCAGCTAACACAAATACATATTATAATTTTTCCAAGGCCAACTTTAAAAAACTTAATCATGAGTTAGCTAGTTTAACATGGCCAAAATTCAATAACGATGTCGAGCAAAACGTTTTACTTTTTAATAAAATTATTCATTGCCTATTTGAAAAACTTGTGCCTAAACGTGTTCGTGAGTACAGTGAGCCATTACAACCTTGGTTCACAAAAGAGCTTAAAACTTTAAAAAATAAGAAATCCCGATTTTTCAAATCATACAAGAAATCGGGCTTGCATGCCGACTACTTAAAGTATGCTGAGCTTAGACGCCAATACTTTGTGTTAAATAAAAAATGCTATAAAGCTTATATACGTAAAATTAAGTCTAATTTTATTCGTAATCCAAAATCGTTTTACAGTTTCGTAAACTCCAAGAGAAAAGTTAATGGGTTTCCGTCTGCTATGAGATATCAAGACAACACTTCAAGTGATAGTCAAGAAATTTCCAATCTTTTTGCACAATTTTTCAAACATAATTATTCCAACATAGAAGAACTTCCATTTCGTAACTATCCATATCGATTATCTCCTAATACATCAATTTACAAACCATATATATCTGCAGATGACGTGTTATCAGCTTTATTATCATTAAAAGAGTCATTTAGTTATGGTCCTGACCAGATACCAACATGCTTTCTAAAAAAATGTGCCATAAACCTGTTTAAACCACTAACTGCATTATTCAATAGTTCCTTAGAACAAGGCATTTTCCCTATGCTCTGGAAAGAGTCATTCATTATCCCCCTTCATAAAAGCGGGAGTAGGTCCTCCATAGAAAATTATCGAGGTATAGCAAATATTTCGGCTATTCCTAAATTATTTGAAGCAATAGTTACCAATAGATTGTCTCATTCAACGTCCTCATTAATTTGTGATTCCCAACACGGGTTCTGTAAGGGTAAATCAACGGTCACAAACCTACTGGAGTTTACCACTAGTATTTCAAATGGATTTTCTCAAAACTTGCCCACTGATGTTATATACACGGACTTCAGCAAAGCATTTGATAAAGTCAATCACACCTTGCTGATTCTTAAACTTGATCTTCTTGGCTTTCAGCCCAGCCTTTTGCAATGGATATCTTCATATCTTTTAAATAGGACACAAAAGGTGATTTTCAAAAATGCTTACTCGTCTATTATTAATGTTACTTCAGGAGTTCCTCAAGGCAGTCACCTTGGCCCGATTCTGTTTTTGCTATTTATTAACGATATAACTACTACAATTAAACACTCAAAAATTTCATTGTATGCGGACGACGTAAAGCTTTTTAGATCAATCTCTTCATTTGATGATAGAACTTTGCTTCAGGAAGATTTAAATTCCTTAGTTTCTTGGTGTGACACTAACTTAATGCCACTTAACCTCAATAAATGTAAATTCATGCGCTTTTCCCGGAAAACCGTACAGCCAGCTTCTTATGCAATAAATGGCTTAGGCCTCGAACAAGTAAATGAGTTTGTGGATTTAGGTGTAATAATGGACTGCAAACTTAGTTTTAACATTCATATTAATGCTACAGCAAATAAGGTAAGAGGTGTCTTAGCGTTTGTAAAACGTTGGTCAAAGGAATTCAGCGACCCATACATAACTAAAACACTCTTTACAACTTTAGTAAGACCTATATTGGAATACGGTTCCATAGTTTGGAATCCATACTATCAGATTCACTCTGATCGCTTAGAGTCAGTCCAAAAACAGTTTTTGATTTTTGCTTTAAGAAATTTGCCTTGGGATTCTGGTTACAATCTTCCACCGTATACTAGCCGTTTAAAACTCCTTAATCTTCCGACTCTTGCAAGTCGACGAGAAATGTTAGGGGTAATATTTATCGTTAAGCTCTTGAATGGCTTAATTCTTTCTCCTTTCTTGCTAGCTGAAATAAACTTTAACATTCCTTCTCGTTCAACAAGACACTTCAACCCTATCTACTTAAAGCAGTGTAAATCAAACTTTGAATTAAATGAACCTTTCCGGGGTTTATGTAAGAGCTTTAATTCCTATTCCAGCTTTTTAGATATTTCGGACTCACTTTTCATTATAAGGGAAAAAATACTGTCTTATCTTAACACATAGTAGCGATTATTCTGTTATAATTCTCAAGACTAACTTCAATTGTACTATACTCAGCTGATGATTTTATTTCTCTGTAGCTGAGCAGTTTAAGATCTCGACGCTTAACAAACTCCTGCCACTCAACACCTCGGCATTTTATGTAAATAAAAATATCCGTACGTCATGCGGGTGCGCCTCTCGTGCGGTCGGGCGGGATTGGAGGGAGTGGGTTATTATTATTATTATTATTTGTTCGTATTTTCGAGGAGAAGGTTCTTAAGGAAGAAAATTTTGGAAAATCGCCGAAAATTGGTAAAATCCGTGTGTATGTATGCATGTGCGCATGGGTACATAGAATTTCCAAATAGTGAGAGCTTCCGGAATACAGCCCTAAATGTGGACCCAGATCGACCCAGCAAGTCTTCAAGCAATATTGCTATCAAATGAAAGGCGTTGAACAGGCCTTCAACATAAAGTTATTTTCATTGTGATGCCTAGGCCGGGTCCCCAGATATTAGTCAAAACGTAGAACCGAGTGACCCTGGATATAGGTATCAAATGAAATACGTTGAGCAGGACTTCAACAAGCAACTATTTTTTTCATTACGATTTCTTAAGCTGTTTCCCAGAGATGGCTCAAGTAGTGGGCCCGGATGGTCATGGACGGTCCCGGTAAGGTAAATGTAAAGGTAAAGGTAAAGGTAAAGGGAAAGGTAAAGGTAAAGGTAAAGGTAAAGGTAAAGGTAAAGGTAAAGGTAAAGGTAAAGGTAAAGGTAAAGGTAAAGGTAAAGGTAAAGGTAAAGGTAAAGGTAAAGGTAAAGGTAAAGGTAAAGGTAAAGGTAAAGGTAAAGGTAAAGGTAAAGGTAAAGGTAAAGGTAAAGGTAAAGGTAAAGGTAAAGGTAAAGGTAAAGGTAAAGGTAAAGCTAAAGGTACAGATAAAGGTAAAGGTAAAGGTAGAGGTAAAGGTAGAGGTAAAGGTAAATGTAAATATAGGGATATGGATAGCGATCGGGAAAGTACGTTTATCGCGGCGAATATAACTATATAACTTTTATTCAGAGAATAGACACTTTTTTTATTATTCGCAGTCATTAAGATGGAAGCTAAGATAAAGGTGAGCAATACGGTAACCAAAGACTTTTCTTTAGGCTTTATAGGAATAAATTTTAGCAGAACAACATCTGACGGGTCAGCTAGTAAAAATATAAAAATGTACGTTTAATAAAATTAATTTTTGTTACAAAAAGTATTCTAATTTAATAAAATGTGAATTTTTAATTTCGTCTTTTGTACTTATAAAACTTATAAAAATAATTTTTTTTATTACAGTCTAATTTTATTTAAAACTAATTTTTGATATTTGTCCGGGCCAGAATTTGAACCTGGAACCTAGTTATTGCATGAAAGGTGGGGAAACAACCTACTATGCCGTATATCGTTGTTTAAAGTGCATTTTCGCATAAGAGACATTTGCATTTTCGCATATCGTACGGTGGTTGAATTTTACAGGAGATCATAAAAACAATTTCATTTCAAAACCGTTACTTATTTCTGCATACAAACTTAAATTTAAATAGTTACGTATATCAGTTTTTTTAGCTAAAACATCAACTTAGTGTAAAAAAGAAACAAATTGAATTATTAAGACTCTTTTTTTCATGTGCGGTTGTACAATTTTTATTTGGCACAAAAATCACGCATATGCGGTAATGAAATGACAAAAGTTTCAATATAATAGGGGTATTCATGATTGGTTGCAAATGGCCTTGCATCGTTGCATAGCAAATTTTCATTGCAAACCAATTGCAAGACAACAACAAATTACATGCCTGTGCAAATGCCAAGCAATTTGCAATCTGCAACACCAAAAATCCGTTGCATAGCGATATTTGCATTGTACTCTTCAACAGCTGATCAAATTAGTGGCCAAATTAAAATAGAGATGCTAATTACGCTGAACCTATCAACGTTTCGATTAATGAATCGACACTTTTTCAATGCATTAATAAAACATGTAAAAAACAAAGTGGAATCTCATCTAATAAAATTTTTTGTAATAAAATGAGGTGGAAAAATTTACTGTGTCAAGAAAAATTGTCCTATTTTGCTTGTGAAAGTAAATGAAAGAGTAAACACATTCTCAATTCAAGAGTAAATTTTTTATGTTTGATGGCCATATTAATTAAAATGCAAGAAACGAATTAATTGCAAATTTTGATTGATATGATCTACGTAACCTATATTCGTGCACATAGCGAACTGTCAAAATAACAAGAGCGTAAAAATCGACAAATACAGATATTGATGTTATTGGCGCTACTCGATATACATACATAATAATTGTACCTTCCCTAAAAATAAGTTTGCAATAAATGACTATAAAGGTTGCTCACTATCCGTTGCATTTTCATGCAATTGCATAATTTTGCTAACCTATTTGCACCTAATTATGTATACCCCTAATGCTTTTTTTTACATTTTATCAAGAAAAAAAGTAACAAAACTTATACATATATCACATTTTAAGCTAAAATTCATATTTTTAATTAAGAAAACGTAATTTTGTTTACACATAGGTGGAGAAGTCTTAAGGTAAATGTGGTAAATTGTCATAAAAGCTATGGCAATCGGACGGCATCACTCGTTCTGTTTTAAATGTTGATATTTACTTTTTGTAATTTTTAGGTGACTTTTGTAGATTGGATTAGGAACATCCGTGTTCTATCTGGTTTATAACCTGGCCTGAATGTCTTATAACACAAGAATCATGGCCTACAAAAAATATTTTTTTTGTATCGCAATGTAATATATTAATTTTTATACACAGCTCTACTCAGAGCCGTAGCGAGGGTAAGGCAACCGAGGTATTTGCCTCGGGCGCCAATAGAGTAGGGGCGCTGAATTTCGGTAATATTAAACAAAATTTCGCAGAAGTATTTTGAAAAAATATAATGAAAAAATAGGCGTTCGTTTGCCAGGAACCCGCAAAGTTCTCACTTGATCATCGGATTTGTAAAATTTTTTCAAAAGTAATATGTATATGGGCGCCCTTTATTTTTAATGTAGTGAAATTGAATGAATATTTAAATTAGAATGCTTATGATAGTCGATTAATGCATACATTTATTTTAAAGTTGTGATTACCGATAAAATGCGCTCATGCGTGCATGTACAAAAAAAAGGTACGTACATTTGCAAAAACTGGCAAAGTACTGTAATAAGAGCAAGAAATCTCTGTAAATAGAACATTTCTTATAACACTAATGTAGGATAATATTAGGGAGTCGACTGTATATGCATGTAGCGGCTACACCTGTTTGGCAACAACCAGCTACTCACGTCCGAATAATTACATCGCTGATTGGTCGATTGCGCAACTTGGACTTGGCAATCAAATACGAAAAAGACATCAATGGCGCAGAATTTATTGAGGAAATTTCAGATTTCAAGCACGCAGCTTTGTTAATCATCTCTGATCGTCTCGAATTCACGACTGTTATAGAACTACTACAAATGATTCAAGATTATGGTTTAAAAGCATCATACTAAACGTTGAAACTGCTTTCAGAATTTTTTCGACGACTCCTGTAACAATCGCTACGTGTGAACGTAGCTCTAGCAAACTCAAACTCGTTAAGAATTATTTGAGATCAACAATGGGCTAAGAAAGATTGTCGAACTTGGCTATTTTATCGATAGAAATCGAAATTGTCAGTAAAATTGATTTCGACGATATTATTGACGAATTCGCTTCTATTAAGTCAAGAAAAATTCATAATAATTCATTCATAATTCATTCTGTAAAAATTAATTCCACAACTGGAGTTACATATTAATCAAGCTTGTTTTTATATTAAATTTAGCACAAACAAAACAAAAATTCGATTGTAGAATTGCTTGACATACTTTATCCGCCATTTTTTTAATTAAAAAGCTGCTAATATTAACTCGGAGTAAAAGCGGGAGCGATTGATTTAATACTAAATATCATTTTCCGCATTTACACACTTTAAAATCACGGCACACTTCACCGGCATCAATTGCAATTGTTGGTGAGCACAGTGGATAAAAGCATGTGTTCAAATATTTTAGTTTTTTTGGTATTTTTTGTGTTGTTTTTATAAAATTTTCATTCATCGACCATAAAGCTGTGCATATCAAAGGCAAGGAAATTCAAGCACCTATATAACAGCGTGAAGGTTTTCGAAATCGCTGGCAAAAAGTTCGAGATATACTACTTAAAACATATTTTCGGACATTTTTTTTCTTTAGTGTTTTTTTCATAAAATTTTTACTTAAAAAAGGATAACGGTGAGCATATCAAAAGAAAGGGAACTTTTACAACGCTATGAAGATTTTCGAAATCGGTTGGAAAAAAATGGATATATTCGACTTTAATTTTTTCGAAGATCTGACCTTTGACCCCTTATAACATTTGCTACATAAGCTTTAAAAAAATAAAATGTATACCAGTCGAGCTCGAAAATAACATTTTTTATTTTTCAATTTTTTAAACATTGCAATCAAATTAGGGAGGGTCAAATTTCGAAATTCGAAAGCCCATTACTAAATTTCGGAGACTAACTTCGAAAAATGGCGTATACATATTTTTTTCTTATATGTCAATCTCTTCAAAAATATTGGTTTGGTCCAATACCCAGAAAAAAAGTTGATTTTGTCGTATAGTGTAATAAATATATATATGCATGAATAATTTGTTCAAAAAAATTTGCCATTCATTCTTATATAGTACAAGTTTTGTTGTCCTGCATTTTGAACAGGGGGCGGGGGAATAACAAGCTTGCCTCGGGCGCCAAAAAAAGCTCGCTACGGCACTGGCTCTACTAGTACACAAAGTATTATCCACCTAATGGTGGATGGTAACCAGTGTTGCCAGAATATTTTGGAGCTTATAGCTAGATTAAAAGAAAAAATAGCTAAACAATTTTTTTCAAAGCTAAAATTAATTGCCAAAAATATTTTTCTTCAAAAATAGCTAAATAATTATTTACATACTTAAAACGATAGTTACTAATTTTCTAGCTCCTCTGCCAGAGCGGATCCACTAGCATGAATAATGTGAACGTTTTATTACAATTTTAAACAATATTTCTTCTATTGTAGTAATTTTTTCGTAAACTTAATTTCCACTACCACTAAATTCTATTTATGAAAAAAATATTTAATTGCCATTTATTTTATTGGAAATGCTTTTTAATGATTTTGTGGAAAAATTTCCACTACCACTCTTTTCGATTTAGTGATGAAATATATGGCCAATCAATTTGCTTAAATATTCTAGTTAACTGTCTCGTTTTTTTACTGCAGGGTATGTACCAATAAGCGTTAAAATAAATAACGCTAGCTTATAGTGCAAACTGTGTAAGTCCATTTTTATGAAAAAGTGTTTTTAAGTGTAGAAAGCTAGAATAACACTGCTCTACAGCCAAAAAATACTCTGAACGCGACCATCCTATTTATATGTAAAATCGGTCGCTGATTCCGAAAATCGGGCTCATTTTTAATTCTATGGGAAGGTTTTTGAGATATCGGCAATTTACCGTTATTTGGCCAATGGCTCCACTTAATCCTGTATACCTCTTTAACGCAGTGAGCTATCTTCCTTGGAGTGACACTCAACGAAAGAAAATTAAATTTCCTTTTCATCGCTGCTACAACATTTTTCTGTAACTCTTATAGTTTCTGAAATATTGACGATTCAATTTGAATTTTTTCGATTTTTTACGATTTTTTGAAGAAAAAATTGACTTTGTCAGGCAATATCTTTTAAACCAATGTCTTCACCTTCGGTTTTACTCCTTTACGTGAAGCTCCATTCTATTGGGAAAAAGATAAGCTATCAACAAAGAAAATCCATGGTAAAATAGAAAAGTTATAGGCGATCAAGTAAATACATCCAAGTCGCGCAATGCCTCTGCACGGGTATATTCTATGCATGTTATACCAATACCTACACATCTGCAGTAGCAGCACATTGGCAGCGCAGTAGATAAAAGCCCATTTACGGGTATAACATGCATAGAATATACCCGTGCAGAGGCATTGCGCGACTTGGATGTATTTACTTGATCGCCTATAACTTTTCCATTTTACCATGGATTTTCTTCGTTGATAGCTTATATTTTTCCCAATAGAATGGAGCTTCATGTAAAGGAGTAAAACCGAAGGTGAAGACATTGGTTTAAAAGATATTGCCTGACAAATTCAATTTTTTCTTCAAAAAATCGTAAAAAATCGAAAAAATTCAAATTGAATCGTCAATATTTCAGAAACTATAAGAGTTACAGAAAAATGTTATAGCAGCGATGAAAAGGAAATTTAATTTTCTTTCGTTGAGTGTCACTCCAAGGAAGATAGCTCACTGCGTTAAAAAGGTATACAGGATTAAGTGGAGCCAGTGGCCAAATAACGGTAAATAGCCGATATCTCAAAAACCTTCCCATAGAATTAAAAATGAGCCCGATTTTCGGAATCAGCGACCGATTTTACATATAGATAGGATGGTCACGTCCAAAGTACAGACAAAAAATTTCATTTTGTGATCCAGTGTAATCAAATACGCACCACGCTAAACAAGTTTGTGATACTTGTCATATTTCTACTCGTTGTTATTCAGTGATACGCAAATTGTGTAAGTCCAAAAAGCGAAAAAAATTGTGTAAGTCCAAAATTTTTATATGAACGGAAATTTTTTTTTTTTTCATTTTGAAATTTTTTTTTCATTTTGAAATATTGAAATATGTTTTTGTCTCTCCTACAAAGTTTGAAAAAAAGGACTTACAAAATTTGCACTCTAAGCTAGCGATAAGTAGGCATGCCGGACTACCAATTTTTGTTTGGTAATCTAAACCCGACGTGTCTATACGGGCAAGATGTGAAGCAATTCATTTGGCAAATTGAAGCGATTAGAGAACACATGGCTTCATTGTAGCAATTGATGGAAAAGGGTATATTGCAAGGCAATAAGATTCCATTTCGGCTGTTTGACGGCTATTTTGCACTATATTGTAACCAGTGTTGCCAGATTTTTTTGTCCCAAATCGTCAATTTAAAAATAAAAGTCGTCATCCATTTTTTGCCCCATCTGCGACAAATGCAATCATGTTGTTTTCATAAGGCACATCGTTTTCGATGATATACTGTTTTATCGCATTATGTAATTTGATAGCGTCGCAGGTTTCAACACGGACCAAGCCAAAAAAAAGTCTTTCACTGAAAAGTTTATACATACTCTCACTACAAGACTGAGTAATTTCATATTACTTATGTATATCAGTGGATTCATCAACGCATAATGAAAATTTAGTTGTTCGGAGTATGGCACATAGCGATTATAGCTGGTACTGCCCAAGAGCGTTTTGAATATACTTGTTGCTTTTGTTCTTCCACACGATAAAGCTGCCACCGTTTTAGAATCGTCGAAACTGCTTTTTATACACTTTACAAGATCATCTACGGCGGAGAATAGTAGATTATGTTGAGCAATGAATGCACTTATTCTATTCGTGTGGCAGTGCGCTCAGAACTAAGGCAATGTTGCATTTTAATGTAATAAAAGGATTTATGAAAACCATAATACCAGTGTTGGAAAAGGATTGAAGAAAACCAATCAGATTGCCTTAATTTTTTTTTTAATTATGGAAATTTGTATAAAGTAATTAATTTTTATTACGAATAAATCTAGTATATTTTTCTGTACTTCCTAAAATCGTCATTTTGTGACATGAAATCGTCCCATCGTCATGGAGTCCAAAAATCGTCAAAATGACGATGCCATCGTCATTCTGACAACGCTGATTGTTACGCTCACAGTGGCATCGCATAAATCCAACAATTTTGATTGACACATATTGCAATGCCCGGTGTAGAATTATTTCCACTCCATATTCCTCTTAAAATTGCTTCACATCTTGCCCATATATACTTCGAGTAAGTACATTCTATAAAGTTTTGGTAAACAAAAAATCATAATTTTTTGTGCAAAGGTTAGGAAATTGCAGAAAAAATATTATAGCTAAAATAGCTAAACTTACTAAAAAATAAGCTAAAGAAAATAGCTAATAGCTAAACGCGAATTTCTATAGCTAAACGTCGAAAGTAATAGCTAAATCTAGCTACAAAATAGCTAAAGTGGCAACACTGATGGTAACACCATACTTATGTATATATATTAAAGTGATCAGTGTGAAAAAAGAAATCGATTGAGCCATGTTCATCCGTCTGTCCGTCTTTACCTAAAAATTTAAATATTTTTATGAAATTTGGTGTACAGGTTCTTATCCAGACTGGGACGGTTGAAAATGGGCGAAATCGGACCACGCCCACTTTTATATATGGGTATTACAAAGGGGCCCAATAAAAACATTTTGAGCGATATCTTCGTCAATTATAAAGATAATTCAATGAAATTTTGTTGCATAGTACCAAATAGATAGGAAACCAAAAACAGAAATATTTTGGGAAAATGGGCGTGGCACCGCCTCTTATTAGACAAAGGAATCTACGAGATTTAGGAGCCCATAACTCGATAGATAATTGAGATATTATGACGAAAATTGGTGCTTATTTATAAAACTTGCGGTAGATAGTATATGTTCAAAATTTTAGCGAAATCGGTTTATAACCACGCCTACTTTTTAATAAAAATATTTCTAGCATGCCCTTCAGAAATTTGTAACGTGACATCTCTGTAACTAAAAGTCATAAAGGGATGAAATTTTATACTAACAAGAATATTTATATGTTTAGTCGGATGATTGATACGAATTTTTAAAATGGGCGTGGGTACGCCCCCACTCGAACTTAGGTTTCCTTTCTTGTTTTTTTTTTTGTAATATTTGATACCTTTAGTCACAATTTGGTTTGGAAAATTGTAAAGATTGTAGCAACAAAACGTAGTCTCAGAGCTGACAAATTAGCAACTTCATTTAATTTGTTTAAAATAATAACTTGTTGCTATTTACCTGACATTATTTGCTGAAATAAGTTAGCTTTTGCTCCCTTTCATATAAATTCGGCATTTAAGTTATTTATCTAATAAGATATACATACATAACTTCGCTTGTATGAATGAACTGAAATCATACACGGTAATGCGGCCAAATTTTAACAATACTCTACATAAGCGATTATGCAATTTACTGTTATTATGCGTTTTTGTTGTTAGAATTGCAAAATTTTGGTATGGATCGATGGAGCTGAATGTCAGGAACTCGGGGTTGGCATATCTCATTTTTGGCAAAAATGTCTCATGCGAAAATTCACTTAAGACGACGATATGTTTTTATTAAATATATAAACAAAATTTTAAGGGCATATTTTCTGTTTCCCTACTTATAAATAAAAGATTATCAAAATAAAACATGTTATAATAAAATTGAATACATTGTCAAAAAAATTTGCAAGCTCATCATATTTATTTTATTTTCCTTAAAACTTGTAATGTATGTATGTAAAATCAATTGCAAATGAAAATTTACCTGGAATCTCAAATTCGGATCACCTGTAGCTGCAGCGGCTGCTAAGAAAGGATCATAGTAAACGCTGTAGGAAATATACATATAAAAAAACTTGCGTTAGTATTCACTATACATATACATTAGTCCTTATGCATAAAAACTGTCTTTCTCAAGAGACTCAACTTAAAATTAATCTCGTGAAATAAACAAATAATTTAAATTTATTGGATAAAGTTTTATGATTTTTTTAATTTTTTTTGTGAGATCAACCAAATATATTTAGTAAAATCAAGCAATTTTAATAATTTTTATGCATACAAAATCCACTTTTTACGAAAAAAAAATGAGTCTGAGCTATAGCTCGATTTTTATGCATTAGGCCCATTATTTTATATGTCAGATACATTTCATGATAATAAGAAGTCCTTAAGCAAAATTCAAACATCTCTAAACACTTGTCTGCTATTTAGTCGTAAAGATAGGTACAGCAGGATTTTATGCAATATTAAATTCTCACGCCTCAAACTTGGTTTGAATATGCTCATTTTTGCCCTTTTTTTACAAACACAATTTTTCTAGAGATTTATATCTATTGTCACACTTTTCATTGAGTGTTCAAACTCACCAACCTTATACAGCTTTTTCCGAGCTTTCTAATAAAAAAATTAAAAAAAAAACAGTTTTTGTAAAAATATTTTAAAAACATTTTTTTTGTGTCACTTTTTCATTAGAACTTTTTGGCCGAAAAATAAGCGGAAGCTGTTCTTCTACCCGTTTCGGTTTGAACGCCCATCATCCCATCATTAAAAATAGAACAGTATGGAATAAAACATTTGTATTTGTCATATAATACCTTCTTTTATTAATATTATGGGGTAAGGGACATTTATTCAAACACACTCATAAAAGACTGAATCGTAAGAGAATGATATCGTAACGGACAAAATTATCACTTTTTTACAAACTTCAAATTTTTTGACCAAAAAAAAAATTGTGAAGTTCAGTATATTAGTTAATCATATAACCGGGTGTTCAATTCAATATACCAATAAAAAGCAGTGAAAAAACAAACAAAAAATATTCTCCTGTAAAATTTTCTTTTGCCCCTTACGATAAATTCGCATAGTGGCACAGTGGGGGCACCTCCATACAAGCGCGGCCAAAAATAGTAATAATAGAGCTAGAAACTAGAACTTGAAACTCGGAACTTAAGCTTTATTGATTAAAAGTAGTAAACTATGAAAATTTGAACAAAATCGACCCACAAATACACCCTTCTCCCATATAACGATATTAGTCTCAATTTTGATTAGTGTATACATTTTTAAAATATAAATTAAATAAAGTAATCATATTGGAGTAGACGCGAAGTACTCCCCCGTTTTTAAATTATAAATATATACACTTTTAAGGATTTTTAAGAATTTATTACAAAATTTTCCTACAAAAAATGTTTATACCAGAAATGAAACTAACTTTTCTAAAGGACTTCAGTGTGCTGAATCTGAATCTGGAGCAAGAATTTCCAAATTGGTTCCAGTTTCCGAGATATTCATGACAAAATTGGCAAAGACCCCTTGAAGATAGCGTTTTTTATTCATGTATGGGAAAAATGTATGAACACTTAAAAAGCTCTCTCCATAAAAATGTTCATAAAACCGAATTTTTAAGATTTCATCGCCTATTTTTGCTTTTTTTTTGTAATTTCATGTTAAAATTTTATAATTTTTTTTTGTTCGAAAAGCAAAAAGCTGCAAAAAAAATATTAACGCTGATAAACAAAAATTATCATAATTTGATAACATGAACTATTAGCTGCAATATGGTGAAGAAATATTCGATTAGTTGCCTAAATATCAAATTATAATAATTCATGTCAGAAATAGCCTAATTATTGCCTTTTGAAAAAGGCACTTTTAGTCAAATGGGAGAAAGATTATTAAAGCAAAAGGCGCAGGAGGATTTAAAAAATTAAAACATATAAAAATATTTGGGAGGTCATTTTTATACTCAGCTGTACTAGTACACAGAGTATTATAGTTTTAATCACATAACGGTGGATTGTAACAGAATGAAATAATCGAGATAGATATAGACTTATATATATCAAAATGATCAGGGTGAAAAGAGAAATCGATTGAGCCATGTCCGTCCGTCCGTCCGTCTGTCCGTCCGTCCGTCTGTTCGTCCGTCTGTAAACACTCTAACTCGCACAAAAATTGAGATATTTTGATGAAATTTGAAATGCAAGTTGGTATCGAGACTGGGACGGTTGGTATTGAAAATGGGCGAAATCGGACCATGACCACGCCTACTTTTCCTATATAGAAAAAATCGGATATTTGGTATCTCAGTCACTAATATAGCTGGAGCGATGAAATTTTACCCACGTGTTGAGCTCAGGCCCCTATGAAGAAATTTGATGATATTTTGGAAAATGGGCGGTGCCACGCCCACTTATTAAGGGCCAAACATTGAAAGTTTTATGTCATAAATCAGAAACGGTTGAAGATATATCAATGAAATTTGGTACGCGTGATTTACTTACTTAGGCAAATGTTTGGACGAAAAAAAATCGATTGACGACCACGCCCAGTTTTATATATTGGTCTTATAAAGTCACATAATAAAACATTTTAAGCGATATCTCTGTCAAATATAAAGATATATCATTGAAATTTTATGGGATTAGTCCAACTGTGGACGTAAATCGAAAAACCGTAAAAATTTTGGAAAATGGGCGTGGCACCGCCTCTTTTTAGAAGCAGGAATATACGAGATTTCTGAGCCAATAACTTCACAAATAATTGATATATAATGACGAAACTTCGTTTGTACACTTTTATTACTTGTGGTAATACATGTTGAAAATTTTAGCGAAATCGGTCGACGACCACGCCCACTTTTATATATGGGTATTATAAAGTGACCTAATAAAAACATATTAAGCGATATCTCTGTCAAATATAAAGATAATTCATTGAAATTTTCTGGCATGAGTTCTACGATAGACCGGAAACAAAAATAGAAAAATTTTGGAAAATGGGCGTGGCACCGCCTCTTTTTAGAAGCAGGAATATACAAGATTTCTTAGCATATAACTCAACAAATAATTGAGATATTATGACGAAACTTGGTTTATACACTTTTATAACTAGTGTTTTTAACAAAGATATTTTTGGAACACCCTTTGGGAATTTGTAACGTTACATCTTTGTAACTAGAAGTCATAAAGGAATGAAATTTTGCACAAAGAATAATATTCATATGCTTAGTTGGATGACTGATAAAAATGTTGAAAATGGGCGTGGCTACGCCCACTTTATGCAGCACTCGCTTTATATAAAGTACACCGTGTTTCCATTAAACGCAAACAAACAATGAAAGCATACAGCTGAGTACCTATCTAATGTTCGATTCCACTCGAACTTAGGCTTCCTTACTTGTTTTCTTTTTATTTAAAGTTGAACATTGTTTTTCTTCGACTTTATTGTCAATATTTGAAAGTTCCAAGAGTTATCGCTATTACAAAAAGTTACAATAAAAAAATTAAAAAAATCAAGTAAGGAAATGTAATGGGCCGTGAGAATGAATACTTTTCCGGCAATCCGGCTCCGTTTAACTGACAGCTTACTTCAATTTCATATATTTGTTATAGCAAAGTTTAAGGGCCGTTTACTCAACCTCTGATTAACGCTAACCGGAGGACAAAGGTCCGGTTAAGCTATGGACTGCATTATCGACCACATGTTAAATGCATGGTTGGATGAAGTCGATAATGATGTTTAACCGAACTTTAACCGTGGTTAGCGTTAATCAGAGGTTGAGTAAACGGCCCTAAGTACTGAATGTGTCGCCCGTCATTTAGATACATGTAATTTTACTCTGTTGTCAGCTAAACGGATTTCTGGATTGACGGAAAAGTATTCATTCTGACGGCCCTATAAGTTCGAATGGAATCGAAAACCGTCGGCGGTACCGAAATGACGTTTTCGGCAAATCGGCATTATGACAACCGACGGCGTGCCGAATCTTTCGATGTTCGATAAATCGGCATTATGAACACCGAATGAACGAACATTTTGACAGTTTTTCGTGCCGAAATTTGCCGCAAGTATTTGGTTGCCGCGATATTAACAAAATATCAAAAATTACAATAAAAGTTTAAGTAAATTATATAAATGCATGTATGTAGTTGTAATAAGTGTTAATGAGCGTGAATATATGTAAATACATTAATCAACCGGCCGCAAGAAGCCACAAACATGGCGTGGGTCCATTGCATTTTCCACCGCGATTGAATTGCTCTTATATGCAAAGAAAAACTTCAAAGAAAACATTGTGAAATAATGATAAGAAGACTGATTTACGTGTGTATGTAGGTTTTGGAAATTAAAATATATTTTCACCCACGAAGTTGATAATTATTGTTTGACTACTATAAAAAAGCAACTAACGAATTATCAATGTGTATTACCAACAATTTACCATTTCAGTAAAAACTTTCGTCTCAATAAAGACGCGCTCAAATAAATATTGCAGGTGGTGGAAGGTCGGCTTCAGTATAATGCGCCCGCCGTATTTATTTTCAAACCACTAAGAATATTTCAATGAATCCTTCAGGATAAGTTCTGTGAATGATAATTTTACTATTTATAACACTCCCGACTATGCAAAATTATTGTAAATCTCTCCAGATCTAACTCCAGAAAGGAAGTTCTGTCGGCTAAGGGTTACTTTTCAAAGCGGCCTTCGAAGTGCATAAGGGTGCTCTACGCAAAAATGCTGTGTTATTAATGAATTATAAGTTTCCGCAAGATTTCGTTTGCATTTTAGTGATCGCCAAAAAAAAGAAACGAAAAATTCCGGTGCCGGGTACATTGTTATTGAAATTTTCCCCGGTTTTTGTATACAACTTGATTTTATGTAGTTCAAAATAATTCTATGAAAAACAGAAAAAAGGGCAAGGTAAAGATTTCTTTCACGCAAAATTAAGACTATTTTTTTTTTATTTTCAGTCTCTAATTAAATTTACGCTTGTTTACTTAAAGTAAAAGGAATGCTATGATCTCTCAAAAACTTTCTTTCGTTCCTCTTCCTCTACTAATAAAGCTGCTATCGCAATAGAATCCATTATTTTATTATTTAAATAAATTGTTTTAGTAAAATAAAGTAATAATGTATTTCGTTTTATCAAAAAGATAAGAAACCTGAGAAAAACCCGCTCAATTTCGCATCAGTACTAAGTTAGCTGACCCAACTATCTGAAAACGACTTCAGAGCTCAAAAGAGCATTAGAAGGAAGTGTAGAGCTGCAAAATACGAAAATAATGACGTATCAATTTTAAAAATCGGATGAAAAATAACAAAGTTACAATAAAAAAACGATTTCGGCGGTATTTCGCGGGATCAAAAAAAAATTTTTTTTTTGTGTACCTTAACCCTCTCAACATAAGCTTCAAATTTAGGGGCGGACTTTTACAACTTTTTTTTTCGTATGGGGACCAACCCTATCTAATATACATATGTATGCCAATATTATCCATTTTTTTCAATATACTAAATGTAATACATACCTATTGTCATATATCTACATATATATCATTTCATAAAATTTATTATTATCTCTCGAACGTAAGGTTTAAACATACATATGTATACTTAAACTACAAATTTACAATTAAAATTCTTAATATATAATTAAAGTAGAAATAGCAGCTAATCAATTTTCTCAAATTAATCATATTTAATATTTCCGTAAAATCAATAAGCAAATTTAATATCTAATTTCCAAATTTCCGTACAAACATATTATCAGCTTTAATTGGCTCAAATTTTTTTTTAATTTAAAATAAGAATATTTCAGGTACAGTATGTATACATGCATATATGTAATTACATATGAATTTGATAAAAATTGAAATTTAAAACGAAAACAGTGCGTGTATGTATATGCATATAAATACATACAGTTCCACCTTAATAGTGATCACATAACGTTTGCCGTAAATGCCCAACAGACCAGGAAGTAAGCGAAATGTAATAGGACTTGAGAACAAGCTTATAACAATTGTCCATTGTAAGCTTATAGCAATACAGTTTTTATAATATAATTGTAAGCTTACTCACAAGCATGATTGTAATAATTGAGTAACACTTACTTTATGTAAGCCTTTCACAATACTCCTTATGTTAAAAAGCTTGAAAACAATATTACAATAAGCTTACTTTACACTTGCAATGAAAGCTTGAAAAACTATTAATAATAATATTGTTATAAGCTTACTGAAAATTTTTTTAAATTTTGGTTTTACAATGATTCATATAATTCATTATTCCTTTTTCGGAAAAGGGAAGTATAAAAGCCTGAATAAAATTCAATATAATGTTGAATGTCCCACTATATGATACGGTTCAGGTTGATGTCATGGTTTGAAACAGGAGGAGAATATAAAATAAACAACATTGCAGTAAAGGTGAAGGAGGAAAGAAAATGAAAAAAAAAAAAATTCAAATAAAAATTTATTTTTTTTTTTTTTCTACTATTTATACATACAATTGTATTTATAAGCTTACAACAAGCTTTCACAAGTAATATTTTTCTACAATTACATTTGTAAGCTTATAAAAAGGGTGCCGTTTTGATTTTTCTACAATTGTGCTTAAGTCTTTTTCAATAGTTTACACAATAGTTTCTCAAGCTTAACGCTTATATTTGTAAGCTTGTTATAATATTATTCTCAAGCCTTTTGGTTTATTGGGTGTACGTACATACATATATGTCTATATAAATACATACAGTGGCAAATTAGGGTGGATCAAATAAATTTGTGTCGTATGTGTACATGCATATGTATATAGATCAGGGATTATCACACTAATACTTTCAAACATTGTATAATGTGTTAAAAGCACAAAAGCTCTTGGCTGCACCCAAAAGAAACTCAATCATTGTCGAAAACTAAAATTTTTAAATTACAAATGGTTAGTATTTTTATTATTAACTTCACAAAAAACCACAAACAAAAAAGAAATAAAATAAAAAAATATGAGACGAAATGCAAAATCATGATTCCTAATAAAAATATTACGTAAAAAAATCCAAATAAAAAAACCACCCCCAACACACAATCATTTACAAGCATTCAGAGACTGCTCGAGCAACACAATCTGGTAGCTCAACAGCTCAATGCTGACTGAATAGAAATTTGCAAAATTTCTGTGCGTGAACGAAGTGCTTTGACTCGTCGGTGTGAGGCTGTCGGTGTGAAAGCTATAAAAAGCTTCCGCCGCGTGCTTAGGAAAATCAAACTCTGATATAGATACATGCAGCTTTAAGAAAATTTAATACATTTTTCATAATTATAAAACACTAGCAAATACCCGTCACACTTCGCTGCGACAAATCACACTATGCCACTCCCTTCCATATCGGTCTCCCCACCAGTCAGCATTTCCCGTTTCCCCTATCTCTCTCTCCCCGTCTCACGTTCCTTATCAACAACTTTCCATGGCCATCCGGTGCACATATCGGTGTACATCATGATTACTAATATATTTTGGATAACCGACTAAAAAATTGGAATGGAAAGAAATCTCTATTGAAGCTCTGATTGATACCTTTAATTTGATACCAACAATGCCCAAAAATATTTCGCGGGCTATTTAGGCCCATGTTTCGGCCTCAATCCCGAGAACCGATTGCGGTATCCGTATAGTGTAAAATATATATGGATACCCTGATCAGTACCTTTAATTTGATACCAATATTGCGAAAAATTATTTGGGGCCATCCGGGTCCACGTTTTGGTCTCTATCTGGAGAACCGACTGAAAAATTGGAATGGAATGAACTCTCTATTGAAGCTTTGATTGATACCTTTAATTTGATACCAACAATGCCCAAAAATATTTCGGGGGCTATTTACGTCCATGTTTCGGCCTTAATCCCGGGAACCGATTGAGATATCCGTATAGTGTAAAATATATATGGCCACCCTGATCAGCACCTTTAATTTGATACCAATATTGCGAAAAAATATTTGGGGTCATCCGGGTCCACGTTTTGGTCTCTATCTAGAGAACCGACTGGAAAATAGGAATGGAATGAACTCCCTATTGAAGTTCTGATTGATACCTTTAATTTGATACCAATATTGCGAAAAAATATTTTGGGCCATCCGGGTCCACGTTTTGGTCTCTATTTGGAGCACCAACTGGAAAATTGGAATGGAATGAACTCTCTATTGAAGCTCTGATTGATACCTTTAATTTGATACCAATAATGGCCAAAAATATTTCGGGGGCTATTTAGGTCCATGTTTCGGCCTCAATCCCGGGAACCGATTGAGATATATGTATAGTGTAAAATATATATGGATACCCTGATCAGCACCTTTAATTTGATACCAATATTACGAAAAAATATTTGGGGCCATCTGGGTCCACGTTTTGGTCTCTATCTGGAGAACCGACTGGAAAATTGGAACGGAATGAACTCCCTATTGAAGCTCTGATTGATATCTTTAACTTGATACCAATAATGCAGAAAAATATTTCGGAGGAATCTGGGTCCATATTTTGGCCTATATCTCGGGAAGGGGTTGAGATACCAGAATTAAATGTGGTCATAATTATAATCTAATACCAGGTGATCATTGTGTCAAAATTTGAATGTGATCGGCCCGGTAGTTTCGGCGTCCATAGGGAACAAACATACAAACAAACAAACAAACTTTCATCCTTATATATATAGATTTTGCTTGTGAAACGGTGCGGCCGACACGTTAAAATACTAACATTTTTTTCTGGATAAAAACGGTGCGTCCGTAAATATTTAAAATATCTTTTTTTTGCTTGTGCAACGGTGCGGCCGTCACGTAAAACAATTAAATTTTTTTTTGATGAAAGCGATGCGTCCGTGATATATATATAAAACAGCTTTGTCACGATACAGGATTTTTCAATTTCGAATAAAATAACATACATGGCCAGTACAACATATTTAACTCTTTGAAATTACATTGCAACAAACATATTTTACAGGATTTTCTAAATTTTACAGGATTTTTCACAATTTTAAAGGCTTGGACTAAATCATATAGTTATACATATATTAATATTTCATTACAATTCAACATTTTCGGCAAATCATTCAAAATTTCAACAAGTTTCAACAACAATAGCAGCATAATATCAATTCAAATTCAACATTTTGGCAAATCACACAAATAGTCAACATTTTCAGGAATTCTCAATAGATGTGGTGACCTAGAAACGGCTTACAAATTTTTTTTTACAATTATCGCGTTACGTGCTTTTGAAGATTTGACTGGTGCTTTTGTCACTTGCGACTTGTGCTTTAAATTTAAATTATTCAGATTTCATAGAATTACAAATAAACCAGTCTAATAAATTTTTCTCCTTTTTAGTAGATACACAAGCCGACATTTCCTTAGTAAAAATATCCAGCATTGATAGCAATAGCATTGATGTAAATCTAAATTTCTCTAATTTTTCCGTAACACATACCTTACATGTAGTAGATGAAGACTTTAACATTCCATCAGATGGCATATTGGGCAAAGATTTTCTGAAACTTAACAAGTGTGTTATTAATTATGAAACAAACGTTATTTCCTTTTGGGTAGGCAATGAAAAAGTTGTGATACCAATTATTCATGGACCGGAAGTTATATCATACCCCCAAGATGTGAAATTTTTAGAATTTTTTATTTAGGAAAATCATCGCAGCCACTTTTCGTGGATTTCCAAGAAATTGCAAAGGGTGTGTTTACGACGAAATGTATTGTTAATTCGGATAACCCAGTAGTAAAAGTGATAAACACGACAGATAAGGTAATTCACTTAAAGAAAAATAGCTTGCATACAGAAAAAATTTCAAATTACAGTGTTTATTTAATAAATAAAACCAATAAAGACGAAAATGGAATACAAAAATTAGCCTCAATTTTAAAATCCAAATTCCCGAATATTCACAAAATAACTTGCTAGAGCTTTGCATAAAATATGGCGACATTTTTGCGCTTGATACAGATAAAATGACTTTAAAAAATTTTTATGAGCAGAAATTAAGAGTAACAGACAATAATCCAGTATATACTATTAAAAACTATAGACTACCGTATTCTCAGCGTGAAGAAACAAACCCTCAAGTAAATAAATTGTTAGATAACTATCTGATTGAACCTAGCCATTCCAATTATAATAGTCCGCTGATTTTAGTCCCAAAGAAATCGTATGTGTGTAGATTTTCGAGGAGTCAATAAAAAACTTATAGCTGATAAATTCCCGCTCGCAAGAGTCGACGACATTTTGGATAATTTAAGAAGAGCGAAATATTTTAAAACGCTTCCGTTACACACCGATTCTAGGGACATAACATCTTTCAGTACAGATTGCGGAGCATTTCGATGGAAGGTTTTACCTTTTGGCTTAAACATAGCACCAAACTCTTTTTACCGTATGATGTCAATAGCTTTTTCAGGCATTTCGCCAAATCAGGCATTCATGTATGTTGACGATGTTATCGTCATCGGTTGTAGTGAGACACACCATCTTAAAAATCTAGAAAAAGTTTTTGAAACTTGTCGCAAATTTAATTTAAAGCTTAATCCCAATAAATGCAATTTTCTCCGTTCTGAGGTAACATTTCTAGGTCATAAATGCACGTCTAAGGGTTTGCTGCCAGACGACTCCAAAATAGACGCAATAAAGAAGTATAGGAAACCGACTGACAAAGACGCGGTTAGGCGTTTTGTAGCATTTGCAAATTATTACAGACGTTTTATAAAGAATTTTGCGTCGCTAGCAGCACCTCTAAATAGACTAAGCCGTAAAAATGTTAATTTTGTTTGGGATGATAGTTGTGAATTAGCTTTCGAAAAACTTAGGTCCGCCCTAATGTCTCCTCAACTTTTGCAATATCCTGACTTTACAAAGGAATTTATAATTACTGTAGATGCTTCTAAAAGCGGATGCGGTGCTATATTAAGTCAAAACCACAATAATAATGATTTACCAATTTGCTATGCGTCTAAATCTTTTAACAATGCGGAACAGAAAAAACCCGTAATCGAGCTAGAATTGTTAGCTATACATTTTGCAATTAAACAGTTTAGACCTTATGTGTACGGTACACATTTTACAGTAAAATCAGACCATAGACCATTAGTATATCTCTTCAACACGAAAGATCCTTCGTCAAAGTTAGCGAGAATAAGATTGGAACTTTCAGAATATAATTTCACGATTGAATACATTAAAGTTAAATCGAACGTAGGAGCAGATGCACTTATTACGATGAACGAACTAAAAGACGTGACAAAAAGCATTCTTGCTGTACAAACACGTTCAAAGACAAAACAGTTGCAACAACCACAAACACCAACAACGTCACCTTCTGCAGATAGCGATATAAAGTTACAAGTTTATGATAAATTTGCGCATGATTTTTCAAAAAAGGTACCGCGCGTAAAAACACAAATTCAATATGATAATAATGATAAAAATTTTAAGTTTACAAGTTTGTGCACATTTAAAACACAAGAAAATCGAACTTATTAATGTCACGAATGTTAACGAAATAACGAATCTCGATACGTTACTTTCGAAGCTGGAATTAGCAGCTAGCAATCGTGGTATTAAACAAGTTGAATGACCAAAAAACGATACATTTTTTAAACATTTTTCTATTTCAAAATTTAAAGACCATGGAAATAAAATTTTAAACACATTACAGATTGTGTTAATCGATCCCGTTGAAGTCGTAACCGACGACGAAAAGAAACAAAAACTTTTACAAATTTATCATAACGACCCGATTAGTGGAGGACATTGTGGTGCAAAGAAATTGTACGCGAAAATTCGTACCAAATATTTTTGGAAAAATATGACCGCGATACATCAAAATTCGTTAAAAATTGCCCACAGTGTTTAGTAAATAAAGATAAACCAAAAACGAAAGAAAATCTTGTCTTAACACCAACACCTTGCAAACCATTTGAAGAAGTCATAATAGATACAATAGGACCTTTGCCAGAATCTAAATTTGGTAACAAGTTCGCTGTTACTATTATTTGTGATCTGACAAAATACTTAGTTTCTGTAGCTATCCCAGATAAAAGTGCTAAAACAGTAGCCTCAGCCATTTTTGAAAGTTTTATACTTGTTTATGGCACTATGAAAACTATCAGAACTGACTTAGGTACAGAATACAACGAAATTTTTCAGAACTTACTAATCTTTTAAAAATAAATCATAATTTTTCAACAGCACATCACCACGAGACTGTAGGTACAATAGAAAGAAATCATAGGGTATTCAACGAATAAGTACATTCGTTCTTATATAAATGAAACTATTACAGATTGGGACACTTATATGAAGTATTTTACTTTTTGGTACAATACCACACCTAATACTGTTTTTGACAACAAATGTATTCCATTTGAACTTGTATTTGGAAAAAAAGCAATTTTGCCAAATGAAGTCAGAAATAGATCCGTTATACAATGCGGAGAATTATGCTAAAGAAGCAAAATTCCGCATGCAAAAATTTCATACCATAGCCAAAGAACTTATTTTCAAACATAAACTTGCTACTAAAAATCGATACGATAAAAATTCCCGGCCATTACAAATTAAAGAGAGTGACTTTGTATTAATTCAAAAAGAGCCAAGACTCAAGCATGATAATATATATGAAGGTCCTCACGAGGTAAAAACAGTAGACGGCGTGAACGTCACTGTATTTGACAAAGAGAAAAATAAATTAAAAACGGTTCATAAAAATCGTGTACGAAAAGTAAAATAAGAAAAAAAATCACATACATTTTGAGCCAGTTAAATGCCAGAAATTTTAAATTTTTACTATTAATTTTACGATGTACAAAATATAAAATAGCCCATAGTAATAGTAATAAATAATTATATACATATACATTTAAATATTAAATGTGTAAGATATTACAAAACAGAAATTATAAGAAAATGTACAAAATAATTTATATGAATTTATAAAAAAAAAAAAAAAACAAGTAAGGAAGCCTAAGTTCGAGTGGAATCGAACATTAGATACTCAGCTGTATGTTTTCATAGTTTGTTTGCGTTTGATTGAAACACGGTGTACTTTATATAAAGCGAGTGCTGCATAAAGTGGGCGTAGCCACGCCCATTTTCAACATTTTTATCAGTCATCCAACTAAGCATATTTTTTTTTTTTAGCATCCAATATATTTTGCCAACTGTATAAATAAAATACATCTAACAATTTTGTGGTTCGTTAAAAGTAATTAGTAATTAATAATGACTTAAAAAACTTGGTGGGCATGTATGGATTGCTCTCAGTAGAGCATCCATTTATTGTAGTCCATCAATAAAGATCTGTAAAAGATTTTCTTTTGAGGCGTACGAAACTAGTTGGTCTTGCCGTCAGGGCTAGAGCGAGGGGGTTGGGGTGAGCTAGTAGTCTCGTTTTGTATGATCTAGCATACTTTCTGATTTCTTGAGCAATAGTAGGTATCTTTAGATCACGATGTAGACGGTCGTTAGTGACGTAGTAGGGTGCATTTACAATCATTCTAAGAGTTTTCGATTGGAATCTTTGGAGAATTTCTATATTTGAGTTTGCTGCAGTTCCCCACAGCTGTATGCCATAGGTCCAAATGGGTTTTATTGTGGCTGAGTAAAGCAGGAGTTTGTTGTCGATTGATAGTTTTGAGTTTCGATTCATGAGCCAATAGAGATTCCGCAGTTTTATACCAAGAGCTTTTCGTTTGGTGAATATGTGGGTTCTCCATGTTAGTTTTCTGTCGAGGTGCATACCAAGGTACCTTGTTACGTCACTTTGCGGTATATCAATGCCGTTGAGATTTACGGGTGGGCAAGTGTTATGTCTAGTGGTAAACGTCACTTGGACAGATTTTGATTCATTTGACTTTATCCGCCAGTCTTTCAGCCAATGGGTAATTTTATTTAAACTTCTTTGAAGCTTGAGTGAGGCCACGTTTGGGTTGAGGTCTGCAGCCAGTACGGCAGTGTCATCGGCAAAAGTGCCAATAGTGACTCCTTCTGCTATTGGGAGGTCATGTGTGTAAAGTAGGTACAGTATTGGGCCCATTACACTACCTTGCGGGACGCCAGCTAAACTCTCGTAAAGCTCAGACTGCTCTGCTCCTTCCTTGACGAAAAAGTAACGATTTTTTAGGTAAGATTGTATAAATAGGAAGTAATTTGTAGGGAGAGTAGTTTTTATTTTATAGAGGAGACCGTCGTGCCATACGCGATCAAAAGCTTGGGATATGTCTAGAAAAGTAGCTGTACAATATTTTTTTTGCTCAAAGGCAGAGTAGATTTTCTCGGTAAGTCTATGTACTTGTTCAATTGTTCCGTGTCCTCTTCTGAAGCCAAACTGGTGATTAGGTATAATGTTACGCTCTTCTATTATGGGTAGGAGTCTTTTAAGGAAAATAACTTCCAAGACTTTTGAGACAATGGGCAGCAGGCTAATGGGCCTGTAAGACGCTGCCGTATCAGGGGGCTTTCCTGGTTTCAGAATCATTTTCATCTGAGCGACTTTCCATTGAGCGGGTATAAATCCAGTTATTAGTACTGCATTAAACAGTTGGGTGAGAAATTGTATGCCTTCGTAAGGTAAGTGCTTTAGTACATTGCCATTAATAATATCGTATCCAGGAGCTTTCTTTGTGTTGAGTTTCGATATTACAGTTTTTACCTCCGATATTGCGAATCTTTTTATGGGGAGGTCCATTTGATAGGGGTGAATCAGAGTATTTTCCACTTCTGTTGTTGTGCTTAGTGAGGGTTCAATATCATGTGGGGTGAATACTGACTTTAGGTGGCGTGCAAAAGTATTTGCTTTCTCTGCATCACTTTTCGCCCATTCGTTATTTTCCATTCGTATAGGAGAATTAGAGAGAATCGGTCTTTTTAGCTTACTTGCGGCTTTCCAGAGGGAGTAGTCAGTTGCAGCTTTTGCATCAATATTACTGAGGTATTGTTGAACCTGTTTGTTGTGTTCAATTTTGAGGATATTTTTGAGTTCTTTGGTGAGTGCATTCAATCGTTTCTTGTCGTCGGGGTGACGTGTTTGTTGCCACTTTTTCCTCGCGAGTCGCTTTTCTTTGAGCTTAGCTTTTATGTTGTGGGTAACGTTTGTCCTTTTTTGTCTGGTGAGGGTGGGAGTTGATTTCCACGCAGCTTGTTGGATGCAGTTGTTAAAATGTTCGACTGCTGCCTCTATATCTTCAGCAGATTTCAACGCTAATTTCAAGTCCAGATTAGACGTGATGATGTGTCGGAAGTATTCCCAGTCAGTCTTCCGATTGTAAAGGCTGCATTTATCCGCTGCGGGTGTAAAATTTTTATCAATTGTTACCAGGATTGGAGAGTGGTCGGAAGAGAATTCAAAACAGGGTTTACAAGTTATATCTGACGAAGTCATGCCTTTCACCACGCAAAAATCGATTAAATCGGGAATTTTATTTGTATCTGTTGGCCAATAAGTGGGAGTTCCAGTAGAGAATGGGGTTAAATTGAGATTGCTAATGGCATTGTATAGTTGTCTTCCTTTAGGAGTAATGAGACGAGAGCCCCAGAATGTGTGTTTGGCATTGTAATCGCCGCCAGCTAGAAATCGATTTCCAAGAGTTTTGAAGAAATTTTCATATTCCGCAGTGCTTATTGAGTGCCTCGGCGGGCTATAGATAGCAGAGAGTGTAAGCTGGCCACTCGGGTCTTCAATGACAACATTTGTGGCTTGTATAGCATTTGTACGGAACGAATTCGTGCTGTAATGTTTAATACTTTTCCGTATCAAGATACCTGAGCCTCCATGAGCTTTGTTACTTGGGTGCTTTGTGTGGTAAAACTTGTAGTTGGGTACTTCAAAGTAGCTTTTGTCCGTAAAATGGGTCTCCGATATGAGGAGTATATCTACATCATGGGTCTGAAGTAGAGCTTTAACTTCAAGTAAGTGTTTGGATAGGCCGTTGGCATTCCAAATAATAATATTTAACGGGTTGAAGATGTACAGTTTTTAGTCGAGAAGGTGACGAGGAGGCTCATCATTGCTGTCATTTGTTGCATGACTTGTTTGAGTAAGTCTATCATTTCTCGCATTTCGTTAGTGTTTTGCGTTGGTGTGTGGGTTTCATTACTATTTGGAATAGCATTATTAGGGTTCGAGCGGGGTTTTACGCCTTTCTTTGCTGCTTCAGCATATGTGACTGAGTATGGGTCAATTTGAATTGGGGTTTCAATCTGAATTGGGGTTTGACTTGGCTGTTTTGGTTTCTCTTGAGGCTGTGCAGGAGCTTTTTTCCTCAGAGTTGGGTATTTGGCGCTTTGGAGGTTTTTGTATACCATACAGCCTTTATAATTTGCTGGATTTGACAACTAAGCATATGAATATTATTCTTTGTGCAAAATTTCATTCCTTTTTGACTTCTAGTTATAAAGATGTCACGTTACAAATTCCCAAAGAGTGTTCCAGATATATCTTTCTTAAAAAGTAGGCGTGGTCATAAACCGATTTCAATAAATTTTTGCGTGGCTATTAACACATGTTATTAAAGTGTATAAACCAAGTTTCGTCATAATATCTCAATTATTTGTCGAGTTATAGGCTAAGAAATCACGTATATCCCTTTGTGTAAAAAGAGGCGGTGCCACGCCCATTTTCCAAAATTTTTCTATTTGTTGTTTCTGGTCTATTGTAGAAATCAAACCACAAAATTTCAATGAATTATCTTTACATTTGGCAAAGATATCGCTTAAAATGTTTTTATTAGGTCACTTTATAATACCCATATATAAAAGTGGGCGTGGTTTCAACATGTATTACCACAAGTAATAAAAGTGTACACACCAAGTTTAGTCAT
The DNA here is from genome assembly GCA_960531455.1 of Urophora cardui. Taxonomy (NCBI): domain Eukaryota; kingdom Metazoa; phylum Arthropoda; class Insecta; order Diptera; family Tephritidae; genus Urophora; species Urophora cardui. The sequence goes on along the minus strand of OY482673.1, from coordinate 92,260,924 downwards.
TATATATAAATTATTTGTCGAGTTATGGGCTCAGAAATCTCGTATATTCCTGTTTATAAAAAGAGGCGGTGCCACGCCCATTTGCCAAAATTTTTGTGTTTTTCGTTTTATGTCCGCAGTTGGACTCCTGCTATAAAATTTCAATGATATATCTTTATATTTGACAGAGATATCGCTTAAAATGTTTTTATTAGGTCACTTTATAAGAGCCATATATAAAAGTGGGCGTGGCCCTCAACCGATTTCGGAAATTTTTCGTCCAAATATTTGACTAAGTAAGTATATCACGCATACCAAATTTCATCGATATATCTTCAACGGTTTCTGAGTTATGACATATAAAACTTGCAAGGTTTGACCCTTAATAAGTGGGCGTGGCACCGCCCATTTTCCAAAATGTCATCAAATTTCTTCCTAGGGGCCTGAGCTCAATACGTGGATAAAATTTCATCGCTCCAGCTGTATTAGTGACTGAGATACCAAATTTCCGATTTTTTCTATATAGGAAAAGTGGGCGTGGTCATGGTCCGATTTCGCCCATTTTCAATACCAACCGTCCCAGTCTCGATACCAACCTGCATTTCAAATTTCATCAAAATATCTCAATTTTTGCGCGAGTTAGAGTGTTTACAGACGGACGGACAGACGGACGGACGGACAGACGGACGGACGGACGGACGGACGGACGGACGGACATGGCTCAATCGATTTCTCTTTTCACCCTGATCATTTTGATATATATAAGTCTATATCTATCTCGATTATTTCACTCTGTTACAATCCACCGTTATGTGATTAAAACTATAATACTCTGTGTACTAGTACAGCTGAGTATAAAAATGAGTTACAAACATACAAAAATTATAAATTTAATATTCATTTATAAATGTATGTATTTATTTGAATATAATATAAAAACTTGAATATAACAACATATATTTAATATAAGCATAAGCTATAAATAATTATTTAAAATGTCTATTTAAATTGGTCTGCTTGAACGCAATGTGGGAAGGAGTGGTCATCCAAACCAATATTCGTTCAAACACACCAATTTGATCACTCAATATCCCAAAAAAGATTGAAGCCGGCAATATTGACCACTTAACGACTTCAATCCTTTTTTTCTATAAGAGGGATGGTGTAGCAGAGCCCACCTGTATACAATTATTAGCAACACCCACTGAACCCACCTGTTTCATTCTGTCACTGCACTTGTTGCCCATTGTGAATGGACAACAGGTGTAGGGACAGAATGGAAACGAGTAATGGTGATTTGACAGGTTTCTTGACAGCTCGGCTCTTCTTGATAGAAGCCGCCTGCCAAATTACTTTTTACTTTTGAATTTTCTATTTTACTGCTCGCACGTGTTTGTGGCGCGGGACTTAAAATAAAAAACTAAAGTATAAGTAGTGAACAAAAATAAATTGTGTTTAAAACTTAAATAAAATAAAAGACTATAATTAATTATTCAACATGAAAAGAACAGTGTTTTGACTAAAATATAATTAAAAGAAAAGGACCAAACAAAGAACATAAAGGTGTGTGAGCGTGTGCACATCGAGGTGCAGGAACAAAAACTACTTCCACACCTCAATACTATATAGAAAAAAAATCGGAAATTTGGTATCTCAGCCACTAATATAGCTAGAGTGATAAAATTTTACCCACGTCTTGAGCTCAGGCCCTTATGAAGAAATTTGATGAAATTTTGGAAAATGGGCGTTGCCTACGCTCACTTATTAAGGGGCAAACAGTGAAAGTTTTATAAGCCATAACTCAGAAACCATAATGAAATTTGGTATGCGTGATTTACTTACTCAGGCAAACGACTGAAGGGAAAATTATCAAAATCGGTTGACGGCCACGCCCACTTTTATATATATGTATTATAAACTGACCTAATAAAAACATTTTAAGCGACATCTCTGTCAAATATAAAGATCTATCACTGAAATTTTGCGGCAAGAGTCCAACTACGGACATAAAACAAAAAACACAAAAATTTTTGAAAATGGGCGGTGCCACGCCCACTTATTAACGGCCAAACATTGAAAGTTTTATGAATCATAACTCATAAACCGTTGAAGATATATCGATGTAATTTGGTACACGTGATATACTTACTTAGGCAAATGTTTGGACGAAAAATAGCCTAAATCGGTTGACGATCACGCCCACTTTTATATATGTGTATTAATAAAAACATTTTAAGCGATTTTAAGCGATATCTTTCTTAAATATAAAGATAATTCATTGAAATTTTGTGGCATGAGTTCTACATTAGACCGGAAACAAAAAATATAAAAATTTTGGAAAATGGGCGTGGCACCGCCTCTTTTTAGACAAAGGAATCTACGAGTTTTCGGAGTCCATAACTGGACAAATAATTGAGATTATGAAGAAACTTGGTTTATACACTTTTATAACTTGTGTTAGTAGACACGTAAAAATTTATTGAAATCGGTTTATGACCACGCCTACTTTTTAACAAAGATATTTCTGGAACACCCTTTGGGAATTTGTAATGTGACATCTTTGTAACTAGAAGTCATAAAGGAATGAAATTTTGCACAAAGAATAATATTCATATGCTAAGTTGGATGACGGATAAAAATTTTGAAAATGGGCGTGGCCACGCCCACTTTATGTAGCACTCGCTTTATATAAAGTACACCGTGTTTCCATCAAACGCAAACAAACAATGAAAGCATACAGCTGAGTATCTAATGTTCGATTCCACTCGAACTTAGGCTTCCTTACTTGTTTTTTTTTAAATTTTTTTAACTAATATTTTTTTATTTATTTATTTAATAAAAATTTACAATAATATTTAAAAAGTAATAAAATAAAAAAAATAAAAATAAGCCTGAGGGATCGGAAAAGCATAATTAAGGGAACATTTCATTTCATACAAGATGCAAATAGAAAACTCTTATAAAATGCTTCACTAAACATGTATGCGCGGCAACTCTAGTTGTAAACAGAAGTGTTTTCTTTTAGTGAATAACTTTTATATCTTAAATAGTTAAAGGATATTGAAAAAGTGGTGTTCTACAGAAACACATAGTGATTGTGCCTCTCTGTGAGGAGAAACTGTTGGTTTATTGCATATTAAAGATAAGTATCCGAAAATACTTGGGAATATATGTACCTAAATATATAATATATATTGTGGCCGCTGTGGTGCAGTGGGTAGAGTGCTCGCCTGCTATGCCAGAGGTCTCGGGTTCAAACCCCAGTCCGAGCAAAACACCAAAAAAAATTTTCTAATTAGTAAAAATCCAATTATTGGGTTTTTTAAGAGCAGCGGTCACCTCTCGGCAGTGGGTGGCATACCCTCCGAGTTTATTTCTGCCATGGAAAAGCTTCTCACAAAAAATGCATTCGCCGTCGGAGCCGGCATAAAACTGTAGGTCCACCCAATTAATAGGAAAAACAAAAAGGAGCACACCTCGAATTGCGAGAGAAGCTCGGCCATAAAACTCGTCAGAGTTGTAATAGCGCCATTGTATTATTATATTATTATTATTAAATATATAATTGCATTTGTACATATGTATGTATATTAGATGCGTTTTTTTGATCTAACATACCTCTCCGGCCACAGAATATGAAAATAGGATGTTGTAGGATAACTAAGCTGATTTTTGTTTTTTTTTAGACAAAAAACTGAGTGGGCTACTCCAAAAACAGCGATTTTTTTTTAAATTCCATGATAGGTTTAGATTCATATACGAAAAAACTACAGAATTAAAAATAAAAAAACAAAAGATACATATTGTCATGTAAAATTAACGGCTTAATCGAATGGTGTACTCAGTTTTTTAGTGCGAGCCATAGGGAAGGTCCCAAGATCGCCTAAAGTGGAATTTTATTTTTTTAGTCACGAATTTTCATGTTTGGACCCTTCGATTCGCCGTTAATTTTACATGAGAATATTTATCTTTTGTTTTTTTTGTTTTTAATTCTGTGGTTTTTTTCATATATGAATCTAAACCTATCATGGAATTTAAAAAAAAATCGCTGTTTTTGGAGTAGCCCCCTCAGTTTTTTGTCTAAAAAAAAACAAAAATCAGCTTAGTTATCCTACAACATCCTATTTTCATATTCTGTGGCCGGAGGGAAGATCTGAGAAACCTTGCCGAAAAAAAAACGCATCTAATGTATATGCTTATGTACATTTGTATGTAATACATAAGTGCGCGAACTAAAACAACACTTTTCCTTTGTCCAGGTTTTCGCGGTGTCAGCTGAGCAGGTCAGTAGTTGGCAGCTGTCAATAATCCGTTCTGCCTTGCCGACGGCACTGCCTTGCCGACCAATTCCTTTAACTGACCTATAGGTGGCGCTGCAATAGTAGTTTCCAGAGGTCTACACTGAACGTAGTTAGAAAATTTTAAATAAGAATAAATTTAATCAAATAAAAATAAATAAAATAAAATAAAATAAAATGAAATAAAATAAAATAAAATAAAGTAAAATAAAATAAAATAAAATAATTAAAATTAAATAAAATAAAACAAAATAAAATAAAATAAAAACAAATCAATATTATATGAGTGCCAACGGCACTCCCGCAAACAATAACAACATAAACAGAAACAATGCGTACTTTACACTAAAATCGTATTCTTGCAACGACATACATTCCAAGGTGACTAAAGGTAATCAGAAAGTCGACCAGCCAACTAAATTCTCGGTTGCAATGACCCCCACAACTAGCAAGGCGCATATCCAAGGTGCAAAACAGGTGCCAAATAAAGGGATCGTTCAAACCGGTATTGATCGCTATATACTCATAAAAAGAAAGCGACGTCCAGAAAAAAATGAAAACCCCAGTAAAATAATTAGAAATAGCCCGCCGAAAGAATTAGGTAAAGAAACACCACATACGGCCCTAAGCAATAATAGATATAGCCGAAAATGAAAGAAAGGAAACTGAAAAACCGCAAAAGAAAACCAAAGCTCCCCCAATTTACTTGAGAGAGCAAAGTTCTAATGTTCTTGCAAATAAATTAGTCGAGTTAATAAGGTCAAATAACTTCCACATTGTACCCATTAGAAAAGGAAATATTGCGGAAGTCAAAATTCAAACTTATGGGGAAGAGGATTTCCGTAAGGTCACTGATGACTTCGTGAAAAACCGTAGGTCGTTCTATACCTACCAATTAAAGGGTAGTCGTGCATTGTCCGTGGTTCTAAAAGGAATAGAGAGTTCTGTCGACCCCTCTGAAATAGAGAGCGCATTAAAAGAAGAAGGTTTACGAGTGAGATATGTTTATAATATAAAAAACAAATCAAATATCCCACAGCCGACGTTTAGGGTTGAGATAGAACCGGATTTCCAAAATCTAAAAAAGGGAGAAGTACATCCCATATACAACATACGATATCTTATACACCGTCGATTTTCTGTGGAAGAGTCACATAATCATAAGGGACCTGTGCAATGTCATAACTGACAAGAATTCGGACACACTAAGCGTTATTGCACATTGCCTAGTGTATGCGTAATTTGTGGTGATTTACACAGCTCCAAAGCTTGTCCGCAACCAAAAACAGACCCGGAACTAAAAAAATTCAGTAATTGCGGTGAAAACCAAACCGCAAAATATAGAGGTTGTCCAGCATACACATCTCTTAAAGAGAAGGTGAATAAAAACAAGTAAGGAAGCCTAAGTTCGAGTGGAATCGAACATTAGATACTCAGCTGTATGTTTTCATTGTTTGTTTGCGTTTGATGGATTTTATATAAAGCGAGTGCTGCATAAAGTGGGCGTAGCCACGCCCATTTTCAAAATTTTTATCAGTCATCCAACTAAGCATATGAATATTATTCTTTCTGCAAAATTTCATTCCTTTATGACTTCCAGTTACAAAGATGTCACATTACAAATTTCCAAAGCGTGTTCCAGAAATATCTTTGCTAAAAAGTAGGCGTGGTCATAAACCGATGTCTATTAATACAAGTTGTAAAAGTGTATAAACCAACTTTCATCATAATATCTCCATTATTTGTCGAGTTATGGGCTCCGAAATCTCGTAGATTCCTTTGTCTAAAAGGAGGCGGTGCCATGCCCATTTTCCAAAATTTTTATATTTTTTGCTTCCGGTCTATTGTAGAACTCATGCCACAAAACTTCAATGAATTATCTTTATATTTGACAAAGATATCGCTTAAAATGTTTTAATTAGGTCACTTTATAATGCCCATATATAAAAGTGGGCGTGGCCGTCAACCGTTTTCTCTAAAATTTTGAACATATATTACCACAAGTAATAAAAGTGTACACACCAAGTTTCGTAATTATATATAAATTATTTGTCGAGTTATAGGCTAAGAAATCTCGTATATTCCTGCTTCTAAAAGGAGGCGGTGCCACGCCCATTTTCCAAAATTTTTAAGGGTTTGTCTTATGTTCGTAGTTAGACTCCTGCCATAAAATTTTAATGATATATCTTTATATTTGACAGAGATATCGCTTAAAATGTTTTTATTAGGTCACTTTATAAACCCATATATAAAAGTGGGCGTGGTCGTCAACCGATTTTGGAAATTTTTCGTCCAAACACTTGCCTAAGTAAGTATATCACGCGAACTAAATTTCATTGATATATCTTCAATGGTTTCTGAGTAATCACTCATAAAACTTTCAATATTTGCCCCTTAATAAATGGGCGTGGTACCGCCCATTTTACAAAATTTTTGTGTTTTTTGTTTTATGTCCATAGTTGGACTCATGCCACAAAATTTCAGTGATAGATCTTTATATTTGACAGAGATATCGCTTAAAATGTTTTTATTAGGTCACTTTATAAGACCCATATATAAAAGTGGGCGTGGCCGTCAACCGATTTTAATAATTTTTCGTACAAACATTTGCCTAAGTAAGTATATCACGCGTACCAAATTTCATCGATATATCTTCAATGGTTTCTGAGTTATGGCTTATAAAATCCTCAATGTTTGACCCTTAATAAGTGGGCGTGGCACTGCCCATTTTCTAAAATTTCACCAAATTTCTTCATAGGAGCCTGAGCTCAACACGTGGGTAAAATTTCATCGCTCTAGCTATATTAGTGGCTGAGATACCAAATTTCCGATTTTTTCTATATAGGAAAAGTGGGCGTGGTCATGGTCCGATTTCACCCATTTTCAATACCAACCGTCCCAGTCTCGATACCAACTTGCATTACAAATTTCATCAAATTATCTCAATTTTTGCGCGAGTTAGAGTGTTTACAGACGGACAGACGGACGGACATGGCTCAATCGATTTCTCTTTTCACCCTGATCATTTTGATATATATAAGTCTATATCTATCTCGATTATTTCATTCTGTTACAATCCCCCGTTATGTGATTAAAACTATAATACTCTGTGTACTAGTACAGCTCAGTATAAAAATGTGAACAATATACCGGTTCCAAAATCCAAAACAGTAGTAAACCATGCCAGCAATATACCTGCCCGAAGCTATTCCGGTACATATTCCGATGTTCTTAGAGGCATTCCACCGTCTGAGGCACAAGAAAATCCCACTCCGTTGACTTCCCTCGAAAAAACCCTGAAGAATTTTGCAAATGATGCAGGACCATATGAAGTCAATGCAAAACATGATGCAAGAATTGATTAGGAATCAAAACCTCCTACTTCAAGCAATTTTGCCAAGACCATGAATTTGTCAATATAGGTTTCTGGAATGCTAACGACATAGGTCAACATCGTAACGAACTTCAGGTTTTCTTAGAAATTCACCAAATTGACGTAATGTTAGTGTCTGAAACCGATCTTACTGAGTTTAATAATTTTAGCATAGATGGGTATGTGTTCTATAATACTAAGCACCCAGAAGGAAAAGCTAGAGGAGGAACTGGGATACTTATAAGAAAGAAGATCAAGCACCAAGTGCTAGAAGAATATTGCAAAGACTATATACACTCAACATCAGTGCACGTAGATGACAACCCTGGCGGAATAACTGTATCTGCAATATACTGCCCTCCCCGTTTTAATATAGCAGAGTACCAATTCACTGAATTCTTTTCCAAGTTAGGCGCGAGATTTCTAGCAGCAGGTGATTACAATGCTAAACATAATTCTTGGGGATCTAGGTTAATAACCCCAAAGGGAAGAAACCTGTTCAATCCAAAGCAATGGTCTTGACATTATATCATCAGGACAGCCAACATATTGGCCACTGATAGGAGCAAAATTCCCGACCTCATAGATTTTGGGGTAACTCACGGCCTCGAACAGGAAATACTTTAGATAGAATCACTTTTTGATCTATCATTTGATCACTCTCCTTGTGGCATATCCATTAAAATACTTCCAACTTTAAACGAACTGAACACAGGCTTAACTAATAGATTTACGAATTGGCTGAAGTACAGGAAATGTATAAGTTCGCATATTAATCAAAATGTAAGCCTTAAATCCGCCGCCGAAGTGGAATATGCGATAATTGACTTCACAAACTTACTGCAAGTGGCAGGAAAGGTTTCAACAACCTTACGTCCTAACAGAACCCAGCAGCAAAGCTTTAGTTCTTTCAAAGAAAACGATATCACTGACCTAGTTTCTAAGAAAAGGCCTTTGCAACCCATCTTTCAAATGTATTTACTCCAAATGAAGGCCAAAATGTTCTCCCAGAAAATACTCTACAATTACCAGCAGTGCCACTTGGATTTAAACTAGACGACTTGAATAAAACTATATCAAAAGACATAGAGAACAAGAAAGCACCAGGTTATGACAGAATAACGGATGAAATGTTAAAAGCGCTTCCCATAGTAGCAATTAAGCAATTACTATCAGGGTAGGAAGAAACTCAGAGTATGAGTGAGTGAGTGAGGAATTTCAGCCTCACGGCATGGTGATGAGTGGCCGTTTGCGTTTCTCACTCATCTAGAAAGGAGAGTGAGGGTTTTTTTGTTTCTTCACTCATTTCGAATGAGTGATGAAGAAATGAGGCGCTCACGCGGCGTGTGAGGTGAGCCGTCGTAGGGTTTCTCTTCTCTTTGTGTAATGCGTGTGAGCGTGTGGGTGAGTGCGCAGTAAATATTACATACCCCCGGGTTTCATTTGAACTTCGATGTATTTCGATAAATTTATCGATAAGTGAGTTATCGGTCAAAATGCGATTGCCCAAAAACCTTAATATTACCCTACAATATGGGTATCAAACGAAAGCGGATGGCCCCAGGTTTCATTTGAACTTCGATATATATCGATAAATTTATCGATAACTGAGTTATCGGTCAAAATGCGATTGCCCAAAAACTTTAATATTACCTTACAATATGGGTATCAAACGAAAGGGGATGGCCCCAGGTTTCATTTGAACTTCGATATATTTCGATAAATTTATCGATAACTGATTTATCGGTCACAATCTGATTGCACAAAAACCTTAATATTACCTTACAATATGGGTATCAAACGAAAGGGGATGGCCCCGGGTCTAATTTGAACTTCGATATATTTCGATAAATTTATCGATAACTGAGTTATCGGTCAAAATGCGATTGCCCAAAAACCTTAATATTACCCTACAATATGGGTATCAAACGAAAGGGGATGGCCCCAGGTTTCATTTTAACTTCGATAAATTTATCGATAACTGATTTATCGGTCACAATCTGATTGCACAAAAACCTTAATATTACCTTACAATATGGGTATCAAACGAAAGGGGATGGCCCCGGGTCTAATTTGAACTTCGATATATTTCGATAAATTTATCGATAACTGAGTTATCGGTCAAAATGCGATTGCCCAAAAACCTTAATATTACCCTACAATATGGGTATCAAACGAAAGGGGATGGCCCCAGGTTTCATTTTAACTTCGATATATTTCGATAAATTTATCGAAAACTGAGTTATCGGTCAAAATGCGATTGCCCAAAAACCTTAATATTACCTTACAATATGGGTATCAAACGAAAGGGGATGGCCCCAGGTTTCATTTTAACTTCGATATATTTCGATAAATTTATCGATAACCGAGTTATCGGTCAAAATGCGATTGCACAAAAACCTTAATATTACCTTACAGTATGGGTATCAAACGAAAGGGGATAGCCCCAGGTTTCATTTGAACTGCGATATATTTCGATAAATTTATCGATAACTGAGTTATCGGTCAAAATGCGATTGCCCAAAAACCTTAATATTACCCTACAATATGGGTATCAAACGAAAGGGGATGGCCCCAGGTTTCATTTTAACTTCGATATATTTCGATAAATTTATCGAAAACTGAGTTATCGGTCAAAATGCGATTGCCCAAAAACCTTAATATTACCTTACAATATGGGTATCAAACGAAAGGGGATGGCCCCAGGTTTCATTTTAACTTCGATATATTTCGATAAATTTATCGATAACCGAGTTATCGGTCAAAATGCGATTGCACAAAAACCTTAATATTACCTTACAGTATGGGTATCAAACGAAAGGGGATAGCCCCAGGTTTCATTTGAACTGCGATATATTTCGATAAATTTATCGATAACTGAGTTATCGGTCAAAATGCGATTGCCCAAAAACCTTAATATTACCCTACAATATGGGTATCAAACGAAAGGGGATGGCCCCAGGTTTCATTTGAACTTCGATATATTTCGATAAATTTATCGATAACTGAGTTATCGGTCAAAATGCGATTGCCCAAAAACCTTAATATTACCCTACAATATGGGTATCAAACGAAAGGGGATGGCCCCAGGTTTCATTTTAACTTCGATATATTTCGATAAATTTATCGATAACTGAGTTATCGGTCAAAATGCTATTGCACAAAAACCTTAATATTACCTTACAATATGGGTATCAAACGAAATGGGATAGCCCCAGGTTTCATTTTAACTTCGATATATTTCGATAAATTTATCGATAACTGAGTTATCGGTCAAAATGCGATTGCCCAAAAACCTTAATATTACATTACAATATGGGTATCAAACGAAAGGGGATGGCGATCTCATTTAGAGATGGAACTTTCTAGAATCCGGGTATTGGTTAACCACGGAGCAATATTGGTATCAAATGAAGGAGCATTCCATGGTTTGTACGGAACAAATTGTACGATTTTTTACAGTTTTCGATTTGAATTAAAGGCACACCAAAATGTTAACCAACAGAATATCTGGAGCATTATTACTGTTTTATAAAACTTATTAAAAGCAGAAACTTGCTTTTGAAATATTCGTGTATGTATGAAAAATCTTATAAAAGTTATGTGTTTGTACGGGACAGGGCTGGTCTACCATGATCCTTGGTTTATGCGAACCAGGAGCAATTTTTGGCAAATTATTTGTATTAGAGAAAAATAAAAAAGTAAATGTGGTAGCACTAATATCAAGTTTTATTCAAACAGAAAAAATATTAGAAATAAGGTTATTCCAAATGAACTAAAAATGCTGTAATGTAATTTTTTACATTGTATGTACGGGACAAATGGTATAAATATTTACAATTTACAGACAAGCCAAAAGGTTATCAAACAAAGTTTCTGGTACATCAATATTGTGTGGCTAATTTCTAAACAAAAGCAGAAACTTGCATTTGAAAAACTGGTATATGTGTGAGAAATCAAAATGTTTGTACGGGACATATTTACCATTTCGGATGGAATGCTCCTGAAAGGTGTTGAGCAGGGCTTTCACATAGGATGTACTGATTACACTGGATCACAAAATGAAATTTGTTGTATGTACTTTGGACGTGACTACCCTATATATATGTAAAATCGGTCGCTGAATCCGAAAATCGGGTTCATTTTTAATTCTATGGGAAGGTTTTTGAGATATCGGCAATTTACCGTTATTTGGCCAATGGCTCCACTTAATCCTGACTGTCTCTTTAACAGAGTGAGCTATCTTCCGTGAGGTAACACCAAACGAAAGAAAATTAAATTTCCTTTTCATGGCTCCTATAACTTTTTTCTCTAACTCTTATAGTTTCTGAAATATTGACGATTAAATTTGAATTTTTTCGATTTTTTACGATTTTTTGAAGAAAAAATTGACTTTGTCAGGCAATATCTTTAAAACCAATGTCTTCACTTTCGGTTTTACTCCTTTACGTGAAGCTCCATTCTATTGGGAAAAAGATAAGCTATCAACGAAGAAAATCCATGCTAAAATGGAAAAGTTATATTCGATCAAGTAGATACAGGCACGTCGCGCAATGCCTCTGCACGGGTATATTCTATGCATGTTATACCCGTAAATGGGCTTGTATCTACTGCGCTGCCAACGTGCTGCTACTGCAGATGTGTAGGTATTGGTACAACATGCATAGAATATACCCGTCCAGAGGAATTGCGCGACTTGGCTGTATTTACTTGATCGCCTATATCTTTTCCATTTTACCATGGATTTTCTTCGTTGATATCTTATTTTTTTGGTAATGGAACGGAGCTTCAGACAAGGATTTTACGTATAGATAGGATGGTCGCGTTCAGAGTATTTTTTGGCTGTAGAGCAGTGTTATTATTCCTAGGTCGGGTACCCAGCTATGGGTCAAAGGTATACTATTTTTTGCGATTTTTCTGAAACCATCAGCTTTTTATTTGTATAGGATATCTTACTTCATTTTGGTTTAAAAAATTTAATAAAAACAAAACAAAGTAACAAGCTTAGACGTCATTTTACTTCAGATTTTTTCGTTATACATAATTACTCTTATAGGCGAATTCTGTAACTCCGTCTCATCTCAAGTCACTAAATTTGAGATTTGAGACATGAGACATTTTTAGTGACTTGAGCCAATTTTGGTATTCAGCAACCTGCAGTCACAAAAAATTTCTCCAAAGACTGTGGTGAAAATGTACTGACACTGTTTGAGATAACAAAATAATTTAAAGAATACTCACTAATCGATTACATACGAAAAGAGATTTTGGAAATGAATTTATGAGCAATATATTGCATTAAAAAAATAAAGCGTATCATTTCTACTGATCACTTATAAAAATAGTTATGAATATAATATTTTATGTGTTTTACCTGAACCGATTCGCAAAAAAGCCATGTAACGTAAAACATTGAAATATCGATAAATATCGTATCACATCACTATTTACACTTGATTGAAATGGCGGAAAAAAGTAAGTTAGCAAAACCAGAAAAATTTTATTATTTTACTAATTTCCTACAAATAAACTTGTTTTATTACAGAAAATAGCAAGTGAACAAGCAAAGAGCAAACAAGTTGTAAGTTTTTATAAATTTTGACGCTTTATTTAGTTCACCTCAATGCTTTGTTTATTTTGTGACCTCCTCGCCACCAGGTCACTAATTAGTGACGTATTTTTTGAGACTTGAGACGTGAGCCCGCTTACAGAATACCAAATTGTCTCAAAATCAATCTCACCACGAAAAAGTCTCTATTAGTGACTTGAGACAGCTTACAGAATACTAGTAAAAATCTGATTCTTTGTACAATGCGTATTGTGATTAGAAAGTTCCTTTCTTTGTTGCTGATGATGTAACTGATGTTGTAGCAGGTGCTGCTGTATATCGCTTGTTTTCGTGGAAAATGAGGTTGCATCACCAGATATTGAATCTAGCATGTTTTGCTAGCAGCTTGGATGATGATGAAATAGCGGTTGCTGAAACCCGAGGGGAAGATTTGTAGAAAGCCGTTGTAGATCCAATATAGCGCACTGCAGCGGTGTTGTTTAAGTTATTATATTTATTATGTAACTCAATTTATTTTGTTAATATAGCAGATACGATCGCGGTTGAGGCAGGATCGCCAATTGTAGGAATTAAAATTCTTGTTTAAAATTTTTTCTAATATATATTTTTAAAATGTTAATTGGTTAACAAAAATTCTGTTGCTAACAATTTGAAAGTATTTCAATATCTAATGAAAATTTTTATTTTACAAAACAATTAAACAAAAACATATTCGTGAATTTTAGCTGACCAACTTATAAATAATATGAGCATATAATGGGCTTTTTTGGTCAAAAAAGTTGCAAGTGCGAAGTCACATAAAAATGTAATTGCATCCACTGATTGTCCAACGTTTCGCCAAACACTTTGGCATCCTCAGTGGCGTAATATTTATTAACAAACATAATAAAACAAACATTATATTATAAGTACACAATATTAAACATACAGATACATATGTACATTATAACATTTAAAATCATCACAGTAAAAAACAGAAATCACTTACATTTCAATGGATAAAATAAAAATTATTGCACAAAGTATACATACATATACATAGATACCTTACTTTACAGGTACCTTTGTCAAACTGAAATATAAATAACACTGTGGAACAAATTTAGGTCAACAAAAGTTAACTCGGTTCTGAAAGTTAGGGGTGAAAATAGAGGCTAAATTAGAAGACCCGTATCGCGGCGTTTGCTTAGGTTAGTTCGAATTTGTTTTTAATCGACCTTTGAACTTTGCAGGCAAATGCCGATTTTCAGCATATTGTTTGTATGGTTTTTTTGCTATAACTCGTCGACTAATTGAGATTTTTTTGTTGGAGAGTGACAGCAAACGAAAGAAAATTAAATTTCCTATACAAGGGGTCTATAACATTTTTCTCTACCTCTTATAGTTTCTGAAATATTGATGATTCAATTTGATTTTTTTCGATTTTTCAAAGAAAAAATTTACTTTGTCAGGCAATATCTTTAAAACCAAAATTTTCACCTTCGGTTTTACTCCTTTACGTGAAGCTACATTCTATTAGCAAAAAAATAAGCTATCAACGAAGAAAATCCATGGTAAAATGGAAAAGTTATAGGCGATCATGTAAATACAGCCAAGTCACGCAATGCATCTGCACGGGTATATTTTATGCATGTTATACCCGTAAATGGGCTTGTATCTACTGCGCTGCCAATGTGCTGCTACTTTTTTTTTCGAAACTAATTAAGTTACAATGCTGAAATTCAGTATGCAAGATTCTTTGATGAATATTAGTACATGGTGTGAAAATGAACTTAATCTGATGACAAATTCTCCCACCCTCCATATAACGGGTGTCGCGAAAAACCATCAAATTGCAATTATTTTGGAAATTAATTAAGTTACAATGCTGAAATTCAGTATGCAAGCTTCTTTGATGAATAGTAGTACATGGTGTAAAAATGAACTTAATCTGATGACAAATTCTCCCACCCCCCATATAACGGGTGTCGCGAAAAACCATCAAATTGCAATTATTTTGGAAATTAATTAAGTTACAATGCTGAAATTCAGTATGCAAGCTTCTTTGATGAATAGTAGTACATGGTGTAAAAACGAACTTAATCTGATGACAAATTCTCCCACCCCCCATATAACGGGTGTCGCGAAAAACCATTAAATTGCATTTATTTTCCAAACTAATTAAGTTACAATGCTGAAATTCAGTATGTAAGATTCTTTGATGAATATTAGTACATGGTGTGAAAATGAACTTAATCTGATGACAAATTCTCCCACCCTCCATATAACGGGTGTCGCGAAAAACCATCAAATTGCAATTATTTTGGAAATTAATTAAGTTACAATGCTGAAATTCAGTATGCAAGCTTCTTTGATGAATAGTAGTACATGGTGTAAAAATGAACTTAATCTGATGACAAATTCTCCCACCCCCCATATAACGGGTGTCGCGAAAAACCATTAAATTGCATTTATTTTCGAAACTAATTAAGTTACAATGCTGAAATTCAGTATGCAAGCTTCTTTGATGAATAGTAGTACATGGTGTAAAAATGAACTTAATCTGATGACAAATTCTCCCACCCCCCATATAACGGGTGTCGCGAAAAACCATTAAATTGCATTTATTTTCGAAACTAATTAAGTTACAATGCTGAAATTCAGTATGAAAGCTTCTTTGACGAATAGTAGTACATGGTGTAAAAATGAACTTAATCTGATGACAAATTCTCCCACCCTCCATATAACGGGTGTCGCGAAAAACCATCAAATTGCAATTATTTTGGAAATTAATTAAGTTACAATGCTGAAATTCGTATGCAAGCTTCTTTGATGAATAGTAGTACATGGTGTAAAAATGAACTTAATCTGATGACAAATTCTCCCACCCCCCATATAACGGGTGTCGCGAAAAACCATTAAATTGCATTTATTTTCGAAACTAATTAAGTTACAATGCTGAAATTCAGTATGCAAGCTTCTTTGATGAATAGTAGTACATGGTGTAAAAATGAACTTAATCTGATGACAAATTCTCCCACCCCCCATATAACGGGTGTCGCGAAAAACCATTAAATTGCATTTATTTTCGAAACTAATCAAGTTACAATGCTGAAATTCAGTATGCAAGCTTCTTTGATGAATAGTAGTACATGGTGTAAAAATGAACTTAATCTGATGACAAATTCTCCCACCCCCCATAAAACGGGTGTCGCGAAAAACCATTTAAATGCATTAATTTTCGAAACTAATTAAGTTACAATGCTGAAATTCAGTATGTAAGATTCTTTGATGAATATTAGTACATGGTGTGAAAATGAACTTAATCTGATGACAAATTCTCCCACCCTCCATATAACGGGTGTCGCGAAAAACCATCAAATTGCAATTATTTTGGAAATTAATTAAGTTACAATGCTGAAATTCAGTATGCAAGCTTTTTTGATGAATATTAGTACATGGTGTAAAAATTAACTTAATCTGATGACAAATTCTCCCAAACTCCATATAACGGGTGCCGCGAAAAACCATTAAAATGCATTTATTTTCGAAACTAATTGAGTTGGAATGCTGAGGGGCAATTATATATATAGGTATAAGCATATATTTGTAACTATGTACTTCAAAAATATTTATTTAATTATCTACATATGTGACGTTTATGTATGCTTATTTAAAATCTGTACTCTTAGGGCTTGGATCCCCACGTAAACTCCCATTTATAAGGTAACGGCACAGGTGGGAGACGAAATAGATAAATGCAAATATCAACAAGTTTATGCGTACCAAAGACTTTATACCATTTATGAATGATAGAAATTAAATTTTATCTGTTTAACTGAATAAGTTACAAATACTCAAATTTATCTTGTACATATGAACAATCCGTTGTATGGGAGCTATATTTTATACTGGATTTGGGCGATTCCGACAAATGATAAACTTTACATAAAAATACATAGTATTTCGGCACAAAGTTATAACACTATTTCATGTTCATGGCTGGTATAAAAAGCAGCAAATGATAGTATATCGCTATACTATCATACCTTAATAAGCTGATTTTACGAAAAAGCCCTTTAAGTTTTCGATCGCTATATATGTATGTACATCAATAGTACATATAGCACAGATAATTTTTTGATCTCAAACTCTAAATTTTCAATATATCGCCCTATCGCCAAAATAAAGTCTGCTTCAACACCCTCTGACTTTCGCCCCATTAGCATATTACCTGCTTTATCCAAAGCTTTTGAGTCCCTAATAGCTGAACAAGTTACCGCCCATGTCCAGTATTATAAATTACTGTCGCCTTTTCAGTCTGGATTTCGAGCTAAGCATGGTTGTAGCACTGCTATGTTGAAAATTGTTGACGACATACGCATACCATTTGACAAAAATCTCTTGACCTTACTTTGCCTTTTGGATTTTTCCAAGGCGTTCGACACTGTTGACCATTACCTACTATGTTCAAAACTTAAATATTATTTTGGTTTTAGCAGACAATCATTGGCACTAATAAAAAGCTATCTATATAATCGCCACCAGCGGGTCATATCAGGGTCCCATATGTCTGATCTCTGTAAGATTTCCTCTGGGGTACCACAGGGTTCAATTCTTGGCCCGCTTCTATTTAGTATGTTTATTAACGATATTTTTATGGTTTGCAAATATGTCAGCATCCATGCATATGCGGATGATATCCAGATGTATATGTCAGGCCATTTCGATGACGCCGACAATAGTTTTTGCAAGTTTAATGATGATATATCCGCTATAGTGCGTTGGGCTGCCAATAATGGGCTCTGTCTTAACCCTAATAAAACATATGTTCTACCAATTACCAAGAAGAAGTTAGATACAGAAAAACTACCGTCTCTATGCATTGGTAACCAAAAAATAGCAGTAGTAAATAAAATTACCAATCTTGGCTTTGTGATCAACTCCAGCTTATCTTGCGTTGATCATATAAGCGTAGCTGTTGGTAGAGTGTATGGAGCACTTCGTAATTTACGTCTGTCTGCTGCTTTCACTCCTCTCAACATACGCCGTAAACTAGCCGTTCAACTTGTTCTGCCATACTTAACTTACTCTGAGCTTGTCTATAATAAACTTGACTCATGCTCCGCGCACAAGGTTGATGTGGCTTTTAATCATATCACTCGATATGTGTATGGCATTCGTCGATTTGACCACATATCTCGCTGGAGATGCAGCCTTCTGGGATGCGAAATTCTTGATTACTTTAAAGCCAGAAGTTGTATCTTCCTTTATCGCCTTATGCTTACTAAAACTCCGTCCTATCTGTACGACAAGTTAATTTTCCCAAAATCGGCTCGACTATATGACCTAATTGTACCTTATTTCAACTCTATTCATTCCACTAGACTATTCTTTGTGAACACTATTCGTGTTTGGAACTCTATCCCCTGCGTCTTAAGAAGTGGCATGAACAAGGGCAACTATAGAAGTCTCATTCTAAATTATTTTTCTAAGAATACATAAACCTACTTTCCCATCTAAATGTACTTTTTATAAATGTATAATGTGTAATGTATAAATGAATCCTTAGGATTAAGTTAGGTTAAGCTAATTTTGTCCCAATAATATAAATTATATGTACCAATATCCTTGTTGTACTTTAAAAGATTTCAAATCTTATTGTACTAATTTGTCAATAAATATCAATATCAATATCAGACCGAAATTTCGTCATATAATGCACATACATATATGTACATACGCACACATACATGCATACCCATCCTTACCTGAAAACTCGCGTTTTTGATTTATGATACTTTTGAAGTAAATAGGCTAAAAGTAAGTATATATGTAAATATTCTATATAAAATTGCATTAGTTAATATATTAGCGATTTTAAAGCATAAACATGTCAAAACTTCTCATCAATGCTTTTCTCTCTAGCTACACATGTGTACATATATATGTACATCCATAGTGATAGCGCGCATATACACCTCGTCGAAAAATATGAATTAGTGAAAAGAGCGCGCGTGAATGATGAAACTGACTATGGGGGGTTATAAAGCACACTTGGGGTGAACATATATTAAAAAATTGAGGAGACCTTTTTTTATTTTTTTTTTTATTTGATTTCAAACTTTTGGAATTTTTTTGAATTTTTTTATTTTACCCTGCAAAAAAAACAATATATAATAGAATCTATATAGCTAATTCAAAAATGAGCTGCTGTATTTCATATTGTGAACCATTTTCTATATTACAGATGTAAATTGGATGATAGATCTTCTATACACTTTATTTTTTTTTAATTTTGAATATGTCATTATAAATGTAATTTGAAAAATGCACTTTTAGCCAGTTAGGAGAATAATTAAAACACGCGAAGGCGCGCGTGAAATTAATATCTGTTAATGTGATCTGATAAAGAATATATTAGTTCATAACACAAAAAAAAAACCAAGATACCTTTTTTTTGTTTTTTTTTTTATTTTATTCCTTAAAGTGGACGAAGAAAAATTTTTTTCTATATTTTTTTATCAGTATTTGAAAAATCATATAAAATCAGATTTCAAAGTTAGAAGAAACGAGATTACTTCCTAGAAAAGTAGAGGTCATTTTCTATATTTAGATGTCAAAACCACATATATACGTCGATAAATGGCTTAGATAGAGCTTTTCGTATCAGGTCATAAAATTCATAATTCATATGACATATTTTTTATTCAACTTTGAGCACCCTGTATGGCTAAACGAAACGGAACTCAAAAAATTTTACATGGGCTTTTTTTTTGTCACATAAGATATCTGTCGATTGCAGTTAAAAAATATTTATTTATCACTACTTTAATTTCGAATTTATTTTTGGCCAAAATCTCCCATTGTGCGTCGCTCATATTCCTCACTCACTCAGAGTATCATATGAGGGCGCAGCTGAGGAGAGGCGACGTTACTAGCGTGCCTCATTTTGGCTGCACACTCTGCTGCCACTCACGCAGAGCGCTCACGCTAATGTGTGGCCTCTGTTGTTTATACGCTCAGAGGCCACTCATGCAGCTGCACACTTATGAGTGAAGCATGTGTGAGTGAGGAGCCAAAATGAGGCAAATCCGAACCCTGATTACTATACATTTTCAACAGCATCCTCCGATTATGTCATTTTCCTAACCCATGCACTAAAAATAAAATTTCGTAAAAAAAAACTACGAAAAACTTTCGTAGTCTAGAGTTTCGTAAAATGTACGAAAGTTTCGTATATATTACGAAAGCATTTTTCTCAACAAAATCTAATTTTACGAATCTTTCGTAAATATTACGAAAGGGCTTTCGTAAACCATTTTCTAATATTTTTTTCTACTTAAGTGTATCGGAACGACGTCCACATTTGCATATTGCGATTTCCAAAGTTTCCTTTGTTTGTCAGAACACGTTACTAAAATTAATAAATGTAAAATATTAAAATAAATAAAGAACTTTTAAATTTATTAAATAAATAAATTTTAGTAGATATTTAAAACTAAAATGAAATTATCTAAATTTTTATCCTTATGCATATATAAAACATGTGTCTCTTAGCATTATTTTATTGGTATACATATTTCGAAAAAGTTTTCAAATTTGGTTGAAATATACATCATATGTATATATATATATATATATATTAATATGTTATAATTAGGGTTTTTTATAAACATGTCAAAACTTCTCATCAATGCTTTTCTCTCTAGCTACACATGTGTACATATATATGTACATCCATAGTGATAGCGCGCATATACACCTCGTCGAAAAATATGAATTAGTGAAAAGAGCGCGCGTGAATGATGAAACTGACTATGGGGGGTTATAAAGCACACTTGGGGTGAACATATATTAAAAAATTGAGGAGACCTTTTTTTATTTTTTTTTTATTTGATTTCAAACTTTTGGAATTTTTTTGAATTTTTTTATTTTACCCTGCAAAAAAAAACAATATATAATAGAATCTATATAGCTAATTCAAAAATGAGCTGCTGTATTTCATATTGTGAACCATTTTCTATATTACAGATGTAAATTGGATGATAGATCTTCTATACACTTTATTTTTTTTTAATTTTGAATATGTCATTATAAATGTAATTTGAAAAATGCACTTTTAGCCAGTTAGGAGAATAATTAAAACACGCGAAGGCGCGCGTGAAATTAATATCTGTTAATGTGATCTGATAAAGAATATATTAGTTCATAACACAAAAAAAAAACCAAGATACCTTTTTTTTTGTTTTTTTTTTTTATTTTATTCCTTAAAGTGGACGAAGAAAAATTTTTTTCTATATTTTTTTATCAGTATTTGAAAAATCATATAAAATCAGATTTCAAAGTTAGAAGAAACGAGATTACTTCCTAGAAAAGTAGAGGTCATTTTCTATATTTAGATGTCAAAACCACATATATACGTCGATAAATGGCTTAGATAGAGCTTTTCGTATCAGGTCATAAAATTCATAATTCATATGACATATTTTTTATTCAACTTTGAGCACCCTGTATGGCTAAACGAAACGGAACTCAAAAAATTTTACATGGGCTTTTTTTTTGTCACATAAGATATCTGTCGATTGCAGTTAAAAAATATTTATTTATCACTACTTTAATTTCGAATTTATTTTTGGCCAAAATCTCCCATTGTGCGTCGCTCATATTCCTCACTCACTCAGAGTATCATATGAGGGCGCAGCTGAGGAGAGGCGACGTTACTAGCGTGCCTCATTTTGGCTGCACACTCTGCTGCCACTCACGCAGAGCGCTCACGCTAATGTGTGGCCTCTGTTGTTTATACGCTCAGAGGCCACTCATGCAGCTGCACACTTATGAGTGAAGCATGTGTGAGTGAGGAGCCAAAATGAGGCAAATCCGAACCCTGATTACTATACATTTTCAACAGCATCCTCCGATTATGTCATTTTCCTAACCCATGCACTAAAAATAAAATTTCGTAAAAAAAAACTACGAAAAACTTTCGTAGTCTAGAGTTTCGTAAAATGTACGAAAGTTTCGTATATATTACGAAAGCATTTTTCTCAACAAAATCTAATTTTACGAATCTTTCGTAAATATTACGAAAGGGCTTTCGTAAACCATTTTCTAATATTTTTTTCTACTTAAGTGTATCGGAACGACGTCCACATTTGCATATTGCGATTTCCAAAGTTTCCTTTGTTTGTCAGAACACGTTACTAAAATTAATAAATGTAAAATATTAAAATAAATAAAGAACTTTTAAATTTATTAAATAAATAAATTTTAGTAGATATTTAAAACTAAAATGAAATTATCTAAATTTTTATCCTTATGCATATATAAAACATGTGTCTCTTAGCATTATTTTATTGGTATACATATTTCGAAAAAGTTTTCAAATTTGGTTGAAATATACATCATATGTATATATATATATATATATATTAATAGGGTTTTTTATAAACATGTCAAAACTTCTCATCAATGCTTTTCTCTCTAGCTACACATGTGTACATATATATGTACATCCATAGTGATAGCGCGCATATACACCTCGTCGAAAAATATGAATTAGTGAAAAGAGCGCGCGTGAATGATGAAACTGACTATGAGGGGTTATAAAGCACACTTGGGGTGAACATATATTAAAAAATTGAGGAGACCTTTTTTTATTTTTTTTTTATTTGATTTCAAACTTTTGGAATTTTTTTGAATTTTTTTATTTTACCCTGCAAAAAAAAACAATATATAATAGAATCTATATAGCTAATTCAAAAATGAGCTGCTGTATTTCATATTGTGAACCATTTTCTATATTACAGATGTAAATTGGATGATAGATCTTCTATACACTTTATTTTTTTTTAATTTTGAATATGTCATTATAAATGTAATTTGAAAAATGCACTTTTAGCCAGTTAGGAGAATAATTAAAACACGCGAAGGCGCGCGTGAAATTAATATCTGTTAATGTGATCTGATAAAGAATATATTAGTTCATAACACAAAAAAAAAACCAAGATACCTTTTTTTTTGTTTTTTTTTTTTATTTTATTCCTTAAAGTGGACGAAGAAAAATTTTTTTCTATATTTTTTTATCAGTATTTGAAAAATCATATAAAATCAGATTTCAAAGTTAGAAGAAACGAGATTACTTCCTAGAAAAGTAGAGGTCATTTTCTATATTTAGATGTCAAAACCACATATATACGTCGATAAATGGCTTAGATAGAGCTTTTCGTATCAGGTCATAAAATTCATAATTCATATGACATATTTTTTATTCAACTTTGAGCACCCTGTATGGCTAAACGAAACGGAACTCAAAAAATTTTACATGGGCTTTTTTTTTGTCACATAAGATATCTGTCGATTGCAGTTAAAAAATATTTATTTATCACTACTTTAATTTCGAATTTATTTTTGGCCAAAATCTCCCATTGTGCGTCGCTCATATTCCTCACTCACTCAGAGTATCATATGAGGGCGCAGCTGAGGAGAGGCGACGTTACTAGCGTGCCTCATTTTGGCTGCACACTCTGCTGCCACTCACGCAGAGCGCTCACGCTAATGTGTGGCCTCTGTTGTTTATACGCTCAGAGGCCACTCATGCAGCTGCACACTTATGAGTGAAGCATGTGTGAGTGAGGAGCCAAAATGAGGCAAATCCGAACCCTGATTACTATACATTTTCAACAGCATCCTCCGATTATGTCATTTTCCTAACCCATGCACTAAAAATAAAATTTCGTAAAAAAAAACTACGAAAAACTTTCGTAGTCTAGAGTTTCGTAAAATGTACGAAAGTTTCGTATATATTACGAAAGCATTTTTCTCAACAAAATCTAATTTTACGAATCTTTCGTAAATATTACGAAAGGGCTTTCGTAAACCATTTTCTAATATTTTTTTCTACTTAAGTGTATCGGAACGACGTCCACATTTGCATATTGCGATTTCCAAAGTTTCCTTTGTTTGTCAGAACACGTTACTAAAATTAATAAATGTAAAATATTAAAATAAATAAAGAACTTTTAAATTTATTAAATAAATAAATTTTAGTAGATATTTAAAACTAAAATGAAATTATCTAAATTTTTATCCTTATGCATATATAAAACATGTGTCTCTTAGCATTATTTTATTGGTATACATATTTCGAAAAAGTTTTCAAATTTGGTTGAAATATACATCATATGTATATATATATATATATATATTAATATGTTATAATTAGGGTTTTTTAACTTTAAGCTAAAAAATAATTTGGTCTATTGTACAACAATTTGACAGCTCTAACAGCCTTCGTAAATATGTACTACGAAAGTATTTCGTAAATAGTACGAAAGCCTTCGTAAATATACGAAATAGCTTTCGTGCTATTTACGAAACCATTCGTTGCTCAATTTTACGAAAGTATTTCGTAATATGTACGAGAGATTTCGTAATATTTACGAACTATTATTTTGAGTGTGGAAACTATCTGAAATTATTATGATCCCAAAACCAGGCAAAGACCCGACAATAGTAAGCTCCTACAGGCCAATAAGCTTAATCTCTATATTTTCCAAACTATTCGAAAAATTATTGCTGAAAAAATTCAGCCCATCTTAGAACTGCACGAAACCATACCAAGTCACCAATTCGAATTTAGAGAGCAGCACGGTACGATAAAACAAGTGCATAGAATAGTTTCAGAAATAAGGTCAACTTTTGAAACCAAACGATATTGCACTGTCCTATTCTTCTTTTATTAATATTTGTATTTCTGCATTTTTTTATCCCCTTTCTATGGAATTAACCCTACACACTTACCACGTTCTAAAATATACATACTTACCTATCCCTCCGACATACTTACCAATTCTCCTGTAAATACCTACCTCTTCACTGGAATTGCCCATACTCACCTTCGCTCTATCATACTTACCCTTTCAATACTCTTATATACCTATGTACTTACCTTCTCTCCTTGAAAGAGTCCCGCTATCCACTTACCTTTTGCTGTAGCTATTAAGAAAAATCTGTAATTATTGAGTTGAGTTATTGAACTTAAGGTTAAAAGGCGCGAATCGGTCCAGCTCATACATAAAAAAATAAATTGCGAAGTGAAATAAAACTCAAATTGTTAAAAATGAAAGCAAACATATACGAAAAAATCCAACCTAGTGGTTTTTAATTTTACTAAATAATAACGAAAAGGGTGCAGAAAAAACATTTATTACTCATAGTATTGTAACAATTGTTGTACTACAAAAGACACTTTGTTCTTATTGTACTGATGCATTGATGCATTGGCCGCTGTGGTGCAGTGGGTAGAGTGCTCGCCTACTATGCCAGAGGTCTCGGGTTCAAATCACGGTCCGAGCAAAACACCAAAAACAATTTTTCTAATTAGTAAAAATCCAATTATTGGGTTTTTTAAGAACAGCGGTCACCTCTCGGCAGTGGCTGGCATACCCTCCGAGTGTATTTCTGCCATGAAAAAGCTTCTCACAAAAAATGCATTCGCCGTTCGGAGCCGGCATAAAACTGTAGGTCCACCCAATTAGTAGGAAAAACAAAAAGGAGCACACCTCGAATTGGGAGAGAAGCTCGGCCATAAAACTCGTCAGAGTTATAATAGCGCCATTGTATTATATTATTATTATAATAAATAAATGAAATGAAATGAAATGACACATAAAGTGGTGCGACAGTGTACACACACAAATCCCATAACTGCTACTATCCAATTGCAGAGACACATAAAAACTTTAGAAGAATAGCTTACTACGTGGAGAATTAAGGTCAACGAATCTAAATGTGTACAAGTAACTTTTAGCCTAAAAAAAGACACATGCCCACCAGTCTCAATAAATGTAAAAATAATAACACAGAACTAGGGATTCCAATCCCGGGATCCCGCCTTTTTGGCACCCCGAAAATCCCGGGATAGCTAGAATTTTATCCCGGGATTTTCGGGATAAGGTAAAGAGAGAATGTTCCGCTATTATAGCAAAGAAAAGTTATATTTTATATAATTTTTATTGGTCTCAGATCTTTATACTAATAGCATTTCCTATTCTGAATGAAAATGTTGCGTTATTACATTGCAGCATTATCAAAATGTGTCCTGTGCCCTATTAAAGTTTTGCATTTTTCATGTGTTGAATGAAACAAAAATAATGCAACCTTTTACTTGTGCTAAGAGCAGAAAATGTTGCCCGTAGTCGGGCCAGTTTTATATTTTGTTAATAGAACAAACATACCTAAAAAAAGTGTTGAGTCTGTGTGGAAGAGAACAAAAAAATGTGAGCAGCTAGAACAAAAAAGTCCATTAGTCAAAGTAAGGATTAAAATTTTTGATTTTTTTATAATAATTAAATTTTTTTGTGTTGAAGTACGCGTTGTAAGGAAACGTACGTTAGGTATTTTTAAAGCTTTTAGCTTGTGGCAAAATTCATTTGATAATTTCTATTTCCTGATTTTTAGTCATTTATTTCTCAAATGTTTTTTGGAATTTTCCCACATGGAAAATAAATAATGGAAGAAAATGGAAACAAAATTTTAATTAGACTTGATAGTCTTACAACACTGTACTAAAATTAAATACGCAGCTGCATACTCGGAATTCATATCAAAATTTTGCCTCCGATATTTATCTATTCAGAAGTTGCACGGTGATGTCCTTCTGCGTAGTACACCCTTCCGCGTAGGCGCGGTCTGGTACGATAGGTCGAAAATTTTAATGTCGATCCCGCGTAGGCGGCCTTCGGCCGCGCTTTTAAAAAATAACCCTCAGCCGATAGAATTCTCTTTTCGGAGTAATATCTACAGTACTTTTGCGCCCATTTCAACTCGAAAAATTGGTATCGATTATTAGCCTTTTTTGGTCGTCGTCCCCTATACCAGGCACTTGCCACAAAGTGAAATAAGACCTTTAGAACCTTATTTCACATTTCAAGTGAAAGAAGACCTTATTCTTAATAAAGGCTTTATTTCTCAATCGATAGCGATATAAGGCCTTAAAGGCCTTATTTCAAAAGGCCTTATTACACCCCACCACATAAATATATACATATGTACATACATACATTTTTTTTAAAACGAGAGTGCGGGGTCCAGGTGGCTAGATACGTACCTACATATGTACATATGTATGCACATATGC
Source organism: Urophora cardui (assembly GCA_960531455.1). Taxonomy (NCBI): domain Eukaryota; kingdom Metazoa; phylum Arthropoda; class Insecta; order Diptera; family Tephritidae; genus Urophora; species Urophora cardui. The sequence continues at coordinate 92,233,586 of OY482673.1, read as the reverse complement.
CTCCATGCATATATATGTACATACATACATCTATGTATCGATGCCCATCTCTGCACTTTTGTCGCAAATTTTTTTTCACAGGTTTTGAGCACATATTAAGCACAAATTAATTGCATACTTAAAATATTCCTAGGCTAAGTCTAAATGAGTGCGGGGTTCAGTGGAACGTTCACCTGGACCCCGCACTCTTGTTTTTTATAAAAAGCCCTTAAAATTTGAGCACAAATCTTTTTATTTGTGGAAAAACTAAGCACATATTGAGCACAAATTAATGAGATAGTCAAATTTCAAATTGCACAGTGGGCTTCGTCTTATATACCCCACCTCCATATATACATACATGTATGTATCGATGCCCATCTCTGCACTTTTTTCGAAAATTTTATTTTTACAGGTTTTGAGCACATATTAAGCACAAATTAACTGCATACTTAAAATTTTCCTAGGCTAAGTCTAAATGAGTGCGGGGTCCAGCGGAACGTTCACCTGGACCCCGCACTTTTGTTTTTATAAAAAAAAATGCCCATCTCTGCAGTTTTTTCAAATTTTTTTTTCACATTCTTTGAGCACATATAAAGGACAAAAAATTAACTGCATACTCAATATTTTCCTAAGCTAAGCCTAAATGAGTGCGGGGTCCAGCGGAACGTACACCTGGACCCCGCACTTTTGTTTTTAAAAAAACGCCCTTAAAATTTGAGCACAAATTTTTTTTTGGGGATAGTTTTTTTTGAAATTCGAGGAATGCGGGGTCCAGCTATACGGACCTGCGCTGAACCATTTTTCATGCCGATGTGATGATGGAGATGCCAGTGAAGAGGGGGTGATTCTTCCCTTGAAAACTGAGATTTTCGCGTTGTATATGTCTCGTCTTTGTGTTAGAGCATTGAAATATAGAATATAATTATATACCAAATGTGTCAAAATTGTCGATATTGCCAGACGTACAGATTTGATCAGCACAATACTGATTTTTCGTGCTCCGTACTGATGGATTTGGATTTTGTACTGATTTATACTGATTTTCAGCCGACACTAAAAAATTCATATTTATCACCCTGTACTGTTTTAAATTTTCAAACTGTATTCATTTGACGTTTGTAATACCGTGGTTATGCTTACGACAATACTCGACGAGCAACGTGTAATTGTTGTTGTGCACTCCGACGAGTGAGAGAATTTTCAGACTCTCACATCGATCAAATTTGCTATGTGAAACAAGCACCCAGCACGCCGAGGTTTCGGGGCAATAATGTGTTATGTTGTGTATGTGCGCTCTAATCATCGATTTAAGCGTAACCACCTCTCACCGATGACGAAAATGTGTCCGATTTTCATCGGTGTTTTGCTCGTGAGCATAACCACGGCATTACCATGAAACAATTAGGAAGGAGGAAGCACCGCGAACGTTAAATGTCATAGAAACATGATTTTTTTTGGAAGGCAATGTACTGATTTTTTTGGGAAAGGTATCTGGCAACCCTACTCTCATATAATGGTGTATTAGCCCACGATATGGAAAAATTACCAAACCGGCAAAAATTTTACCAAATTACCAAAATCAGTTTTAGAGAAAAAAGATTACCAATTTTGGTTAAAAATAACCAAAGTGGCAATGCTGAAGTATATACGTGTGAAAGCAAGTGAGCGCAGCAGGTAAATCAGCACTTGTATCACTTCAAAATAAAGTGTCTAAAGCAAAAACGTGAAACTTTTATAATAAATAAATAAAAATTTCAATTAAAATTATAAATAGTGATTTGGTAGATTTATGGTTAGAAACACCCCTTAAAGAAAGAATATCAGTAATTTTTTCTTTTGTTTGTGAAAAGTTATATATATATACAATGGCGCTATTATAACTCTGACGAGTTTTATGGCCGAGCTTCTCTCCCAATTCGAGGTGTGCTCCTTTTTGTTTTTCCTACTAATTGGGTGGACCTACAGTTTTATGCCGGCTCCGAACGGCGAATGCATTTTTTGTGAGAAGCTTTTTCATGGCAGAAATACTATCGGAGGGTATGCCGCCCACTGCCGAGAGGTGACCGCTGCTCTTAAAAAACCCAATAATTGGATTTTTACTAATTAGAAAAATTTGTGTGGCTCGGACCGTGGTTTGAACCCGAGACCTCTGGCATAGCAGGCGAGCACTCTACCCACTGCACCACAGCGGCGGTTGTGAAAAGTTAACTAACGTTAAAATTGATAGAAATGCTGTGAGATCAAAAGTTTATAGGTTCAATTCTGAAATGAACAGAAGGTGGAAGGAAGCTGTCTGTTTAAAAGAGCGATTTATTAATTTTAACTCTTCTTGGCTCCAATGGGTACTCTTTGAAATGGAAGATCCCGATAATGGATTTAATGACTGGTTTGATATTATCGTCAGATCCATTAGTTGCATTTAAAAGAAATATAAAACAGAGAAACACATATTTAAAGGGTTCTGATCTCAGCTTTAATAAATACATTGTTGAAAGTGTCGAAGCAGACAAAGGTATGGAATCATTTGAATCAGTGATCACTTCCTCCTCTTCTGAGGACTCTGAAACTTATTCATTATAAAAAATAGTTATGTTTTATTAACATATTATATGTTATTAACATATAACAGCGATTATTACTTACTTACTTAACAGCGATTATGCTTTATTTTAAAGAATTTTTTTTCTAAAGGTTAACATGTAAGGAAAAACCTACTTAATTTTTCAAATTACAGTAATGCATTCACTTATGCCTCAGACACACATGTGGTAGAAATATTATAATATCAATACTATGATTTGGCTCTACTATGAAAATTTTCAATTAAACTACAATATGAGAGTGACACATATGTATGTGGTATAGATCGCAATATTTCTACTATACTACGATGTGTGTCTCTAGCATACGGGAGTAAAGTTTCGGCAAATTTTTATTATTAACTCTATTTCTCTGAACACTTAGCAACAATGATATGCCATATTTCATTTTTAAATAATGATGTGCAAAAACTCGGTGTTTTTTTAATTGGTACCCGTTACGAAAAAATCGATTACTTTTTAAAATTAGAGTAATGTAGACACTTCAGATGTAAAGTTTCAATAAATTCTAACAACTCCTTCATGTCGTCGTACCATACGAAAACTAACATCATATTTTTTGTGGCTGACGAAAAGTAAAAAGTTCGACTTTTGGCCGACGAAAAGTAACAAAATCGAGTTTTGGCTGACGAAAAGTAACAAGTTCAACTTTTGGCTGACGAAAACTATCAATTTCGTTTAAACAACAACAATTTTAGTGTAAAAACAGTATCTAATTACTTTTCGTACAGAATTTTTTTTTTTGATAGCTTTCGCCAGAAATTTTAAATATGTTAGTTTTCGTATGGTACGACAATGTAAACACCACAATCAGCAATGATTATGCCTTATTTGTTTTTCATATAGTAATGTAAAAAAAATCGTTTTTTTTAATGGGTACCCGGTACCGAAAAATAAATTTAATTTTTGAAATTAGCATGGCTTAGTAATTCTAGGTGTAAAGTCCCAACAAATTCTGAATACTATTTCGGTTTTTATAAACATATGTCTGCGATGATTAAGAGTTATTTTACCTTTTTAAAAAATTAAAAAAAATTGTTTTTAATTAAATGGTAACAGATGCTGAAAAAACAGGTTTTTTTCTGAAATCGGCGCGATATAGTCCTTTCAGGTGTAAAATTTCAGACCATTATGATGACTGCTTCCACTTATATCAACACATGTTCACAATGACTATTTTCATATAAAAATGCAAGAAAAACTTGGTTTTCTTGAAATAAGTAACCAGTACCGAAAAATCGATTTCATTTTTGAAATTAGCGTGGTATAATACTTCTAGGTGTGATGTTCCAGCCAATTCTGACCACTCCTTCTATTTTTGTCCATAATTTGTATGGAGTCGTGGCACTGTGCGCCGCTAGATGTCGCTAAAATTTATTTTTTTTTCATATCCTCGGTATTTATGGTCCGATACCTAAGATTGATACACCAATCTCTTTGAGTTGAGAGGAGGGTTTCTACTTTATAATTGTATTAACCCTATATGCGCCATTGGGGTCACTTCCACCCAGTACTTAGTTTATACCACCTTAATGTAATTTTTTCAGTAGAACCGGAAATAAAACATAGAACATAACATTCCGAGGAATATAAGTTTTTCGCTTCTTGTGGTCTTTTAGGTTCATTTCACAAAGATTTTTTCTGAAGAGACTCCTACTGAAATTTTATGGCGAATAATTTTCTAGAAAAAATTAAATTTAGCGACATCTAGCGGCGTTCAAAAACAAATAAAAATCTTTTCCAGAAATGTTTTCGAAAGAGAAATTATATGGAGGGGCGTACGGTGGACTTTTTTTTTGGTCCATATAAGGCGAGACGGCCTAAAGTACGTATGTAGATGACATTAAATTTTGGTTCTTACGTATAAAGCAACATACTACAACAAAAAAATCAAACATTTCACTTAAGAGTTATGTATGTATTAATTTAAAATCGTAGCCTATATTCTTTTCGTCCAATACAATAATTTTAAAACGGCAACTGGGAAAGTCAGTTAACTGAAGCACATGCCACACATAGGTACTTTTTTAGCACATGTGAGACAAATTACTTATTTACAAACATAGCAACAGTAAGTATCTGTCGGCATTGGGAAAGTTTGTATCAATATCATGGTCACTTTACGCGTAGTTAGCGTAACTACCATTTGAAAATGCTTCACAAATATAATATCGAGACGGTCCAGCACCATTCATGATAGAGTTCTCCATGTTGGTTTCCCATTCATCTTCCTCGAGTCATTTTGTAAGAATTTCATCCGAAGAAGCACTTAGAATATTGAAAGTTTCTAATTTTCTACATTTGCACACTATTTTAGTTGAATTGAGTACTTAGTAAGAAAAGTCCCAAGTTGTCACAAAAATCACCTCCCTAAGGTCCCTGGACTGTGGTATTTAGATTCTTTTGTCTGTGGATACCTAGTAAAATTCTATGGCGAACAATTTTCTATAACTATTTAACCCTCTAACGACCTTCGAAATAATATTTTTTGCGGACTTTCTAAAAAGGAGTAAAAGCAACCTGATTGTAGGGGTTAAAATAGTCTACAAAGCTACAGCTATTGCAATTATTTGGGGGTTTTAGTATGTGGGTATTGGTATTTCATTCTGTGTGAAAATTAGCTTGCTCAAAGTGCTGTTGCAAAGTGTTATAGAAAAAAATACAAATTGTCAGTAGCTAACGCTGGTGCAGTGAAATAACTCAAAAATAAAGCAACTCCAAAAAATATGAAAAAAACTGCAAATATTTTCATACAAAATAGGACTTATTTCGTTATGAAATAACTCACATTATGTTGGAACTTATTGCATTTCCTTCTTTGTGAGTTATTTAATTCCTTTTATGTGGGAGTTATTTCACTGCTCCGCAAACGCTTTCAATGGACATTCCAGAGAATTAAAGTTCTGAATTTTATTTCTAATTTGTGTATGTATGTACAAGAATACACAATTACACTAATAGAGGGCACTTATTTTTAAAATTTCCCATATAAATATGTATGTACGATTACATGAAAGATATGCATTAAAAATTTCAATTTTCCTAAAGTGTTTGTATGTATACATACGAGTATTTGAGTAAATAAGGATCCATGACATTTCAGTACTTCAATATATAGAATATCAGTATATTTTGTTTATAAATAATTTATTTGTGGAGTCTAATAAATAACAACCTTGTAATCTACTGAAATTCAAAAATGTAAGAGAATTCCTCCAATATAAACGTCCACCGAACCATATAACCCTTGGTTCATTATTTCAACACATTGTGGCACGGGTTAACGTTGACCAATCGAGCAAATATTAACTCGGGGAACATTTTCTTCGTACATGAAACCATTTCATTTCTCAAAAAGTAGAAACAATTTTTTTCCATAGGCGTAAGGGCCACTCTAAAGCTAAGATCACACGATTTGTACATTTGGCTAAAAATTTGCCAAATTCATAGGCAAACCGTGTGAACGGTAAATTTCATTTGAGACAAATCACAAAAGCCAAATATTTAGCCTCTTGTGGCAAATCAAAAACGGCCCTTGTAGCCAAATCGTGTGAACACAAATGCCATACGAAAATGATGAAAATGGACAAATTTTGATTTGCCACTTGGATACAAATGGTTGTGGCAAATATACAAATGTTTTTTGACAACTATAAAATAAATTATGTTTAAAATAAAAAATATATGGAAATACAAGTTTTAAATTGGCCTCTTTTAAGCTTCTGCTTTGGCCATAAGGGGAAAGAAGAAGTCCGGAAAAAACATTATACGGCGCACTGGCTTCTCTTTATAAAATAGAATACACAGATATCATGCCATTTGAGATGCATAATTTTTTTATTTCAGTAATTTGAATTCAAATTTCGAAAAAAATTAATTTTTGAAATAAATATTATTTTCATTTAGTTTGAAGTTTAATGTCAATCAAATTGTTTTTGATGGAGTACTTAGCTCTGTTCGTGGCCGCTGTGGTGCAGTGCACACTGGTCTCATTTGTATGGATAGTGGGACAAAACTCAATTTCTTGGAAACGGATGGACCTACCGAAACCAAATTTGGCACATTGATGTCCCACTATACGACTCATCTTTCAGAAAAATTAAAAGCATATATGTTGTAATCCACGCCCACCACTACCGCTAGTTTACTGCCAAAAAAAACAAGAAAACCAGGAATGGGGGAGGATAGGAATTGACCTGCTGAGCTTGGAACTATTTTTTTTAATTTTTTGTATAGTTAGGTTTTTGAGATAACGGTAATTTTGTGTTTTTTTGTTATCACTTCATTCAAAAATTACTTTCACTGGAGTTACAAATGCGATAAACGCAGGCAGTATCTCGTTCGAAAGGCAATTAAAATACGCTTCAAACGACATATAACTTGTAGGGGTCTAATAAAAACTCGCTGAGCGAAAGCTGGTCAAAGTCAAAATTTTGTGGTTTTTTGCGATTTTTGAAAAAAATGTGATTTTCAAATTAAGTTTTTATAAAAAGTTGTAAAAATCAGGAAAGTTTTATTACTTTAAAAATTTGCCCGTTTAATTGCAAAGACTTTAAGCGTTATATCAGAGAGATCCGATAAATATTTTATTTTTGGCGATTTTTTTCTTGCGAAACAAAAAGGATATTTTGGACGAAAAACTTGGTTAGGTGACTTAACTATGTGAAAACGACTTCATAGGTCAAAAGGACATTAGAAGAAAATATAGAGCTTCCAAAGACTAAACTAATGACATCTCGATTTTAAAAATCCGATGCCAAATAACAAAGTTACAATTAAAAAAAATATTTCCGCGATATTTCGCGGGATCAAAAAAAAATATTGTATGGAGAGTGGGACAACACTCAATTACTCAGATTTTATCGAAAATAAAGTTTTATCGAAAACAGTCGATGTAAATATGTACAAAAATCGTAAAAGGGCAACAATATTTTGTATAGACTAGTTACATTTAATATGATATTTTAAGAAAAAGGGAAAAAAAGGGAAAAATCTATAAGCAGGCTTCTTAAGAGAAGACTTGAGAGAACTCAAATCTGCTTATAAGACCTGATCCAGAGTGGTCCTTTATTGTTAAAAGTTTAAATGAAAATGCTAATGCTTGAAAATTACGCTCATAGAAAAGCCAAGATTTCTTCATCTTGTATTTTGCTAAAAATAAATTGTTTTCACTGTTTTCTTTCGCTAAATCATGAAACATACGTTTTTCTTGCGTTTCCATAGTTATCCCCATTTTTTTTAGCACTCAAACTTTAAATATCGCAAAAATCATAATACACTTATTTACACAAACTTTTTCCAGAAAAATTTTTTTTCAAATGTGTTGACTTTAAATGAGCCAAAGTAACATTTAATGGTGGCTATTGCATATAGAAGGAGGTTTTCCATAAAATTCAATATATTTCCCACGGAAATGCATGACAGAAGTTTCTTTTTCAAGCACCAACGTTTTTGACTTTTGTGTATGGGGGCTGACCAGTGTGCAGTGGGGAGAGTGCGCGCTTGCTATACCAGAGGTCTCGGGTTCAAACCCCAGTCCAAACAAACACCAAAAAAATTGTTTCTAATTAATTAAAACTCAATTGTTGGGGTTTTAGAAACAGCGGTCACCTCTCGGCAGTGAGCGGCATACCCTCCGAGTGTATTTCTGCCATTAAAAAGCTTCTCAAAAAAATGCATTCGCCGTTCGGAGCCGGCATAAAACTGTAGGTCCACCCAATTAATAGGACAAACAAAAGGAGCACACCTCGAATTGGGAGAGAAGCCCGGCCATAAAACTCGTCAGAGTTATATTAGCGCCATTGTATTATTATTATATTATTATTTAGCTCTGTTCAATAACAAAAAATTCTTACGAATTTTTCGTAAAAAATGACAGCTCTCCATATGAAAATGACAGTTTTTATGAAAAATAAGTTAAAAATGTCTAGAGGCTTTGTCTCTTTTCAAGAATTGTTTTTGTATTTTGACTTTCGGCGGGTTTTTCAAACCAAATATACCAGAGAAAAAACGTAGTGTCATATAGGCCGAAAAAGCATTTTTTAACGTTTAGCTAGAAAAAATTAGGAATAATTTTTTATTCCTTATTGAGATAATTTTGTATAATGAATACATTTTTGACGTTATTCAATTATTCTTGCTAGTCACACAAGTATACTTTTTCAAAAAGTGATTTTTCGAATACTTTCCCAAATTTGGAAAGAATATTTGCCCGAATTTGAACCAAATGTTTTCCCGAAACCTAACCGAATAATTTTCCAAATACTTTCCGGATCCTAAACCGAACCCCAATACTTTCCCAAATCGGGAAAGAATATTTGCCCGAATCTGAACCGAATGTTTTCCCAAATGCTTTCCCGACTCTGAATCGAATATTTTTCCAAATACCAGATCCGAAACCGAACCCGAATACTTAACCTATTATTTTTCTAATAATTTCCCGAATCCGAACCGAATATAAATAAACATGAACCCCTGGTAATAACTCAGTCAGTTTCCGGGCGAATTTAACAAAAATTTGCACGTGACTATATCCTACTATTACCCTAACCATTTCTAAAAATAATCGAAATCGATATATGGATTTGATCCTTTACTTTCATTCAAAATGAATACATAAACAATTTCTTCGTATACGATTTCGACGTATCTGCAACATTTAATTCACTTTTGTGCAACCAAAGTAAACATTTCACAATGACCATTTTTTTGGAGCTCGTTAACACACGTATTCTATTGAATGAATTAAATTAGCTTTATATCATCTTATACCATGTCTCCACATAACGTGTTTCGCTCTTTTTTTCTGCATTTTCTCTCTCAATCTTGTTTCGACACGGAAACCAGTGCTGAAACTCGCCAATTTCCATACGAAATTTCTGAGAGCGAGTGAAGATTGAAACACTGTTTCATTCTGAATCATCTTGCCAACCTCGATGATATCGATGTCTTCTCTAATTTTGTATCGAAAATCTATCGAAATCTCACACAGACCAAAACAAAGACGCAAAAATAAGCAAACATACAAACATTTAAGAAGAACAAGAAGGAGAAATGTCAAACTGAATCACGATTAGCCACGTGGAGACGGGTTATTGAGCGAGATGTTTTGCTACATGTTTCTCTGGTGAATCAAGTTATGTGGAGACGGGCTTTTACAGAGAATTAAAACAAGTACTATCCAGTGATTTAATACCTATTTGATTAATTTGTGTTTGTTAATTTTTCATAAAATTTTCATACAAAAAAAAATTTTCGCCCAAAAGTATGCTTCTATATTTTTCATACGAATGTTTTATCATGATTGGTTAAATCGTGTGAACGAATGCGAACAAATTTGACACTTTACTTCTATGTACAAATGTGTGGCAAATCAAAAGCTAATAAATCGGGCAAATCGTGTGAACGCAAAGCAAATCATTTGCACATCGATATCAAAATGGGCAAATGTGGACAAATTTAAATTTGTCATTTTTTGTACAAATGCGTAAATCGTGTGATCTCGGCTTAATGTAGATATACTATATGTACCAAAGTATGTACCAAGGTATGCATATAGATGAAAATTTCCATATGCATTTATTTGCCTATGGGCATATATATTTATATAACATACTTTTTTTTAGGTAGCTACATACATACATACAATACTAGCAAATGAGTTTTATTTTGGGACGTAAAAAATAAAACTCAGCAAATAACTGTTAAGATGAGTTTTGTGAATAAAAGTCTTTCGTAACAGTTATTGATGGACTTTAAAAATAAAACTCACCAAAAGAGTATTATTCAGGAGTGATATGATAAAACTCAATTATAGCAGTTATTTATAGACTTATTATAAAAGCCCTCTGTTAGCAAATACGAGTACGCAATAGAAACACGACCGTTCAGTTAGACAACATTTATTGAAGTATGTATGTATACATGGCTTATATATAAAGAATAATGACAAAAGGAATAATGCAGTTGGGTTGCCATACTTATAATATAGTAAAGTAAGAATATAAGGTAGTCTCATATCTACAAACTCCGCCTCAACCCAAATGCTTTATATTGAAAATCAATATTAGGAAAAACAAAAAAATCTTTAAACAATTCAATATATCTAGATATCAAAAACATTGATCGCTTACGAAAAGTAGATTTTTAACATTTTACAACATTTTTGGTGTTTATCTTTACTTAAGCATTTTGTGAAAATATCTGCTACATTCTCTGAAGACGGCTTATGTTCAATGACAATTTCCTTAGCAAGGTACTTCTCACGAATGTAGTGGAATTTGATGTGTATGTGCTTGCTACGTTTATGTGCGATTGGGTTCTTTACCAAAAATTGTGCACCTTGATTATCACATAAAATTTTGGTAGGTACATCGACGTAGGTGTTAAACTTCATTTCCGTAAGCAAGCTTCTATGAAACGAAATCTCCTTAGCGCCTTGGCACATGGCAATATATTCGGCTTCCATAGAACTTAACGAAACAACATTTTGCTTTTTGGACTCCCAGGAGATGGGACCATCAGCAAAAAATACAACAAACCCGCTATACGATTTTCGATCCGTCTTTTCAGACCCCCAGTCTGCATCTGTAAAACACAGCAAACTTTTATTAGTAGAGGTATGCTGCCACGATATCAATGTGATTTAACAACAATTTTAGTTGAACTGCCAGCGCTAAAACTAACCGAATAGTAGAGTGCCTCGCAACTGGTGCGTACGTATCGAAAAAGTCTTGGTTTTGCCTCTGCCCGCAACCTTGAGCAACTAAACGTGCTTTACGCCTCTCTATTGTTCCATCTGCATTGAATTTTGTTGTAAAAATCCACCTACAGCCGATTATATTTTTTCCATGTGGACAATCGACCAGCTCCCACGTTTTGTTCTTATTGAGTATGTCTATTTCTACATTCATCGCTAACCGCCACTCACCTGCATTCACTGACTGCAGAGCATCAGATGCCGATAATGGATTCTCACAAATACTGCTCAACGTTTCAGTTTGATACCTTTTACAAGGCCTTCCAGGCTTCCCCGTTCGCATCAACTGAGGTCTGCCTCTCTTTCTTTTACCGGTCAGAACTTCCACTGATTCGTCAGATGTATATTCTAGCTCTACGGAGTCACCCTCGCTCACTTCGTCCATCTGTTTATCGTTAGTATGTGGTCCGCACTTAACACCAATAGCTTGCTCATTCGCACCTATTTCATTTCTACATACATCATGGTTACCAGCAACTTCTTCCATTGCTTCGTCTGAAGAATATTGTAACTCTTCGGCTTCGCATTGATTCAATTCATTGCTTGCATGTGATTCGCTGCCAACAGCTTCCGTCGCTGCATTTTCGGCGTTCGCTGCATTACGACTATCACCATTAATTTGTTGTTGCTTGATTCCACTATGATCGTTGTTTGTGTAATTACTACAAATATTTGTACTAAAGCTCTCATGAGTATAAAACTCGAGTTCACCTACTGATGACTTCTCGTTAACCGACAATTCGTCAATTGAATTTTCAAAGAAAATTACGTCACGCGAAATTACTATACTTTTTGTTGTTTTATTGTATAGCCTGTAACCTTTTACATTGTCCGCATAGCCAACTTAGTACCCTTTACCTCAAATTTCGATCTGTTACTTTTTTTATTCAATACGACAGCTTCACAACCAATGTTTTAAAATATGCGACCGATGGTTTTCTTCCATAAAAACATTCAAATGGAGTTTTATTTTTTATTACTTTGGGACATGAACGATTTCTAATGTACGTTGCAGTATTTATTGCCTCCGAACATAAATTTTGAGACAATCGCGCATCTTCTAACATGCACCTAGCCATCTCCAATAGAGTTCTGTTTGCCCTTTCTGCTATATCATTTTGCTGCATAACTCACAGTTTTTTGATGTACGATTCCATGGCGTTTGAAAAAATCTTTAAAGTTCGAATTTACGTATTCCTGCCCATTGTCGCTCCTCAGGCATTTCAATTTTGCACCAGTTTGCTTCACTACACGGGTCATATAATCAACAAACGCTGAAAATGCTTCTGATTTATGTCGCAAAAAAGTGATGAAGTATTTCCAACCACCTTGAGAGCAAACACGCATTGGACCACAAATGTCACTATGCACGACTTCGAGAATTGCTTTTGTTTGTACATCGCTATAGTGCCTAAATGGCTTAGTGTTTATTTTGCAAACGGCGCAAGTCATACAATCTAAACTTTTCTGGTTTTGTATTGCAATACCTCGGACCATATTTTGATTAGATAATTTGCATAGATCGCTGACATTTAAATGCCCATACCTACGATGCCACAAACGTATGCCGTTGTCTTTCGCCACACACGTACTCATGAGCGTATTACTTGATTTTGAGTTAAAAATCGCATAAAAAATACCATCAACCATTTTAGCTGAGAAGAGTGACTTATTGGAATTCGTTCTCACCAGGGTTGGACATGATTCAACTAATTTTGAGTGCACTCAGCCTTTAACAAGGATGGGCATTTTTCAACTACCATTCATTTTCAACTACCACTCAAATTGAGTGGTAGCTAAATCCTGATCAAGAACTTAACTACCACTAAATTTGAGTGGTAGTTGAATTTTGAATCAACTACCACTTAAATTTAGTGCTCGGAACCTATTTAGTAGAGCTCTAGATACCCGGGTATCGAACAAATCGAATTGATCGTTTTTGTTTGAAGCCCGTTTGTTGTTCAAATGCCCGTACAAGCATATATCGAAAAAACAAAAATAAAAACAACTACATATTTAGGCAGTGAACTATAAGTCAACTAGAGGTGAGCTAGAAGTGAACTAGAGTTGAACTAGAAATTGAAATAGGGGTGAACTATGAAGTGAACTAGAAATTTAACTAGAACGAACTAGGAGATGAACTTGAATATCTACAACTGCTATTGTAATGCACATGTCCTTGCCTTGAATTTTGTATTTTTTTTGAACATTTTCGAGTAGCCCGAACAAATGTTGTTCAAATGCTCGAACAGTCGTTTGTTTGTTTATTACCCGTATGTTTGTACGGGATTTGAACAATTCGGGCATTTTGAAGTTTGTTTTTTTCTTTTGTTTATTATTTTTTTCTTCTTCATATGTATGTAGTTGTTTTTATTTTTGTTTTTTCGATACACATGTTTTTTTGTTTGTAAGCTCGAATGCTCGAATGTTTGTACGGGCATTTGAACAACAAACGGGATTCAAACAAAAACGATCAATTCGAGTTGTTCGATACCCGGGTATCTAGAGCTCTAGTACATACATATATATGTACACCCCAGTCAGGCGCGGATCCAGGATTTCGGCAAGGGGGGGGGTTTTGAAAATTTTTTTTGGAAGATGTTTTTAAGGGCAGACGCTGGTGAAAATATGGACTAATACCACCTACTATTATTATTCTATATACTAGTTGCACCATTTCCCGCACCTTAAAAACACCAAACTCAAAACCCTCCAAATTAACAATATCTATGTCACCACATAAAGTGCAGGAGATTTCAATTGAAGTTCTAAATAACATGTATAACGTACATGTATTTAATAAATTCATAAATTAAGAAAGCCGGCATATGCGGGTGTTAGGCCTTCAGATGGCTCTGAAGCTACTTTATTATAAACTTGACCACTGCGCGACACCTAGTGAAGGGTAGCAGTTATTATATGATATAATTTGAAGCGCGAGGTCGCTACTGCGTGTTCTAAATTTTCAAACGTGCAACCAAAGAACGTATGTTGTATACTCTGAAAAAAATACCCGTAGCTAAACCAACAACTTTCCGCTGTTGAATCTCCGTCTTTGATTCAACAGCAAAAGTATTTGTTTTTACAGCAAAGTTTTTGACCGAACAATTTATTCAAAAACGGCCGTTGTTGTTTCAAAAACTTTCTTGCTTTTAAAATATTTTTTGTGAGAAAATATTTTTTTGTGAGAAAACCAACAAAAAAAAAAAAATTATGGAGAGAAGATGAAGAGAAAAATCCAAACAAAAATTTAATTTTTGGCAACAATTTTCTCCCCGTTGTTGATTTAAAGGCAAAAGTATTTGACCCAACATTTTCCGCTGTAAACAAAACTAATGAGAACATATTTTTTTAAAATTTTGTTTTTACAATGATTCAAATAATTCATGGATTCTTTTTTAGGAAATGGAAGTATAAATAGGTTACTACAATTCAATATAATGTTGAATGTTCCTATGTGATGATTGAATAGAATTTCAGGTTGATGTCATTGTTCGAATCCGCAGGAGAATATAAAATAAAGAAGAAAAATCAGAATAAGAAATAAGGATAGCAACCAGTGAATGATAAGAAGGAGAGAAGAATAGGAGAACAAGCGGAGGCTACATATTTGCAGTTGGGACCCGGGCGGAGAGAAGATGAAGAGTAAAATGCAAACAAAAATTAATTTTTAGGTGAAAATTTTTTCCAACAATCTCCGTTATTGACTTAACTCAACAACGCTCGCACCTTTGAAACAACAACGGAGCGTTGTTGGGCACATTTCAACTGCGGAAAGTAGTTGATTTAACAGCGAAAGTCTTTAGATTTACAACGTTTTTTTTTTCAGAATAGGAAGGGAAAATTCGGTATTTTGACCGAGTGAGGTGGAAATCGTTTAGTCAAAAAAAGATGATGATTTCGCGAGTTCCTTCCCATCATTTTTCAAGCTCGAATTCGTTTGTTTTTTCGCGGCAAAAAATAAATTTATTTTGACATTTCTTTTGCTTGACATTTAGTTATTGTTTCTATTCATACTCTACCGCCACTGCAGAGATGGTTGAAAATGAGCCGGGCTGCAAATTTTAGAATTTTATAAAAACCTTGATCTGATGAAAAGCTCTGTTGCCACTTTTTTATCCTTTGTTGAAATATTTCAATTTTATGAATGAATCGCTTGTAGTATTTTAACTTCGTACTCGTTTTATTTCTTGTTTTTGGTGGTTGATTTGATTGTATAGTACGCGCTTATTGTATTAGATTTAATTCCTCTAATGTTTACTTGAAAGAGTTTTTTAGTGCTCAGCACGAAATTTTTATTTAATTCAATTTTTAATTGCTGGGGTAAATGGAAAAAAATTCAACAACTATTTACAGCGAAGGGTTGAGGCTGAAGTCATTGAGGCTGAAGATGGAATGTACTCGGGTTCAATCCCCGGTAGCATCCACTTCCGGAAAGAGTGCTGATGATCGAAAATGGTTTTTCGTGAAATAGCTATACACTCAACCTTCGATGTAAATAGTTGTTGAATTTTAATTCCTCTAAATTTCGGGTATTTTCTATTTAACTATAAGTTGTAATTGTATGTTATTATTGCCTACAAGGACAACTATTTAATGAACTGATTCAATTGTACTTGTTCCACCTTGTGGATATGTGCATATAAAATATAATCTGAAAATAAATGAAAATAAATGTCGAGTTTTGCCTTTGGACAGCTAAACCCATCCAACCATTGCTTTTGGAATGATAGAGTTTTCCTTGATCAGTTTGGGAAATTTGGGCGCAGAATCTATAAAGGCATTAATTTGGGATCTATGATAAACCACAAGGGGGGGGGTTTGAACCCCCAAAACCCCCCCGTGGATCCGCCACTGACCCCAGTGCAAAAATGCGATATATTATTTTCTAGCGCAAAAACGAACTTTCGTGCAAACAAAAGACGCGAAAACTCGAAGCGCAAAAACATGTCGACAAAGCTTTTTAGTTCGTTTTTGCCCTTTTTTCTTAGGGGAAAAAACGAACTAAAAAGTTTTGTCGGCATGTTTTTGCGCTTCAATAACTAGCGAACAGGTGTCAAAGGGGAACTAGATCAATTGTAGCTAGACCCTCGCCAGTTCAGAAGGAGTGAATTGAGTGACCATTATAAGACACACTTTGATTTGTATGCAATTTCGAAGTGACAAAAATTCGATGAAAATTTTTCGTTCGATCAATTGCCGTCGGCTTGGTATATTTCTGCAATTCTCAGATATTTAGTTTTTTTTTCCGTTCTCATGGTTGTTTTTATTGTGTAGAAAATAACAATAATTTGGAAAATCTTAGAAACTAATACAGTGCCAGTGCTACAAATAATAAAGTTGGCAAAGAGTCTGTTTACATATACACATATGGCATGTATCTTAACCTAGGAGTGTAAAATTAACCTAGCTGTGTATTGGAGTTTATCTTCGTCTAGGTTATTATTATTAGTTATTTATTTATTATTATTATTATTACTATTATTATTATTTCTTTTTTTCTCAAAAGTGGGTAATCAGTTTAAGTTTTCATTTACAATTATATGTACAGCCATAGCGTGGTGATCGCAGAGGTGTTTGTATTCGCGCGGGGATGAGGAGTTAAAGCCCCATCCGAAGCGGCTACAGCAGCACGCCGGTATGCCCAAGCCAACCTTCGCCGAGGTTGAGGGACAGGATCGTCGTTGGAGAGGTGATCCTGGCGCTGAATAAGGAGGCTATCGAGCCACTTAAACAGTGACAGGGCAGGGTGAATTATGGCGTCGGGGATGTCATAATTCATGTGTACCGTGGCGACGCTCAGCGCGCCGCCGCTCCGGAAACCTCGGTGGACTCGAACATTGAGGCGCCCGAAGCAGAGGCGGATCTCTCCGACGTGGACAGCATGAAGTCCGCCACGTCAAATTGTGCAGATGCTCTTCATGATTTGACAATGGAGGATATCCTGCTGGACAGCGACGAAGAGGCTGCCGACGTGACGGTGGTTGATGCGGTGGGGCTGTGGACACTGATGAGAGTGCTACAGATAAACTTCCACCGATCTAAAGCGGCTTCAGCCACTCTCATCAGTCACCTTTCTCAAGGCGACGTTGATGTGGTCCTCATCCAAGAACCTTGGGTGAATAACTTGAGGATTTGCGGACTGGGGGCCACTGGATGCAGGCTCATCCGGGCTTGTGTTGAAGGTAATATAAGAACCTGTATATTGGTTAAGTATGAGCTAACAATGTTTCTCTTGCGTAACTTTAGCGACGCACTATGGCGGTTTTCGGCTTTTTTCGTTGCAAAAATCATAACTTTTGAACCAATAGATATATTTAAAAGGTCTAAACTGCATCTGAAAGCTAATTATTTGAACTTTTTGTGGTAGAAAATTCATAGGTCCACAATAACAAGGTACCGCAAAATAATTCGTCAAAACTAAAAATTTGTATAAAAGTGCAAAAACAAGAATTTGTAAGTTCAAAATTAATGAAAAAAATAATGAAATTTGGTTTATAAAGTTTCATTTGAGCGTTAGACCAGATAAATCAACTATTTTGGCAAAGGGATGCTCTCATTATTTGTTTACGTTTGACGGAAGCACGGTGTATTTTATATTATTCGGATACCGCTTAAAGTGGGCGTAGCCACGCCTATTTTCAAACTTTGTATCAATTATCCGACTAAGCGTATACATATTATTGTTAGTGCAAAATTTCATTCCTTTATGACTTTTAGTTACAAAGATGTTACGTCACAGATTTCACAAGACCATTTTCGAAATGTTTTTGTAAAAAAGTAGGCGTGGTTATAAACAGATTTCGCTAAATTTTTTAACGTACATTAGCACAAGTAATAAAAGTGTAAACACTAAGTTTCGTCATAATATATCAATTATTTTTCCAGTTATGGGCTCCGAAATCTCGTAGATTCCTTTGCCCAAAAAGGGGCGGTGCCACGCCCATTTTCCAAAAATTTTTCTGTTTTTTGTTACCGGTCTATTGTGGGACTCATGCCACAAAATTTCACTGAATTATCTTTTTATATGACAAAGATATCGCTTAAAATGTGTTTATTAGGCCCCTTTATAATTTTCATATATAAAATTGGGCATGGTCGTCAACCGATTTTGCTAAAATTTTTAGCACGTATTACCACAAGTCATAAACGAGTATACACTAAGTTTCGTCATCGTATATCAATTATTTATCGAGGTTTGGGCTCCGAAATGTCGTATATTCCTGCTTCTAAAAGGAGGAGGTGTTACGCCCATTTTCAAAATTTTTTGTGTTTTTAGTTTTATGTCTATTGTTGGATGGTACAAAATTTCAATGAATCATCTTAATATTTGACAAAGATATCGCTTAAATGTTTTAGTTACACCCCTGTATAATACCCATATATAAAAGTGGGCGTAGTCGTCAACGGATTTTGGCAATTTTTCGTCCAAATATTTGCTTAACTAAGTAAGTCACGCGTACCAAATTTTATCGATATATCTGCTGCGGTTTCTGAGTTATCACATATAAAACTTTCAATGTTTGCCCCTAAATAAGTAGGCGTGGCACCGCCCATTTTCCAAAATTTTTTGTTTGTTTAGCCGTAGGAAAGTACAAGAACCGCAGGAATTTTACCACAATTTACATTCTTTGTACTCATATTCGCCTTTTGGTGGTAAAATTCCTACGGTTCCTGCAGTTTCCTACGGCTTAACAAACGCTACAATTATTATACGGTATTGCTGTTATTAACATGCTAATAAAAGAAAAGTAACGCCAAAAATGTCAATAAAAAATTGGATAAGAAATTCAACTGGTGAAGATAGGCTGAACGGACTTGCCCTAATGAGTATTAACAAAAATATCGATATCACAAATTCGCACAAAAACATTTTACGATTTCAATAAATTGAATTATATTAAGTAATAGAATTTAATGTAATTATCAGAGATGTAGAGTAATTATTGGGTAAGAATTTGTGAAATGGGCCACCCAACACATAAAATATTTCCGTTTTGGTTGGCAGTGGCGTTTTTGGAAAGCTCTTTGCGACACCAACAAACACCTGATTTCGTTTTTGGCGACAAAATTTTTTTTGTTATACAGTGCACTCGCGAAAACTCGAACTAATGAAAACCAGCCCTGTCCGAGTAATCGAAATGTTCGAGTTTTCGAACGTTTTCGCACAGTGATTGTAGCACATTAACTTTTCTCGGGCTAATTTTTTCAGCCTTTTCTGCTAAACTCAAAACATTTAGTTTTCGTCCCATTATAAAACGCAAATAAATTTGATCTTAACCGCACAAAATCCCGTGTATCACTGACAAATATCAATCAATTTAAAAGAAAAGTTCCGTAATTAGCAAGAAACCTAGCCAGTGCGGTGCCTTAGAATGAAACAAAAGACGCACATAACGACAAAAATTTGAATATCGGCCGTTACAGCACATGAAAAATGAGAGTTTCTCACATGTTTTTCCATGAAAAAAGAATATAATTGTTCGAGTTTTAGAGTAGCTACATTTTGTTCGAGTTTTAAAGTTGTCAATGGAGAAAAAAAAAGTTCAAGCTTCCGAATGTTCGAGTTATCGTGTGTTCGAGTTTTCGCGAGTGCACTGTATTCATAAAAGCAATTAACTTTTTTTGACCTTTTTGTTTTAAAACGCGATTGCAGACGATCTCCCAACCGATTTTGACAATTAAACCATAATGTTCTTTGGTTTTAAAAGCTTTTTATTAACATATATTTAAAACTTTTTTAAGTTAAATTCTTATGAAATTTCTTGAAAGATGGTCGCAAAAATTGTGTTCTCGGTCTCCTTTCCATAAAAAAAAATTACCGCATGTGCAAAATTTTACCCCTATAATATAATATATAATAATAATAATACAATGGCGCTATTATAATTCTTTATGGCCGAGTTTCTCTCCCAATTCGAGGTGTGCTCCTTTTGTTTTTCCTACTAATTGGGTGGACCTACAGTTTTTATGCCGGCTCCGAACGGCGAATGCATTTTTTGTGAGAAGCTTTTTCATGGCAGAAATACACTTGGAGGGTATTCCGCCCACTGCCGAGAGGTGACCGCTGCTCTTAAAAAACCCAATATTGGATTTTTTACTAATTAGAAAAATTTCTTGGTGTTTGTTCGGACTGGGGTTTGAACCCGAGACCTCTGGCATAGCAGGCGAGCACTCTACCCACTGCACCACAGCAGCCCTATAATATACAGAAGTAAAAAAAAAATGGATCGCAATAGGGAAAAAATTTGTATTTTTTATATGAAACTGAAATATGAAAATCTGTTCATTTAAACGCTTATAACTTTTGAACCGTGGTACGGAATCGCACGACATTAAGTACGCTTATTTACTATAATACCGTGAAGCCGTAAGTCTTAATATATCCATCATCGGAAAAGTGGGGGTGGTACCTCCCATACTAACTAATGCTTTCAATTCATGTAATTCTTTCAATATTTTTCGTACAACAGTAGGGGAGGGCATAGATCACAGGACATAGTTTCCTGAAGGGGAAAAAGGGCCGAAACGTGGAAAATAGTTATAATGGTTGCATTATGGAGAAATACTTTATACATATTTAATTTTTTTTTGTGCACTTAAGCAACCTAGATTTCGTGCAATTGAATATAAAGTAGCCCGGTGTTTTATGTTATAAAATAAGGTTCGTATACATACATATGTACATATATAGCAAGGATAGGCATTTTTGCACTACCGCTCAAAGCGGATTACCATTTAAAAGAGAGTGGTAGTGAAAAATTTATCTGCACTACCAATCAATAATTAATACGTGTGCAAATTTGACTTGCAACAGGCCAATCAATTTATAAACTGCAATGAAGCTTATGGGATATTGTACACATAGAATTAGTCTTAGAAAAGTGAACGGAAACCAACACAGAATGGTAATACATCCTATATGCATAAGTATTTCTTTACCTTCCTCTTCTTTAAAAAAAATTTACTGAAACTTTAACATCCATTGATATATATAAGACATATTAACATGCCGTTAGTATAAACTACAATGGGAATAAATATGCAATTTATAAGAGTATCTGAACTTGAGATTTTACTTAATGTCTGTCATAATGGAATATTAGAAAACTAAATTATATAAGAAAATTATTATTTATAACCGTAGATTTCCAGAAGAGAATATATGACTTACTTTTGAAGTATAGTTAAGGCTCTTGGCAACTGACAATCTGGCATGTCAAGCAGTGTATGTGTAATTTTTTTTTTTGGGTGTTAGTGCAATTGGCAGTCGTCGTGCTACACGTTCTTGTTGTCGGGCTCGCGTTGATGATAATCAAAACTTTTAGATATTTGCGTCAATCACCCGACACTCAC
The DNA here is from genome assembly GCA_960531455.1 of Urophora cardui. NCBI lineage: Eukaryota > Metazoa > Arthropoda > Insecta > Diptera > Tephritidae > Urophora > Urophora cardui. The sequence continues at coordinate 92,211,890 of OY482673.1, read as the reverse complement.
ACATATATCTACACTGCTTAACATTCCAGATTTTAAGTGGCCAAGGGCCTTAAGAGTTTGATATATATATAATAAGCGATATTTGTGTACTAAAATGTTAAATTATAGTCTGAAAAAATTACATTTTTATCAATTGTAAAAAAAATTGTAGTTTGTTGGTGATTTTTATTTTAATTTTGGTAAATTTTTTACATTGGCTGTGTGTATACAAAGAAAGCGGTAAGAAAGTGTAAGTAAATTTGCATACCTACACGCAGAGCACAGGCTCACACATCCTATGAAAGCACGAATGTACGAACACATCACACGAACACGAGGTACCTGGCCAAATAACGGGAGTTATTTACTACACTTACTATCGAAATTATCCAAAACAAAAAGTGAAGTTAAATAAAACCTTGTAAAAATAACTCAAAACGAAGAAAGACACTGAAGATGGCGCATATTAATCGAACCCGATTTGTACCAACAGCAAAATTGACAAGGGATAACGGAAAATCGGTCCAATATACATCGAATTAGATGAGATTTATATCATCTTATAGGGAATTAAAAAAATTATTATCCAATTAAAATTTTCCGCATTTCTCCCGAATGAAAATTATTGAAGCACACTCTTTACTGTCAGCATTTCATACGAGTTATATAATAAAAATTAATTACTTTTTGATTACTTGCTTTTCCGATAGGGCAGGAATATGATGTATTGTCCCAAACCAAACTTGGCAAGGCGGAAAATCGTTCCACAATACATAAAAAAAAATTAACTGTACGAGTTTCGCTTTAGGCTACTGTATATATATTAAAATTTTTTATTACTTACGGTGTGAATCCATGTAAAGCAGTACCGGCCGCATTAGCTGCCGCCGCTGCATTTGCCGCAGCAGCCATCGATACGGCAGCAGATGATGATGGTACAGTTGTTCCTGCGGCACCCAAGCGTGCTGCATATGCAGCTGCTGTCGCATTGGTCGTTTGTGGTGTATTAGCTGCGGCGGCTGCAGCCGTGTGAGCAGCCAATGATTGTAGTTGCTGTTGAGCGGCATTGCTTTGCATTGCAGCTGCGTTTACCGCAACATGAGCCTGGTTTGCAACGCCAGCTGAATGCACCTGGAGCGCTTGGTGTAATCCCAGTTGATGTGCCGCTTGTTGCTGATGATGATGCGCCGCGGTTAGGTGGGGATGATGGTGGTGATGTTGTTGCTGAGCCGCCACAGCCACAGCAGCCAGAGTAGGATTGAAAACAGTTCCAACCATTCCGATGTGTCCTCGTTGGATGGCGACTCCACGCATTGCAGCCGCTGCGGCCACGGTAGCTATCGTACATACAATGCATAATCATGCATTTATTACGAGGTTTTTTATGGTTTTTTGTTGTCCCGAGTTGCAAAATCGAGAAAAAAGGGGAAAAACATAAAATGCATGCTGTTAATTTTGCGTGTAATTGTTTTCACGCATTTCATAACTCTGCATACATACATATGAACATCATATAATATTTCAAAACGTTATAATCTCTTAAAAAGCTTTATTTAGCAGAAATTGATTAAAGTAGAATAGGAACGCCTACGAGTTTATGTAAAACTCATATGTCGTTGGAAGCAGAATTAACAGGAGATCGTTTCGAAATAATTTTAAAATTACACTGGTAAACAAATTATTCGAGAAACCCGTGATTAAAAATGAAAAAACTTGAAAAAATTTCAGAAGAAATTGAATTTTTGAGATTGTTTTTACAGTTTCCCTGGTATTTACGAAGATATATGTATTAACAATTCATATACCGGTAGAAGCGGTGAAATGTCGTCTTTTCAACGTCGTCAAACATGTGTTGGTAGCATAAGCAGAAAAAAAGTTATGCGGCCAAATATGCCTTAACCTATTATGTGCTCATATCTCAAAAACTACACGTAGGATTAAAAAAAGTTATTATTATTTTCTTATCAGGGTATCGAATACTACCAAATGCAGTTAAAAGCAGGGCTGCACCAAAATATCAACTTTTTTGTTGAGCTGTGTTATTATTGAAATTTCTCAAAACAAGACTATTTATTCCTAATTTAGAATTAATCATTTCTCTTTATTTTCCCACTACAATTGCTCTCTCTCTCTCACATATATTTTATGCCTCCTAATATGACCTAAAAATAACTTTTTTCCAACTACAAATATGCAGCTTCATCTCCGCTTGCTCTCCTCTTCTTCTCCCATTGTGGCATGTTCGCCTTCACTGCTCGCTATTGTTGTTCATTTTATATTCTCCTCCGAATTCAAACCGTGGCATCAAGCTGAAATTCAATCTAACGTCCTCATTCAACATTATATTGGGCTTTAGTGAGGTTTTATACGTCCGTTTTTTCGAAAAAGAATCTGGGAATTGTTGTTATTATTTTAAAAAGCAAAACTAAAGAAAAACTGTTTCTCGTTGTTTTTGTTGCTAGATTCATTGTTATATCTGAGAGTGCATGCCAAGAAGAAAACTCGTGAGCGTCGCTGAATTGAATTTTAAGAATTTTTATTCTTGTTTAAAGAATTTTCAAACTAGCATAAGAATATCTAGAATAATCTTGATTTGAGCACAAATTAGGTTTGTTTTAAGAACATTTTTCGAAATTTATTTACATTATTCTTATTTTAGATATTTGCATCTTAATTTTTAAAAACAAGAATGGAAAGTTCTTGTTAGAATATTTAAGAACGAATTTTTCTTAAAAATTTAAGAAGGAATAAGGATAAATATACTGGCTCCGTGAAACTGGACCCCCCATTCAATGGATTTGAAAATTAACAGGATAGGAATTATGTGATATTTATGTGCTAATTTGTTCCAAGAAAAAATGTTGTGCTCCAATTTTAAGGGTTTTTTTTATATGTCAAACTGGGGGGTGCAGCTTCACTCAACGGATCGAAAATTCAATATTTTTTTAAATTTTTTTTTAATTTCAAATTTATATAAAATTTAATAAGCCTAAATGTTTTTTGAATTTTCAACTTTTTTTCAATTTCAAAGTGGGAGTGCAGCTCCCCCCTGCAATGGATCTAAAACTCAATATGCAAAAACTAATGCTAGATTTATGTGCTAATTTCGTTCAACCAGCTAATTTTTTTTAAATTCTTTTTTTAATTTCAAATTTATATAAAATTTAATAAGCCTAAATGCACGACATGATAACGAACTGTCATTTACCAAAAATACTTTTTTTGTTTTTTGAATTTTTAAGACTTTTTTCAATTTCAAATGAGGGGTGCAACTTCTGCGCTTCAATGGATCTGAAATTCAATATGCAAAAATGAATGCTAGATTTCTGTTCTAATTTCGTCCAACCACCAATTTAATTTCAAATTTGGGGTAAATTTAAATAAATAGTTGCATAATCAACTATAGCACAGCTCAACAAAAAAGTTGATATTTTGGTGCAGCCCTGCTTGTAACTGCACTTGGTAGTATTCGATACCCTGATAAGAAAATAATAATAACTTTTTTTTAATCCTACGTGTAGTTTTCGAGATATGAGCACATAATAGGTTAAGGCATATTTGGCCGCATAACATTTTTTCTGCTTATCCTATCAACACATGTTTTATGACGTTGAAAAGACGACATTTCGCCGCTTCTACCGGTATATGAATTGTTAAAACATATATCTTCATAAATGCCAGAGAAACTGTAAAAACAATCCCTAAAATTCAATTTTTTGTGAAATTTTTTCAACTTTTTTCATTTTTAATCACGGGTTTCTCGAATAATTTATTTACCAGTGTATGTTTAAAATTAATTCGATCTCCTGTTAATACTGCTTTCAACGACATATAACTTCTACATAACCGCGTAGGCGTTCCTACGATATTCTACTTTAATCAATTTCTGCTGTAAAATTTTTCATACAAAAATATGTACCTTAACCCGGGTAGCATAAAAGTTTAGGATATTCAATCCAACGCCATCACATAGTGGAACATTAAACATTATATTGAATAGTAGTAGCCTATTTATACTTCAGGGTTGCGTGATTTCGAATCAATTTTGATTTCAAATCAACTTTCAAATAAGGAATCAACTTGATTCGTGATTCAAAATACTTTCAAATAAATGATTATTTTTATTTGTGTTTCATTTCACAAAAGAATCAAAAATACCCTTTGAATCGTGGTTCAAACTGTTTTCAAATCAAAGATAAATTTGATTTGTGATTTATTTCTTAAAAGAATCAAAAATATCCTTCGATTCGTGATTCAAACTATTTTCAAATCAAGGATCAATTTGATTGGTGACTCGTTTCTCAAAAGAATCAAAAATCATTTGATTCTTGATTCAAAAAATATCTTTTATTCGAATCTTTTTGATTCTTGATTCAAAAAAAATCTTTTATTCGAATCAAAAATTTTATTCTAATTAAAAATTTATTTAGAATCAAAAATATTGTAGCATATCAGAAGTATTCAAGTACGTTCTCGGTAACTTAAAACACAAAAATGTAAAATGCACCAAAAGTGCAACAACAGCCAAATTGTATGCTGACGCCAAATATGTACATATGTATGTATGTATGTACATATTTCTGATTGTCGTATTTGCGTTTATGCTACGCAGTACGTACATATGTATGTATGTGCATAGGCACTTGGGTTCGTATTAGACCTCTGCAAAATACCATTTGCCTCTTCTATATTTGCGAATACTCTATACATTGTACAATTAGTCACCAGAGCTGTAAAAAGCTGCAATCATTCGTCCCGGCAATCATTGATTGTTCTTCCAATTTTATTGCAATGAAAATTTATTGCAGTTTTTTGATTGTAAAAATTGCAATTTGAAATAATTTGTGCTCCATAGATTGCAATAAACATTTATATAAAATCTTTGATTGTAAAATAACTACAATCAGCAATAATTTACCTTCCATTTATTGCAATAAATGTTTATTGAAATTTTTGGGGATCAAGTTCATTGCAATAAAATTTATTGAAATTTTTTGATTGTACAAATTTTCAATACAATAATTTACAAAAATTTCATTGCAATAAACATTTCTCATAAATCACTTTCATTGTAAAATTTACAATAGCAATAATTGTATTGTAATAAATTTTCATCGTAAATCATATTGATTGAAAAATGTGTGATTGCAAGGCTTGCAATAGCAATCATTTTCCTCATAACTTTATACGAATGTATTGGGACTGATGAAAGGCAAGCGCTTGGGTAATTCGAGCAATACTCGGCATCATATAACACGGTTTGCGCGTAATAACCCATTTCCCGGGTACATATGTATGTATGTATGTACATTAGGGTGTCCTAAAATCAGATTAGCGATTTTCTTCGATCTCACCCCCTACATCGTTAACAGCATGATCAAAGATACCATAAATAAATTTTGGTCCCGATCGGAGACGGTTAAGGGGTGTCGCAAGGGGTAAATGTTTAGATAACCATATGGGACCCCGGGCGACACCCTTTAACCCTCTCCGATCAGGACCAAAATTTATATTTGGTATCCTTGAGTACAAGACTATCGACTTTGGCCATTGGATAAAAAAAATTAATTAAATTTTTTGGTCTTTATATGGTGGTCTGAACTTTGATCCCTCTGCGACAACCCTTAACCACCTCCGATCGGGACCAAAATTTGAATTTAGTATTTTTGAATACAGGACAATCGATTTGCGCATTAGATATGCAAAAAACTAAACTTAAATTTTTGAGCTTCGATAGAGTTTTCTGGAGTTTGGCACCTGTGCGACACCCCTTAACGGTTTTCGATCGGGACAAAAATATATATGTGGTATCTTAGACTATATTAGCATCGACCTAGGGGGTGGGGTTGAGAAAATATGCTATGTACCCTAATGTGCATATTGGCACAAGGTACTGGTAATATTTGCAGTCGTCAATTTGTATAAAGTCTAGATGATAAGATGATGAGAGAGGGGTTGAGGGTGCGGATGGGTATAAGGATAAAGATATGGATAAAATTGAACATGGGGATGGGGAGAAGTATATATATATTTATGTTAAACAACCATACATACATATGTATGACAGTAATGAGATATCCGGGAGTAAATGAAAAAGCAAACGGTACAAAAATAAATACATATATGTATATCCTTATTCCCATCCACACCCTCATCCTCTTTCTCATCATCTTATCATCCAGACTTTATATGTACATATTGAAGACTGCAAATATATGGGTTATTACGCGGCTACGCGTGTGATATAAGTGCCGGGTATTACTCGCATTACCCAGGCGCTTGCCTTTCATCAGTCCCAATGCATGCGTATAAAGTTATGAGGAAAATGATTGCTATTGCTAGCCTTGCAATCAAATTTGATTTACGATGAAAATTTATTACAATACAATTATTGCTATTGTAATTTTTACAATGAAAATGATTTACGTTTGAAGTTCATTGCAATGAAAAATTTTGTAAATTATTGTAATGAAATGATTTACGAGAAAAGTGTATTGCAATGAAATTTTTTTAAATTATTGTAATTGTAATTTTTACAGTTAAAATGATTTACGGTCAAAGTTGATTGCAATGAAACTTTTGTAAATTATTGCAATTCTAATTTCTGAAATCAAAATGATTGATGGTGAAGGTCGATTGCAATAACATACTTCTATATTTTTGAAATTTTTATTTTTACAATCAAAAAATTTACTAGCAATATGATTTACAATCAAAGCTGCTTACAATAATATACACTTTTTATGATTGCAATACAATCTGATTGCAGCTTTTTACAGCTCTGTTAGTCACAGCACAATTTCAATGCAGCTACGAATAAAACCCATATACTTTTCATTTGGAATACAAATACTATTTCTATTTGCTCTGTTGGAGCGATTAGTGTACACTATTCGCCACGATCGAGTAAAACATAATAATAACCATGTTATGAAGTATTCGCAAACCTTGTTGCTTCTTTGGTTTGGTTGTTTATTTAATGTGCATATGATATTAGCAAATTGAGAATTAAGGTTTTCTCAAACGTTTGAGATTTTTTGGCCTGATGTTTGTTGGGTACGTACATACCCAACAACTACATAGAAGTAAGAGCCCGTGCACAATTGGCTTTGTCTGCTCCAACTTTGATAAAAAACCTTAAAGCAAAGCGAAATTCCAGATGCTTGCTACAATTAACACTTTGACAATTTCCACCTCACTTCTTTGCTTTAATTTATAAACCTGATTTTTGGTAAATTATTTGGGGAATTTGCTTTTTTCTGCTTATTCGAATGTTATTTTTTACTTTTCTCTGTTCACGTGAAATCGCTAAAATAAGTTTAGATATAAAAACATACACACACACACACAAGGGGAGATGTTTGTCAAAGTGTAAAAAAGTTGAGACATGGCTAACTTTATACTTTGCTTTACTCGCTTCACTTCAATTGTGAACGTCCCTTTGAAAAGCACATGCTGAACGAAACTGTCAAAGCAAAACTCTGAAGCAAAGCGAGGTAGAAGTCAATTGTGCACGGCAGTGGCGGATTAACAATCTGGTGGGCCCTGGGGCGAAATTTTTTGGGGGGCCCTTTTCCATATAAATATTTTGCGATTAGAATACAGTTTGATCGTTATAAATTTAAATTGCGGTTCATGTAACATAATTGATCATTGGACGTTGTTTTTCTCTGTGCATTAAACGCACTACTCCATAATATTGATGTCATTTTATATTGACATTTTTTGGTTATTGTTATAGTCAGTGTTTAAAAAATTGCAATAACTTTCATTTCGATGCTTACAAACAATACTGTACTAAGTCGACTTAGTACATTTTCCCGTTTTTGGCGTTTACAAGTATTACGTGTCTTAATTTAGATGCTATCTAATTTTGGTATCAATCGGACAATCCAATCAAAAGTTATGAGCAAAAGTGTGCATATAATACAACTCGAGATTTTTACAGAATAAAAGCTTTGAGAGCTTGCCATGAAAAACCACGCAGCAAATTTTTATTTTTTCTTACGGTTTTATATGAAGCGTACCCTAGCTTTGATATTGTCGAGTTTTACAAGAGAAAATATACTTAGCATATAACTGAAGTTTCATATCTGAGTTTAAACTTTGAGAGCTTCTCCTGCAAAACACAGTTTTCAGACTTAGTACAGTTTTGTTTGGAAGCGTCGATTTCATTTGCTATCACTTAAACTTACTGCTCTGAACAACAAAGCAGTCGTAGTGTTTGTAGTGCCTTTTAAAAATTTTGATTTTGACTTGATTTTGATTTCGTCAGCGCAACAAGTCAAAGTAAGTAAGTAAGGTTTGCTTTTGCACGTTGTATTCAGAAGCAGTCGTGAAATATGAAAATCAAACTTCAGCACACGCAATTACTCATTTTAAAAAGCGACGATAAGTAAAATCAAAAATAATCAACATTTTCACGACTTTTGCTACTTCGACTCAAGTTTTTTAAACACTGGTTATAGTCATTTCGTAAACATGGATAAGTCTAGAAAATATAAGAGTGGAGCTGAAAAGCGCAAATAAAAAAAAAATAAAGACGAACGCGATAGGCAACTGCTTTCTAAAATACCGAAATTAACAAGCCACTTCGCTAATGCGACGACAACTGTAAACGAAGCAAATTGTGACAATCCTGAGTTTTGTGAATCTACTTCTGATACTTTTTCAATTCCATCAACGTGAAAGGAGGTTAATTTCCAACATGTTGACAGCACGATCGAAGGTGTGCAAAATCCAGACGATGTCGAAAGTTCGGTGAATGTATCAAAAATTGATGAAAGTTCCACCAATGTGTTTTCAAATGACCCAGGTTTGTGGCCTATTCAATTCAATCAATCAATCGTTCAAACTTATTGGATTAAGAAGGGTATGCTATCGTTGGTATTTCAATATAAGAGTAAAAAATTAACACAGAATACTCTTATTTAGGTCCCTCGTCGTGTCGCAATATTGATTTGATCGCAAAGAAATCTGGACAAAGAAACTTTTCTGAATATCATTTGCATCGGGTTTTACCAAATGGAACACAGACCGAACGTGATTGGCATTTAGACATTTTATAACGCATTTATTTATGCATGTTTGTCACTAATGTTACAGATGAAAGATCATTTTCAAAATTGAAATTGATAAAAAATTGTTTGCGTAACACTATGGGAGATGATCGTTTGAACAGTCTATCAGTTCTTTCCATTGAAAATAACTTGTTGGATGAATTAAACTTTGATGAAATTATTGATAAGTTCGTAACACTCAAGTGCACAAAATTTGTGGTTTAATTTTGTTGGGCAAATATGTAAATAAAAATCTATCATATTTACATATGAATATTTTTTTTCATGGGCCCCCTTGAGTCCGGGGCCCTGGGGCAATGGTCCCAAAATTTGTTCGATAATCCGCCACTGGTGCACGGGCTCTAAGAATTAGAGTAGATCCATGATCCAATTAAAAGGCCATGTCAGTTCGCTGGCCGCCATATTTCTTTCGGTTTTAGAAAAAAATATCAGGTCCTCATACGTCATTTCCTTTTACAATTGGCACAGCTGTTTGTTTGGTTGTTCGCGGCTTTATTGGTCCTGTGACGTAAGTAGTATTTGACATTTCCGCCTACTGGCATTACCGTCTCAATATATATACCGTGGAGTAGATCAGTGTTTGATTTTCCTATACACGCGTGCGGGAGCTTTTTATAGCTTTCACACCGATGAGTCAAAGCACTTCGTTCACGCACAGAAATTTTGCAAATTTCTATTCAGTCACAGGGATGGAAAATGGGTTTTCTGATTTTGTACTAATTGAGAAAGTAAAATGAACCAAATCAAAGAAAAATGTACCATCATTTTTTGGTAGCATATTTTTTCTAAGGACTTATACTAATCTCAAATTATATGTTCTTCTTTAGACATTCAAAATATTATTGCTTTTCCAAGCAAAATCTTTCCTCTAAAAATAACATTACAAAAGCTTAACTTCATATAAATATTTTATTAAATAAAACGTTACTTAAACTAAAATCATTTTAAGTACACAGCCCCATTCAATGCAAAAATATTCTACAAAACAAAAACGTTTTAGGTATATACTCAAATTTCTAAATTTTTAAGGCTCTCACTCAGCATTTACTACGTTTATACGTTGGCAAATTCAAGAAATCATTTCATGAATTTTCGCTGCATAAACGAATTTTCATGAATTTAATTGTTCACGAAAATTATTCATGAATTTCGCCATCATTTCATGAAATTATGAAGTACAAGTCCGGCAACGCCAAACCAACAGCTGTTCATTCAGTCAAGGCAGATTTATCAGGTAGGCTCTGTAACCAGATCTTCGCCATGTGTGGCGGTGTGTGTATTAGATGTTAAATTCCCCGCTGGGGTTTAAGGGAATTTAATTGGGTCACAATGTTTTCACAACGTGTGTGGTTTATATGTACATGATTTGTGTGTATATGACAATGCTTGTAAGGGCGGTGTATTTACGTGATACTACACCTTTCCCCTTATGTGGGCGCTGTGGTGCAGTGGGTAGAGTGCTCGCCTGCTATACCAGAGGTCTCGGGTTCAAACCACGGTCCGAGCAAAACACCAAAACAATTGTTCTAATTAGTAAAAATCCAATTATTGGGTTTTTAAGAGCAGCGGTCACCTCTCGGCAGTGGGCGGCATACCCTCCGAGAGTATTTCTGCCATGAAAAAGCTTCTCACAAAAAATACATTCGCCGTTCGGAGCCGGCATAAAACTGTAGGTCCACCCAATTAGTAGGAAAAAACAAAAAGGAGCACACCTCGAATTGGGAGAGAAGCTCGGCCATAAAACTCGTCAGAGTTATAATAGCGCCATTGTACTATTATATTACACCTTTCCCCTTAAAAAAATAGATATATATATATATATTTGTAGTCAACTATATATATCTATTTGAAAGACTTAATGACCCACTTAACGTTTGCCTCAGTTGACAGAATTTTAATTGTTTTTCGGCTCTTATTGCCATTATTGCATAAATTTTTTTTTATACTCAGCTGTACTAGTACACAGAGTATTATAGTTTTAATCACATAACGGTGGATTGTAACAGAATGAAATAATCGAGATAGATATGGACTTATATATATCAAAATGATCAGGGTGAAAAGAGAAATCGATTGAGCCATGTCCGTCCGTCCGTCTGTAAACACTCTAACTCGCGCAAAAATTGAGATATTTTGATGAAATTTTAAATGCAAGTTGGTAGCGAGACTGGGACGGTTGGTATTGAAAATGGGCGAAATCGGACCATGACCACGCCCACTTTTCCTACATAGAAAAAATCGGAAATTTGGTATCTCAGTCACGAATATAGCTGGAGCGATGAAAATTTACCCACGTGTTGAGCTCAGGCCCCTAAGAAGAAATTTGACAAAATTTTGGAAAATGGGCGGTGCCACGCCCACTTATTAAGGGTCAAACATTGAAAGTTTTATATTTCATAACTCAGAAACCATATATCGATGAAATTTGGTATGCGTGATTTACTTACTTAGGCAAACATTTGTACGGAAAATAGTTAAAATCGGTTGACGGCCACGCCCTCTTTTATATATGTGTATTATAATGTGACCTAATAAAAACATTTTAAGCTATATCTCTGTCAAATATAAAGATATATCACTGAAATTTTGTCGCATGAGTCCAACTATGGACGTAAAACAGAAAACACAAAAATTTTGGAAAATGGGCGGTGCCACGCCCACTTATTAAGGGTCAAACATTGAAAGTTTTACTTGAAAGAGTTTTTAGTGCTTAGCACGAAATTTTTTTTATTTTTAATTAAATTTTTAATTGTTGGGGTAAGTGGAAAAAAATTCAACAACTATTTACAGCGAAGGTTGAGTGTATAGCTATTTCACGAAAAACCATTTTCGATCATCAGCACTCTTTTCGGAAGTGGATGCACCGGGGATTGAACCCGAGTCCATTCCAACTTCAGCCGCAATGACCCAACGGATAAACACACTCGGCCATTGAGACTCTGTCCAAGCTGTTGGATTTTCCCCACTTTTGCCTTTTTCATTTTCAACATTAACGTTAGTGTGTATATGCTTTTTTGCATATATTCTTCACAAACGTGCTGAATTTTTGTTGTAGGCAGTTCGCAATGAACATTGTTGTTGGTATTTATTTTATGTATATACCAAACAACAAATGAAAAATTGCCAAAATCGGTTGACGACCACGCCCATTTTTATATACATATGGGTATTATAAAGTGACCTAATAAAAACATTTTATGCTATATCTCTGTCAAATATAAAGATATATTATTGAAAATTTATGACAGGAGTCCAATTGCGGACGTAAAACGAAAAACACAAAAATTTTGGAAAATGGGCGTGGCACCGCCTCTTTTATAAGTAGGAATATACGAGATTTCTTAGCCAATAACTCGACCAATAATTGATATATAATGACGAAACTTGGTGTGTACACTTTTATTACTTGTCGTAATACATGTTCAAAATTTTAGCGAAATCGGTTGACGACCACGCCCACGTTTATATGTATATGGGTATTATAAAGTGGCCTAATAAAAACATTTTAACCCTCAAACGGGTAAGACCGTCTCAAGACGGTGTTCGTTTTTTTGCCTACAGAATCTAACATACAATTCTTTTTCGCATAAAATAACGGTAATTGTGTTCTTATTAGTCCTCCCGAAATATTGGTGTATTTTTTTATTTCAGTCCGACGTCACGTTTGAGCGCAGTTCTCATTATTGTGCGAGCAATGTGAAAAGTAGGGTATAAAATTATTCTACCAGTTTTGTGTTTTTAGTTTTAAAAAAAATCATATTTATACGAAATTAACTTAATTCAAAATTTTACGGGTAGTACATTACATATTACATTTGAGTTTTAAAAAGGTTTTAAGTGAAAAAATGTTTGCAAGTAGCTTTTGTATGTGAAAAATGTAAGACCGTCTACAGACGGTCTTACCCGTTTGTGGGTAAAAAAAATTACCCATATTCTCATGTATCTATTCGGTACTGATACTGAAATGTATGCTGATATTACAGCGAAATATATCTTTCTGCGCTCAATATGGATCCCTCCGATCGTTTTTATAAAAATAAAATAAATTTGGAAGGGTTATCCCATGAACAATTGATGGAGTTCATCGACACCGTGCAGGTCAGCATTGTAGACCCAAACTTCGGCAATGATAACATTCAATGTAATGACTCAGACGACCAGATAATTGCAGTGTCCATAAATGAAATGAATAAACCTGATAATAGGGATGCATTTATGTCGGCATCTGTTAATTCATCACTGAATTTCAGTTCAATCGAACAACCAGCAGCCAATTCAACATTGATCCTGGATGATTACTTATTTACAGCCAATCGCATACCAAGTTGCCGGTTGCCAACCAACGGCGAGGCGAGCAAAAAAAAAAACAGGAGATTTTCCGTTGAATATATGTCCTCAATTCAAGGAATTGATATCAATACGGTTTTATGAAAGGATAACAAATGTGTACGTCTGGCTTCCACATATGTTGGTATTGAACCCTTTTTGAGACGTGTCCCGATATGATAGAAAACGGACAATCTTATGAGTCGTTACCACATTCACACGACACTTTTTTTTTTATCACTTTGTGGACATGGCAGCTACAAATGCCTATATTTTGTACAAACGTCAGCGTGCCGATTCAAGAAATGTATCCGAAGAAGAAAACCAGTACAACCCTCCGCAATTCCGTGAGGAAATAGCTGCTGGTCTCGTTGCTGTCCAACAAACGATCTGTAGGTAGACAATCATTGTGGAAAAGTACTGGCTAATGAGTATCTTCGAGCTTCTCTCCCAATTGGAGGCGTGCTCCTTAACTTTAGTTTTTCCTACTAATTGGGTGGACCTACAGTTTTATGCCGGCTCCGAACGGCGAATGCATATTTTCATGGCAGAAATTCATTCGGAGGGTATGCCACCCACTGCCGAGAGGGAGGTGACCGCTATTTCTAAAAACCCAATAATTGGGTTTTAATTAATTAGAAAATTTTTTGGTGTTTAGTCGGACTGGGGTTTGAACCCGAGACTTCTGGTATAGCAGGCGAGAATGTGGGTAGGGCCACTGCACCATAGTGGTTTTTGGGATTACCATTACAAAAATCAGTAAATTATACAGCATCAATTTTCCTGTTCCTATTTCGGAGTGAATTAAAATAAATAAGTTATGCTCTTTTTATGTTTTGTGAATGCCAGGCATTAGTGCATTATTAATTTAAAATTTTTTTTAAGTTTTATTAAAAAAAATTGAACTGAATTTCTGTTATTTTCTAATAATATTCTCTATAAAACAGTAATATATACTTGCAGCCTTTTTACTCGCGAACCGGCAAGACCGTCTCGAGACGGTCTTAACTATTTCTCACATATCTATTGTTCCCGATGGAATTTTGTTCTCAAAATTGAATTACAAGCATATTTAGCCAATATTTATGTGGAAAAAAAATATGAACTTGATCCGACCATTTTTACGGGTTTGCCCGTTTGAGGGTTAAGCGATATCTATGTCAAATATAAAGATTATTCATTGAAATTTTGTGGCATGAGTTCCACAATAGACCGGAAACAAAAAAATAGAAAAATTTTGGAAAATGGGCGTGGCACCGCCTCTTTTTAGACAAAGGAATATACGAGATTTCTTAGCCTATAACTCGACAAATAATTGAGATATTATGACGAAACTTGGTTTATACACGTTATTTTTACAATTTTAGCAATTTTGGTTTATACACTTTTATAACTTGTGTTAATAGACAGGCAAAAATTTATTCAAATCGGTTTATGACCACGCCTACTTTTTAACAAAGATATTTCTGGAACACCCTTTGGGAATTTGTAACGTGACATTTTTGTAACTAGAAGTCATAAAGGAATGAAATTTGGCACAAAGAAAAATATTCATATGTGTAGGGTTAATTTAACTTTGTTTTTTATTGATGTTGTTGATCATAATTTCTATTGTGAAATTTGAATATCGAATATTTCAACAGAAACAAAATTTTTTTTTGTTTATTGTTAAAAATAGCGTTATTTTGCAGCCTTGATTGGAAGCAAGGAGAATGGATGACCTTACATTGAAAGTTGTGGAGGCAAGTATATTGGAGGAATGTGCACGGAAAGTAAAATGTAAAAAGCGGTAATAATGTAAAAAAGGTGAAGGCGGACGATCATTGGATGGGTAATTTCTGCTTTGGTTTTTCGTATGAGCAAAAGTCTTGGGTTATCGATTCCGGAGCGACATGTCATATCAACTCAGAGAGAGATGAATTCAAATTGATTGATGAGTTAGTTCATGAAAGGGTTACGGTTGCAAATGGTCAAACCGTCATTTCTTAAGCCGGGTATCCACATCACAAGAAATGCTAAAACTCCATATAAAAAAACGCTCAAGAAATAGTCAAGAAATTTTCTTGTGTCAAATTTTCTTTAGGCAGTATCCACTTCACAAGAAAATCTATTACAAATTTTGACGAAAAATGGGGTTGGCAACGCTGGTTTTGCCAAGAAATATATACGATTGTATATATTTCTTGAAGAAAAAATGAAACGTCAAAATTACTTAAGAAATAAATGCCAATTTTTTCTTGAGCAATTTCTTATGATGTGGATACCCAGCTTTAACGTAAAGGTGTTTGTGAAATTACTGTTTATAATAGGTATAGCGAGCAAAAATTGGTGAAGGTGGTAGGTGTACTGTTCATACCATCGTTTCATGGGAAGCTGCTGTCAGTCAGTAAGATGTTGAAAAAGGGCTTACTGTGTAACCTAATACAAACGCACGCCGTCAATTTACTGTCAAAAATTTCTCATGCCCATACAACTTGTATGGGAGTAACCGAAATTGAACGGCGCACAGTGACTCCATACAAATGATGGACAAAAATAGAAGGAGTGGTTTTTCGGTACCGGTTACTCATTTCGAGAAAACCGAGTTTTTCTTGCATTTTTATAGGAAAATAGTCATTGTGAACATGTGTTGATATAAGTGGAAGCAGTCATCAGAATGGGCTGAAACTTAACACCTCAAAGGACTATATCACGCCAATTTCAGGAAAGAAATCCGTTTTTCAGCATCTGTTATCAGTTAATTAAAAACAATTTTTTTTGCAATTTTTTGAAAAGGTAAAATAACACATAATCATCGTAGACATATGTTTATAAAAACCGAAATAGTATCCAGAACTTGTTGAAACTTTACACCTAAAAGGACTAAGCCATGCTAATTTCAAAAATCAAATTGATTTTTCGGTACCGGGTACTCATAAAAAAAAACGATTATCTAAAAATGAAATATGGCATATCATTGCTGCTAAGTGTTCAGAAAAATAGAGTTAATAATCAAAATTTGTCGAAACTTTATTCCCTAAGTGAATACATTATGGTAATTTGAAAAATTAAGTAGTTTTTTCCTTACATGTTAACCTTTAGAAAAAACAATTCTTTAAAATAAAGCATAATCGCTGTTAAGTAAGTAATAATCGCTGTTATATGTTAATAAAAATATAACTCATCGATGTTTTATATTTTAAATATTTGTTTGTGTAAATGGGTAAAAAAATATGTCAAATACAATTTATTCATGAAATTTTAAACTCGCGTTGAGCAACATTTTCCACTAATAGTAAAACGTTGAAATTTTGCACAGGTAATGTGATTAGTTAGGTGAAAAAAAATTATAAAAAGACTTAATCAAAAAAAAATATATATATAAAAGAATTGGACCTTCCTGATGTGCATACATTTCAGGGCCGTGCGCACGGGGGGGTTTTGGGGGTTAAAACCCCCCCATGACCAAATCTAAGTTGCAATGATTTTGCAAAAATTTTCAAAATACAGTTTATAAATTTTGCATTGAATTTTGACTCATAATTTTTGACAATATTAGTTACAATAATTTTACGGAAGAAGAATTGGTAAAAGTTGCAAAAAATAAGGTTGGCCAATACATAAGTTCGGCATTTTGAATTGCACTTGGAGCTTTCCGAAATTACAAAGTTGTGTAGCATATCGAGCCGTATGCACCAGAAAGATGTAAAGGCCATGATTTCCGATTTTCACTTTTTTGTAGAAATGGCTTACTTGTCATCACCCACACCTTCTCCAGAAATTTTATGTCTGAAAAATGTACCGTTATGAAAAGCAATTTTGATGTAAGTACATAAGTTCAGTTTGTTTACTTTTTTTGTGAGTACGAAGTGGCTTTTACATCTTTTTTGCTTTTCAAATTATTGAAGACTAGTGACGAATAAACAAATTTAACGGGGTTTTGTTGGAATTTAACCAAGGGTTTTATCACTTTGAAGACTTCTACTTTGTATTTTATTACATATCGATGACCAATATGATTTTCTTGTGCGGCATATTGCACTTTATTGCTCCAAAATTTTTGAATAAAGTTCTAACGATTTCACGATAGTTAGGGTCCCTTTTGTTACTGATTAGGGCAGTTTAAACAAACTGGTTGTGTATTTCTAAATTTTCTCCAAAATTAATTTCTTGAATCTCGATAATTTCCCTCCAAACGTAGATGCTGAAAGTGATGAACATTACTAGAGATTTCATCAGAACTTAATAGATTTTGAAAGGCGATATCAAGGATCTTGGAACAAGGATATGATGGGAGACAAATCCAGAAAATTACAAAAGAATAGCCAAAAGTACTTACATCCCTCATTATTTATCCCCTCCTTAAAATCGCGAAATGCATTAATTTTTTTATTCAATTAATTCTTTATCCTATTCATCGCTGTTTTGAGAGACATTGTGCACTTCAAAACACGTAATAAATGGAATGAAATAATCTTGAGTATTACCCCTTAATAAAGTTTTATAAAGAAACGGAAAATGTTAGGTTAAGAACTCTCAATAAAACTAGGTAAATATAAATACTGATACATTCCATTATTGCAAAAGTAGTCTCAAAATGTTCACATTTAAATTCTTTATGGGATAGATAAGAGTCGAATCTGAAATTCCTTATACAAACTTAGATTTTTTCATTCTTTTTGCCATTGTAACCAAACTACTTGACCAATTTTTAAGTGCAAAGGCAAAAAATGTTTGTTGGGATTCTTTTTACCAGTTCTTATTAGATGCCAAATCGCTACGGTGGCTAATACAATTTTTTATGCACTTACATATGTATGTCATGCAATGTCTTGTATATACGGTTTTTTCTACATTTTTGCCGATATCTCAGAAACAGGGTCTGCCACAAAAAAATGGATATGCTATTCGGGATCAGCGTTAAATTTCATTTTAGAAAAGTATAGTTTTATATTTTTGGTGGTTAAAGTTGATTAAAAATTGCCGAAAGGCAAAAAAAAGAAGAAATCGAAATAAAGAAATGAAAGTAAAAAATTTTTTAAAAAACCTTCTCCTGAACATTTTTGAATTTGGCCTTTACATCTTTCCGGCGCATACGGCTCGATATGTTCGCTTGGCATTTTTAAAAAAATTGTACTGATAACAAAAAATTTTCATTTTGTGAAAACAGTGAGCAGTTTCAATTAACAAGTACTGTAAACAGTACACGGAAAGAAATTTGTATACTTGAATCAAGAAAAATGTTTTCTTGAACTCAATTTAGAAAATTTTTAGGGAAATAAGAAAAATTGACTTAATTATTACTGGAAATAAGAAATTGAGTTTTCCAAAAATGAGGCAATTATTTTCTTATTCAAGAACACTAACAAAATCTATAGAAAAAAAATGTTGAAAAAAAATGTTTAAATAAATAAGAACATCTTTTCTTAAATTTACTTAAATGAAGAAAATCTTTTTGCTAATATCAAGAAGAATTTAAGAAAATTGTGTTTCGACGAATTGGAACAACAAAATACAGCGAAAAAAAAATGTAAAATGAATAAGAAAACGTTTTCTGGAGCGAAGTAAAACTTTTCTTGCTGAATTTGCATTTCCAAAGTTACATGTATTTTTTTTCATTTGCCATCCGCTTTGCATATTTCTGAATATTTTTGCAATTCTCAGATTGTTAGTGAAGAATTTGGTATAAGGAGTTCACCATTTGCATCTTCATTTATATTAAATAAAATGTTGTCATTTCAATAAACAAGTCCTAGGAAAATACTAGTTGACTAATTATGGTTTTCTAATCCCTCATGATTAGTTTTCATTTTCCTTATTTTTTACGTTTTTAATATATTTAGAAAATATTTGCTTAATTTAATATTTAATATTTTCTTATGCCTCAGACACACATGTGGTATGAATATTAGAATATCAATATTATGATTTGGCATTGCTATGAAAATTTTCAATTAAACTACAATATGAGGGTGACACATATGTGGTATAGATCGAAATATTATTACTATACTACGATGTGTGTCTCTCGCATTACTTACTTAAGCTCGTATAAGAAAAGTTTTACTTGCAACAAAAAAATAATTTTTTAATTTATTCCAAAAAACAAGAAAAAACACTTACCCAAAGTAAATTATTTCTTATTTATTTAAAATCCAATTTTACTTGAAGCAAGAAAATGTTTTCTTATTTATTTAAAATCCAATTTCACTTGAAGCAAGAAAATTTTTACTTATTTATTTAGAATCCAATTTTCTTGATATTAAGAAATTATTTTCTAAGTTCAAAATCAAGTCTAATTTTTCTTGTCTCGGCACTGATTCTAGTAAAAAATTCTTTCCGAATCATAGTGGGTTTCAGAAAAGTTAGAGAACATTTAAATTTATGGTGTATGGGTCTGGATATCTGTTTCAGCAAATATGTTTATCTTAGCGAAAAATGTATGCGAATGCAAACCAAAATTAAAAACCCCCCCAGGGCTAATTCCTGCGCACGGCCCTGATACATTTGTACTATTATTTTCGCAAGCTGTTTTTGTTTGGTGCTTAAGCAAAATATTATTCATTGCATGCAGATAAAGAGTAATAGGTATGTTATTTTTATTTTCTTTTTGTTCGCCTTTCGTCTAATCAGTGGGCGCTGTAAGGTATCTCGATTCCACTTATTTGCTTACCCGAATTGGTTAACATATTATTTGTTAACTGGTTGTGCTCCTTTTGTTTTTCCTACTAATTGGGTGGACCTACGGTTTTATGCCGGCTCCGAACAGCGAATGCATTTTTATACTCAGCTGTACTAGTACACAGAGTATTATAGTTTTAATCACATAACGGTGGATTGTAACAGAATGAAATAATCGAGATAAATATAAACTTATATACTATATCAAAATGATCAGGGTGAAAAGAGAAATCGATTGAGCCATGTCCGTCCGTCCGTCTGTCCGTCCGTCTCTAAACACTCTAACTCGGGCAAAAATTGAGATATTTTCATGAAATTTGAAATGCAAGTTGGTATCGAGACTGGGACGGTTGGTATGGGCGAAATCGGACCACGACCACGCCCACTTTTCCTATATAGAAAAAATCGGAAATTTGGTATCTCAGTCACTACTATAGCTAGAGTGATGAAATTTTACCCATGTGTTGAGCTCAGGCCCCTAAGAAGAAATTTGATGAAATTTTGGAAAATGGGCGGTGTCACGCCCACTTATTAAGGGTCAAACATTGAAAATTTTATATGTCATAACTCAGAAACCGTTGAAGATATATCGATGAAATTTGGTACACGTGATTTACTTACTTAGGTAAACGTTTCGACTGAAAATTGTTAAAATCGGTTGACGGCCACGCCCACTTTTATATATGTGTATTATAAAGTGACCTAATAAAAACATTTTAAGCGATATCTCTGTCAAATATAAAGATAATTCATTGAAATTTTATAGCAGGAGTCCAACTTTGGACATAAAACGAAAAACCGTAAAAATTTTGGAAAATGGGCGTGGCACCGCCTCTTTTTAGAAGCATATATACGAGATTTCTTAGCCTATAACTCGACAAATAATTGAGATATTATGACGAAACTTGGTGCGTATACTTTTATTACTTGTAGTAATACATGTTGAAAATTTTAGCGAAATCGGTCGACGACCACGCCCACTTTTATATATGGGTATTATAAAGTGACCTAATAAAAACATATTAAGCGATATCTCTGTCAAATATAAAGATAATTCATTGAAATTTTCTGGCATGAGTTCTACGATAGACCGGAAACAAAAATAGAAAAATTTTGGAAAATGGGCGTGGCACCGCCTCTTTTTAGAAGCAGGAATATACAAGATTTCTTAGCATATAACTCAACAAATAATTGAGATATTATGACGAAACTTGGTTTATACACTTTTATAACTAGTGTTTTTAACAAAGATATTTCTGGAACACCCTTTGGGAAGTTGTAATGTGACATCTTTGTAACTAGAAGTCATAAAGGAATGAAATTTTGCACAAAGAATAATATCAATATGCTTAGTTGGGTGACTGATAAAAATTTTGAAAATGGGCGTGGCTACGCCCACTTTATGCAGCACTCGCTTTATATAAAGTACACCGTGTTTCCATCAAACGAAAACAAACTATGAAAGCATACAGCTGAGTATCTAATGTTCGATTCTACTCGAACTTAGGCTTCCTTACTTGCTTCATTTCAAATCACCCTGTACCTCTAAAATTTTTTTGGCACTTTTAGCTTTAATTCAATACCTTATTTTTGTAAAGCGAACCAAAGATTTGGATCTTAGGTCATTCACAAAAAGTATTATAAATATAGATCAGCTAATATAATACAAAGAAAGGCATTTAGTAACTTTTTCAAAATTGAAAATTTTCAAATATTGGAAAAATGTGGAAGAGATTTCGATTGTTTCTCTTAGTAGAAGGTCCAAACTACCATAACAAAAAAAAAAAAATTCACGGAATTTTATGATGTTTTTTTTTTTTGCCTCCAAAGTTTACCAATTTTCGGATTTTGGTATATTTAATCATATATTTATTTATTATTAAAAAAAATATTTGCATACTTGTTTTTTTCATGAACCATATATTTTTTGGTTTGTCGCATATATCTTTATCAAATTGCAAAAGTTGATTTTGCTGGGAATAAAAATGTATTTTTAACAAATTTTTAACTGCGACCACTTTTATGTGCGATGCGCCGGTATGTAGAAAATAGGTGTACTTTGAAGGGGTGTGTGAGGCTGAACGTTGTTTTTATCACAAAATAACTTATGAACTTCGCTTAGTTGGAGTTTTAGAGCCTATACACACTTGCGACTCAATCGATTTGGTCGAATTGGGCTGTTGTATTCACACTACGCCAACTATTTAGTCGAATCGGTGGCAGCTATTCACACTAGAGACTAAATAGTCGGGTGATTGACAATGACATAGTGTTGCCAATGTTCACATTTTACATAGCAAATTTTACATTAGTGGTCTTCGTATAAAGTGATGAATTATTAAATTGCTTTTATCACTTTATCTGCATTCTTACATGAAAGCACCTTCTTGTCAGCTGTCAAATTGATTAATAAATAAAAAACAATAAAATAAACAAAAAGTGCATATATTGTTTGGCTTTCTTTCTTATTAAACTAGCAACTAGCTGTCAAGTAAATGAAAAGAGAAAAACGGAAGGAATTACGCTCATAACAGCGAAACGAACAGAAGTACAAGAAACGGAAAAATAGTAAAAATTAGCCATTAATAATTTCCATGCAATTTCATTTTCATTATTTCTATTTTAAAATGCGATTAATGACATATTTGAAGAGAACAACAATAGCAAGAAACGCATGAAAACGGAAGTAAATATCCTTAGTTAGATAATTCTTGTCTATAACTAGTTAATAAGAAACGAACCTTTTGTTTTTTTTTTAACATTTTGAAAATATTAATTGAAATATCCAATCTCTGCAATTTACCAAAATGAAATAAAAGTAGTGCTGTAAGCATGGCAACTCTTTCCACTACGAATATCACTGTTGTTGTTGTAGTCGTTCGACTAAATTGTCTGTAGTGTGAATGCGTAGAAGGGCGCCTTGCTGATCAAGCAGTTGTCCAACTGTTTCAGTTGGAATGAAATTGGGCTGCAAATCCAACTGTTTCAGTTGTTCGACTAATTGAATGTGGTGTGAATGCTTCCATACATTCCCATGGAAATCAACATCCGACTAAATCGATTGAGTCGCAAGTGTGTATAGGCTCTTAGCTGTAACTTGACATCAAAACATCTAAGTTTCAAGACTGTCGATTTTTGTATTTTTGTCCACCTTCGCGGCACTGTGCGGCGTGCGTAAAAAGCAAACTCGACGCCCAATTTTTGTTTTGCGTGACAGTTGAAATTAAGCATTGTGGGTGATTGTTTGCAAAAAAAAATGACACTTGCTTTTGATATCGTGTGTGTTAGATACATCTATATATATAAAAGGAAGTGGCGTTAGTACAAACGCGTATAACTCAAGAACGCCTGAACCGATTTGGATGATTGAGGCAAATTCAGATTGTTCTCTGGCCAGAATAGGAGAATATCCAATAAAATTCCCGAAAAATGCAAAAAAAAAATATTTTCCCATATATTTTGAGATAGGGATGGGAATGGGCATAGGGATAGAGATAGAGATAGAGATAGAGATAGAGATAGAGACAGAGATAGAGATAGAGATAGAGATAGATATAGATATAGGGATAGGGGAAATTAGGTTTGTCGCGGCGAATATATGTATATCTCTTTTGTTCAGAGAATTGACAGTTTTATAACTTTATAGGAATAAATTTTAGGCAGAACAACGTCTGCCGGGCCAGCTAGTATTCCATAAAATAACAAGATTTTCTCTGATTTTCTATATTTTTCTATTTCTTTATCTGTACACGCACGCAAGTCAATTTCGGTTAAACGCATATGAAAAATTTGCGTGCGTGCGTTAATTGACGACTTGCGTTTATATGAGGTTACACAGTTAGCGGTACAGTTTGAAAATAAAGCGTGCAGTATCAAAACAAAAGATAGCAAAGAAATTGGATTAGCGGATCTTTATGATGGTTTTTATTTATTAAGACAACAGGGCAGAGAAGCTGCTATGCAAGTTAAAATTTGTGGACTGAACAATTGTCAACATTATTGGCACAAGGTATTTGGACATCGAGACATTGGGTGAGTTTCTAAGACTGAGCTGTTGTGCAACTGTTGAGTGTTTGTCTTAGAAACGCACTGTTGAGTAATTCCGCTCAGCTCAACAGTTGGCAACTTTTCGCCATTTTTTGCATCACAAATTTTCTTCGCTACTTGAGCTCAACATGTTGTGTAAAGCCAAACAGCTGATAAATTCATCAAACCGTTTCTAAGACGTAGCTGTTTAACTCAACTGCTACACAACTGTTGGCAACTGTTCAGCTCAACAGTTGCGGAGCAGCTTTTTCTTAGAAACTCACCCATTAACACAATAAAGATAATGCAAAGCAAAGATCTAGTAAGTGACTTAAAGCTGGTAAATTGTGGTACACAGAAGAATTGCGGTATTTGCATTCAAAATAAAATGACTAGAAAACCATTTAGTGATTGTTCAATAAAGTCTCTCTCCGATGTTTGCGGACCTATGCAAACTATGACGCCAGGAGAAAAGCGTTATTTCATAACATTCATTGATGATTTTAGTCGGTATAATCTAGTATATTGACTTCATAGTAAATCAGAGGTATTTTATAAACTGAAAATTTATATGGAGTTCGTAAGGAATAAATTCTCAAAATATCCGAAAGCTATAAGGTCAGATAACGGTAGGGAATTTCGTTCGAAAGTTGTTGAAAGTTTTATTGATAGTAAGGGGGTGCAGCGTCAATATACTGTACCTTATACTCCATAACAAAATGGCGTTGCTGAGAGGAAAAATAGAACTTTAGTGGAAATAGCGAAATGTCTATTAATTGTACGCCTTATGAGAGATGGGAAGGTAAAATTCCTGATGTTAAACATTTACGAATATTTGGTTCGAAGGCATATGTTTTTATTCCTAAAGAAAAAGGGATGAAATGGGACAGAAAGTCTGAGTTACTTACATTTGTTCAAAAGGTTATAGATTGTTGGATGTAAAGACAAAGAAAATAACTATTAGCAGACATGTAGTTTTCATTGATAATGAAGACTTTAAAGATAACATAATTGACAATAGAAAGGAATATTCGGAAATATCTGTTCACGTATTAAGTCCTCAGAATTGTTCAACTGAAGAAGGCAGGAAAGAAGTAATAACAACTATGCAACATGAAGATGATAGCTCGTTTAAAAGTTTTGATTAGAGTTAGGAAACTATCGATAGTATCAATATTTTATTTTTTTTTTCAGACTATCGAAGACCATCGATGGTTTTTTCAAAACTATCAAAAACTATCGATGGTAATGTGTACTATCGATAGTTTTACAACTTTTACAAACCTCCATACATTACTATTTCAGAGTACTAGCTATTGGTAGGTTTTGAAAGTTATATGAATTTAGAGTGTACATACTTACAAATCTGTCAATATTTTCGCTATTACCAGTTTTTATGTTTCGTTTGCAGAGGATGAAATATCATTTCCACCAAAGCAAAAATAATTAAAACCGACGTTAAAGTGATGGAGTTATGGCGAACCAAAAATTTTCTTATGTATCGGTGGTTTATTTTTTAAGACTATCGAACACTATCAATAGTTTCTTTTAAAACTATCAAAAACTATCGATGGTGGGACTATCGATAGTTTCCCACTTCTAGTTTTGATGCAGAATTTGATTTAGGAGAGAGACCAGTTGAACAAATAAATGAAACTTCTTTTGAGCAGGATAATTCAAATTATGATGATAGAGAATCCGAAGCTGGCAATTCCTTTGAGGAAAAACCTGATATGCAGGAATCGGAACCCATAGTACGCCGATCATCAAGAGTGAATAAAGGGAAGCCGCCGGTACGTTTAAGTTACAGCGTTAGTAATAAAATAAAAGAACCTAAAACATACAACGAAACGGTGAAATCAGATTAGCGTGATGCATGGATTGCAGCAATGAAAGAGGAGTATTCATCACTTGTATCGTCGAAGACTTGGGATTTATGCCACTATCACCAACACCGTCGGCGGTACCGAAATGACGTTTTCGGCAAATCGGCATTATGACAACCGACGGCGCGCGAATCTTTCGAAGTTCGGTAAATCGGCATTATGAACACCGAATGAACGAACATTTTGACAGTTTTTCGTGCCGAAATTTGCCGCAAGTATTTGGTTGCGGCGATATTAACAAAATATCAAAAAATTACAATAAAAGTTTAAGTAAATTGTGTAAATGCATGTATGAAGTTGGAATAAGTGTTAATAAGTGTGAATATATGTAAATATATTAATCAACCGGTCGCGAGAAGCCACAAACATGGCGTGGGTCCATTGCATTTTCCACCGCGATTGAATTGCTGTTATATGCAAAGAAAACTTCAAAGAAAAAATTGTGAAATAATGATAAGAAGAGTGATTTACGTGCGTATGTAGGTTTTGGAAATTAAAATATATTTTCACCCAAGAATAATAATGCATTTTCTGAAGTTGGTCATTATTGTTTGACTACTATAAAAAAGCAACTAACGAATTATGAATGTGTATTACCAACAATTTACCATTTCAGTAAAAACTTTCGTCTCAATAAAGACGCGTTCAAATACATATTGCAGGTGGTGGAAGGTCGGCTTCAGTATAATGCGCCCGCCGTATTTATTTTCAAACCACTAAGAATGTTTCAATGAATCCTTCAGGAAAAGTTCTGCGAATGATAATTTTACTAGTTATAACACTCCCGACTACGCAAAATTACTGTAAATCTCTCCAGATCTAAATCCAGAAAGGGAGTTCTGTCGGCTGAGGGTTACTTTTCAAAGCGCGGTGCAGTGCATAAGGGTGCTCTACGCAAAAATACTGTGTTATTAATGAATTATAAGTTTCCGCAAGATTTCGTTCGGTAAATCGGCATTATGAACACCGAATGAACGAACATTTTGACAGTTTTTCGTGCCGAAATTTGCCGCAAGTATTTGGTTGCGGCGATATTAACAAAATATCAAAAAATTACAATAAAAGTTTAAGTAAATTGTGTAAATGCATGTATGAAGTTGGAATAAGTGTTAATAAGTGTGAATATATGTAAATATATTAATCAACCGGTCGCGAGAAGCCACAAACATGGCGTGGGTCCATTGCATTTTCCACCGCGATTGAATTGCTGTTATATGCAAAGAAAACTTCAAAGAAAAAATTGTGAAATAATGATAAGAAGAGTGATTTACGTGCGTATGTAGGTTTTGGAAATTAAAATATATTTTCACCCAAGAATAATAATGCATTTTCTGAAGTTGGTCATTATTGTTTGACTACTATAAAAAAGCAACTAACGAATTATGAATGTGTATTACCAACAATTTACCATTTCAGTAAAAACTTTCGTCTCAATAAAGACGCGTTCAAATACATATTGCAGGTGGTGGAAGGTCGGCTTCAGTATAATGCGCCCGCCGTATTTATTTTCAAACCACTAAGAATGTTTCAATGAATCCTTCAGGAAAAGTTCTGCGAATGATAATTTTACTAGTTATAACACTCCCGACTACGCAAAATTACTGTAAATCTCTCCAGATCTAAATCCAGAAAGGGAGTTCTGTCGGCTGAGGGTTACTTTTCAAAGCGCGGTGCAGTGCATAAGGGTGCTCTACGCAAAAATACTGTGTTATTAATGAATTATAAGTTTCCGCAAGATTTCGTTTGCATTTTAGTGATCTATCGCCAAAAAAAGAAACGAAAAATTCCGGTGCCGGGTACATTGTTATTGAAATTTTCCCCTGTTTTTGCATACAATTTGCTTTTATGTAGTTCAAAATAATTCTATGAAAAACAGAAAAAAGGACAAGGTAAAGGTTTTTTTTCACGCAAAATTAAGACTATTATTTTTATTTTCAGCCTCTAATTAAATTTACGCTTGTTGACTTAAAGTAAAAGGATTGCTATGATCCTCTAAAAAAATTTTCTCTCGTTTATCAGATTCCTTTGCTCTTCTTATTCCTGCTATCGCAGTAGAATCCATTATTTTATTATTTAAATAAATAGTTTTTAGTAAAATAAACTAACGATGTATCAAAAAGGTAAGAAACGTCAGAAAATCCTGCTCAATTACGCCAGCCAAATTTAGAAAGGTAGGCGCATACGTGAACTCAGAACTTTAATATTGTAATTGGTATAGTTTAATGTCAAAATAATGTTTCGCCTTGGTTAAAATCTGTATTCGCTTGGGACTCGCCCATTTCTGTTGGCCATAGTGTGAATTTGCTTTGATTTTGACATTACACTGTACCTTTCTAAATAAAAAAAGTAGTTTCTGAATTCGCCGCCGCGCCTACCTGTCTTGAATTTCGCATCAGTACTTGGCAACACTGATTCGAACACAGTTCACATATTTGGCTACACTGAACTTCGAACCGTCGGGGTTGCTGATGCCATTTTCGATGAGTTCGGCATTTCGGCGTTGGTGATACACACATTAGTAGTAGCACCTAAAGATTCAAATATAGTAAGCTGCAAATGGACGTATAAAATTAAGCGCGATGAAATGGGTAAAATAAGTCGGTATAAAGCACGTCTTGTAGCAAGAGGTTTTAGCCAAAAATATGGTGAGGATTCTTATGAGGTTTTTGCACCAGTTGTGCGACAGACAACGTTTAGAATTTTATTAAGTATTGCTGGATCGAGGCAAATGCCGGTTGTGCATATTGACGTAAAGTCAGCATTTTTAAACGGAAATTTAAATGAAATTATATATATGAAACAACCCCCAGGATTTGAGGAAGGGAATAATACACTTGTTTGTAAACTTAACAAAAGTTTATATGGCCTGAAGCAGGCAGCGAATATTTGGAATAAAACATTGCATAACGTTTTTATATCTGGAGGGTTTACTCAGAGCAAGTATAATGTATGTCTATATACAAAATGTACCAACAAGGAAGGGATTACATATGTGTTGGTTTATGTTGATGACATTTTAGTTGCGAGTTGTCAGCGAAATAATCATCCTTATTACGGTTATCGTCGTCGACGTCGTTGTCACTTTTCAGTCGCATCACGTCGTCTCGTCGACTGTTTATCTAACTCCGTCAATTTAACATCATATTATATATTTACAACATATTGACTAATTAGTAATCCTACTTTTTTTTCTTATCTCAAAAACTGAAATTGCAAAATATCTCGAAAACTGTTCGGTACCCCGAAATAAGTCCCAAATGAAATAAGTCCCAAAAAAGAAATGAAATATTCCCAAATATTTTCCATACAAATGGGGACTTATTTCATAATGCAATAACTCCCAATGCATTGGGACTTATTTCATAATGAAATAACTCCCAAATGAAATAACTCCCAACGAAATTCCGTTGGCAGTTATTTCATTATTTTCCAGCTTTGGGAGTTATTTCATATTTCTTGGGACTTATTTCATTTCTCTTAAAATTGCAATTTAACAAACTTCGACGTTTTTGTAATTGTTTCTACAATGTAACCGAAAGCCGCCTACGCTGAAGGGTGTACTGCGCAGAAGGACATCACCGTGCTGGTTGCCACGGTTATCACCAGCGTTGCCGTTGAAAAATTTTCGGGGTGGCTAGATTTGATTTAATTTGTGGCTAAAAATGGCTAACAAATTTGGTTCGTGGCTAAAAATGGTGGCTAAAAAATTTTGTTTCAAATTAAATTTATTTTTAAAATTCAGGCACAAAACAATTGCAAACAATAAAAGAAAAAATCATAAATTTGTGTAGAAATAAAATAATCATACATATCGAGCCGTATGCGCCGGAAAGATGTAAAGGCCAAATTCAAAAATGTTCAGGAGAAGGTTTTTTAAAAAAATTTTTACTTTCATTTCTTTATTTGGTTTTTTTTTTTGCTTTTCAACAATTTTTAATCAACTTTAACCACCAAAAATATAAAACTATATTTTTCTAAAACGAAATTTAACGCTGATCCCGAATAGCATATTCATTTTTTTGTGGCAGATCCTGTTTCTGAGATATCGGTAAAAATGTAGAAAAAACCGTATATACAAGACATTGCATGACATACATAAGTGCATAAAAAAATTGTATTAGCCACCGTAGCGATTTGGCATCTAATAAGAACTGGTAAAGAGAATCCCAACAAACATTTTTTGCCTTTGCACTTAAAAAGTAGTTTGGTTACAATGGCAAAAAGTATGAAAAAATCTAAGTTTGTATAAGGAATTTCAGATTCGACTCCTATCTATCCCATAAGGAATTTAAATGTGAACATTTTGAGAATACTTTTGCAATAATGGGATGTATCAGTATTTATATTTACCTATTTTTATTGAGAGTTCTTAACCTAGCATTTTCCGTTTTTTTATAAAACTTTATTAAGGAGTAACATTTAACATTATTTCTTTCCATTTATTATGAGTTTTGAAGTGCACAATGTCTCTCAAAATAGCGATGAATAAGATAAAGAATTAATTAAATAAAAAAAATTAATGCATTTCGCGATTTTAAGGAGAGGATAAATAATGAGGGATGTAAGTACTTTTGGCTATTCTTTTATAATTTTCTGGATTTGTCTCCCATCAAATCATTGTTCCAAGATCCTTGATATCGACTTTCAAAAACTATTAAGTTATGATAAAATCTCTCGCCATGTTCATCACTTTCAGCATCTACGTTTGGAGGGAAATTATCGAGATTCAAGAAATTAATTTTGGAGAAATTGTAGAAATACACAACCGATTTGTTTAAAACTGCCCTAAGCAGTAACAAGAGGGACCCTAACTATCGTGAAATCGTTAGAACTTTATTTTAAAATTATGAAGCAATAAAGTGCAATATGCCGCACAAGAAAACCATATTGGTCATCGATATGTAATAAAATACAAAGTAGAAGTCTTCAAACTGATAAAATCCTTGGTTAAATTCCAACAAAACCCCGTTAAATTTGTTTATTTGTCACTAGTCTTCAATAATTTGAAAAGCAAAAAAGATGTAAAAGCCACTTCGTAATCACAAAAAAAGTAAACAAACTGAACTTATGTACTTACATCAAAATTGCTTTTCATAACGGTACATTTTTCAGACATAAAATTTCTGGAGAAGGTGTGGGTGATGACAAGTAAGCCATTTCTACAAAAAAGTGAAAATCGGAAATCATGACCTTTACATCTTTCCGGCGCATACGGCTCGATATGTATTAGGGATTCCTATCCCGGGATCCCGCCCTTTTTGACTTCCCGGAAATCCCGGGATTACTAGAATTTCATCCCGGGATTTTCGGGATAAAATAAAGAGAGAATATTCCCCTAATATAGCAAAGAAAAATTGTATTTTATATAATTTTTATTGGTCTCAGATATGTATACTAATGTTGCATTATTACATAGCAGCATTATCAACATATGCCCTGTGACCTATGAAAATGGTGCATTTTTCATGTGATAAATGCAACAAACATAATGCAACCCTTTTGTGCTAAGAACAGAAAATGTTGCTCCTTAGTCGGGCCAGTTTTACATTTTGTCTATAGAACAAACAGCCCTAAATGTGTGGAATCTTTGTGGAAGAGAATAAAAAAACTTGACACTATGAAGAAAATGCAGAATAAGTTTGACATTTTTGCCAGAATAAAAAAAGCAAAGTAAGGATTAATATTTTTGATTTAATAACACTACAAATAATTTAAAAAAAATACCAAGAAATTCAGGATTGGGGGAGAATAGATATGGGCCTGCTGAGCTCGGAACAATTTTTTTTTTTTATTTTTTGTATGGTTAGGTTTTTTTGGTTATCACTTCATTTAAAAATTATTTTCGCGGGAGTCACAAATGGGATAATCATAAGCAGTACAGTACCTCGTTCGAAAGAAAATTAAAATTGTCGATGTACAACTTGTAGTAATTGGACATTACCTCGCTGGTCGAAATCAAAATGTTATTAACTACTTGCGATATTTGAAAAAAATTTGATTTTAAAATTAAGTTTTTGTAGGAAGTTGTAAAATACAGGAAAGTTTTATTCTTTTAAAAATTAGCCTGCTTAATTTTGGTTATCGCATTTTTGATTTTCGAAAATAATTTTTGAGTGAAGTGATAACCAAAGAAACACCAAATTACCGTTATCTCAAAACCTAACCATACAAAAAATTAAAAAAAAAAAATAGTTCTGAGCTCAGCAGTCCCATACCTATCCTCCCCCATACCTGAATTTTTAGATATTTTTTGGCTATAAACTTTTTTGTTGTGAAATACGCGTTGTAAGGAAACGTACGTTAGGTATTTTTAAAATCGTTAGAATTCTTGTGGTAAAATTCATTTTATAATTTCTATTTCCTGATTTTTGGCCATTTATTTCTCAAAGGTTTTTGCAATTTCCTCCCAAGAAAAGTAAATAAAGGAAGAAAATGCAAAAAAATTTAAAAAAATTAAATTAGTAAAAACCAGGAAAAAGTTTAATTTTATTTGAGAATTTCACATTACGTACTAAAATAAAATACGCAGTTGTATACTCGGAATTCATCTCAAAATTTCTGCATCCGATTTTTAATTTTTTTCCGAATGTTGTATTAATTTTCAGTATTTTTCGGCAAGCTTGGAAATATTCGCTTAAACGAAGTACGTCATTAAATTCTAAAAATTTGTATTGGAAATTATCAAATGATCACAAGCTTTATTATTAATATCCTAAAAGTACCAACTGTAAAGGCAAATGTTTTGTATGTAATTTTCTTTGTTGGTTGCGTTTTTTAAAGTAACTCTTATTATTAAATAATACGCATGATTTTACGTTCCTATTTTATTTTGTTACTAATGAAATAATAAAAATGGCAATAAAAATCAATTTTTTCTTTGCACTTTAAAGTTGTAGCGTTCCTCGAAATATGTATTTACTTTTTTCAAACCCAAAATGTGGGAAAATAATTAAGGTCCAAATCCCGGGATCCCGGGATTATAAAAACAAATCTCGAAAATCCCGGGATCGTAAAAATCGGAAAAATTGGAATCCCTAATATGTATGTACTTAACTATATCTAAAACAATTAGATATCACATTCAATATCTATCATTATGTTGTCATCACTAATTGACTCTTTCTCTTCATAAATTAATTCTTTCTTCATTAATTAAAAACAAATCTCGAAAATCCCGGGATCGTAAAAATCGGAAAAATTGGAATCCCTAATATGTATGTACTTAACTATATCTATAACAATTAGATATCGCATTCAATATCTATCATTATGTTGTCATCACTAATTGACTCTTTCTCTTCATAAATTAATTCTTTCTTCATTAATTTAATGAGATCTTCTGTTATTTCAAATTCATTGCAACATTGTTTTACATTCTTTAAGCCATTTTTTATAGTTAAAATTCAACATTGTAAGATTCATTTTGTTTCGATTTTTGGTTTTGACAATATTCATTACGGAAAAGGTTCTTTCCTCTTCGGCGTTGCTAAGTGGTAGAAGTAGCCAACAATATACAAAGTCAGTTAGACCCTTATACGGACTTTTATCGACAGCCTACTATTCCACTAGCGAGTATCAACAGGCATTTATCGATAGTTGCGTTACTTATTTTGTTTTTTAACACTTAAGGCCCTTGGCAACTTACAATCTGGATTGAGAGGAAGTGTATATGTGTGAGTGTCGGGTGATTGACGCAAATATCAAAAATTTTAGATTTTCGTCGCCGCGAGCCGACAACAAGTACGTGTAGCACGACGGCTGCCGATTGCACTAGCACACTCAAAAAACAATAAAATTTGGCTAACTCACTCAAAAAAACACTCAAACTGGACAATCCAGATTGTAAGTTGCCAAGGGCCTTTAAATCTATTTGTGATAATCGCTGAATTGAATTAGCGTTACCACATCTTTCCTATGTGCAAAATTACGGTTCATTACAAGCGGTGGCTAAAAACGTGGCTAGTGGCAAAACACAAATTTTGGTGGCTAAAAAAAACACGGCGGTGGCTAAATCTAGCCACCAAATGGCTAAAACGGCAACGCTGGTTATCACACACGTCCGGACTTGGATGGCGTAGCCCAGGGTTATTTTTTTATAAGAAAAGTGTTCTGCGCAAAAGCACTGTGGACCGGGCCATAGATATTACTCCGGAAAGAGAATTTTTTATAAGCGCGGCCGAAGGCCCCAACGCAAAAGCTGTTCTCCGCAAAGGTTTTTTTCTTTATTTTCTCTTTCCGGAGTAATATCTATGGCCTGGTCCACAGTGCTTTTGCGCAGAACACTTTCCTGCGTTGGCGGCCTTCGGCCGCGCTTATAAAAAAATAACCCTGGGCTACGCCATCCAAGTCCGGACGTGTGTCATAACCATGATGTGATGTGATGTCCTTCTGCGTAGTACTTTTTGAGAGTTATGTATTTCATATTTTGTGGGATTTGGGGCCTCATTATGAAATAAAGCCCAAATATTGGGACTTATTTCATTTCCTTCTTTGGGAGTTATTTAATTTATAAAAGTTGGGAGTTATTTCATTTTTATTGGGACTTACTTCATTTGGGACTTATTTCGGGGTGCCGCTATATAAAAGTGTTAACACAAGACCAGATGTTGCAGCAAGCGTTTCCATTTTAGCTAGGAAAGTTAGTACCCCTTCTCGGAGGATTGATACGAGGCAAAACGTGTACTTAAATATTTAAAGGGCACAATTGACTTTTCATTAAAATTAAGCTGTATTAAAAATAGTAACATTTTAATAGGGTTTGCTGATGCAAAGTGGGCGGAGACAGATGTGAAGCTTGTAAGGAAGCTTCATGGATAGAAAAATACTTGCAGAATTCAATATGGAACAAACATCACCAACAGTAATTTTTGAAGATAACCAATGCTGTTTAATTTTAATCAAGGAAGAAAAACTGAATTGCAGAACTAAACATATTGATACCAAAATCTACTTTGTCCAGGACCACGTTCAGAAGAGCAATGTCAAATGTTTATATTGTCCCAGTGAGAAAATGGTAGCTGATATGTTAACAAAACCTTTGCTTGCCACTAAGCTAAACTTTCTGCGGACAGCTGCTAAAGTACTTCTCAATTGAGGAAGGGTGTTAGATATATCAATTTCAATGTACTTGGTCGTATTTCTACTTTGTACTTTGTTGATCTACAAAAGAAGCTTGTACATTATATTCAGTACCTTTCGAATAGAGAAAATTATTATTTTTTTATTGTTACAATATCTCATATAATAAAGACTGTTCCTGTTTTATATTAAAATCCATTGCATAGTTCAAATACTACACACGTGCATGTCCTAAGCTATTTAAATAAATAAGTTATACTCCAAAATGTCTATATCTGAACAATCGGTTGTATGGGAGCTATATGTTATAGTAGTCCGATTCGGCCGATTCCGACAAATGATCAATTGTACATAGTAGTATACCTGCGCACCGAGTTTCAATTTGATATCTCACGAACTGAGGGGATAGTTTGCATTCAAACCGACGAACTATATGTACAGACGGAAAGCACTTCAAAGTCAAATAGCTTCTAAACGAGAGATAATCTTGAAAAATGAGTAACACTATCGTGCTCAGCGTGCCCGAATTATTATTATATCAAAAATATTATCTTCGAATTACAAACGTTCCTAAAAGCATTGCTTGAAAGAATTTAAGAAAAATAATTACTTACCTTCTGGCCACTGTATACACACTGTATAATTTGTGTCAAAAGTTAGCACACCGAGTAAGGGAGGTTCGCATTACGTTCCATTGCAGCAGATAATTTTTGTGTCACATATAAAAGAGTGAAAAATTATATCAATATGAATTAAATAATTTTTTGTTTTTTTTAATGAAGAAAAATTGAAAATTTTTTTTGGTAGAAGTTATGGATCCATTTCGGAGACCACCACATACCCTCATCAGACTTCTTCAAGCGGCCTCAACCGAGAAAGGAACTTGGACTACCAATCGAACGACTTAAGTTCGATTCTCGGTTGAGGCCGCTTGAAGAAGTCTGATGAGGGGATATGGTGGTCTCCGAAATGGATCCATAACTTCTACCAAAAAATTTTTTAAATTTTTCTTCATTAATAAAAAAAAAAATGGCCAATAGCTCATTTAAATTCACATAAAAATAATTATTAGAATTAAAACGGCCATATAAATACAAACGTAAAAATATTTTTTAATTATCTAATACCCAAAATAAACACTGCTATACCCAAGGTCCCGATTGATGACGGTTTAGTGGTATTTCACGGGGGTCAAAGTTCAGATTACCATATGCGACCCTAAAAATGTATGTAAGTCTTCTAAGGCAAAGAAAAGGGAAAATGAAAGAGAAATGGCGGGGAACGGAGTGGGAGTGGAAGAGAGGGTCGGAGTTGAAGAAAGAGTAGAGAAAGAGACAGAGAAAAAGAAAGAGAAAGGTAGAGGGAAAAACTCATTGTGACATAAAACTATTATTTGTCATTGCGAAACGGGACGGGTATTTGCTAGTATTAATATACAGTGCAATTCAGTTCCTTAACTCGGATAACCTTGTGGTTGCCATATGGAAATGCTTGATAGTCATTTATTATTTATTATAATGAAATATACTTTAAATAAATTAAAATTTGGAATTCAAAATCCGTCGCCTTTGTTATAATAAAAAATACTTTGAATAAGTGAAAACTTTAAATTGGAAATCGCAATTTTCCAATTTTCTCCCACGGCGCTTTTGTTATACTCAACTGTAATAGTACACAGAGTATTATAGTTTTAATCACATAACGGTGGATTGTAACAGACTGAAATAATCGAGATAGATATAGACTTATATATATCAAAATGATCAGGGTGAAAAGAGAAATCGATTGAGCTATGTCCGTCCGTCCGTCCGTCTCTCCGTCCGTCTGTAAACACTTAACTCGCGCAAAAATTGAGATATTTTGATGAAATTTGAAATGCAAGTTGGTATCGAGACTGGGTTGGTATTGAAAATGGGCGAAATCGGACCATGACCACGCCCACTTTTCCTACATAGAAAAAATCGGAAATTTGGTATCTCAGTCACTAATATAGCTGGAGCGATGAAATTTTACCCACGTGTTGAGCTCAGGCCCCTATGAAGAAATTTGATGAAATTTTAGAAAATGGGCGGTGCCACGCCCACTTATTAAGGGTCAAACATTGAAAGTTTTATATGTCATAACTCAGAAACCATTGAAGATATATCGATAAAATTTGGTATGAGTAATTTACTTACATTTTGACGGAAAATAGTTAAAATCGGTTGACGGCCACGCCCTCTTTTATATATGTGTATTATAATGTGACCTAATAAAAACATTTTAAGCTATATCTCTGTCAAATATAAAGATATATCACTGAAATTTTGTCGCATGAGTCCAACTATGGACATAAAACAGAAAACACAAAAATTTTGGAAAATGGGCGGTGCCACGCCCACTTATAAAGGGTCAAACATTGAAAGTTTTATGAGTCATAACTCAGAAACCGTTGCAGATATATCGATGAAATTTGGTATCCGTGATATACTTACATAGGCAAATATTTGGTATAAATGGGCGTGGCACCGCCTCTTTTTAGAAGCAGGAATATACGAGATTTCTGAGCCCATAACTCGACAAATAATTGAGATATTATGACGAAACTTGGTGTGTTACACTTTTATTACTTGTGGTAGTACATGTTCAAAATTTTAGCGAAATCGGTTGACGACCACGCCCACTTTTATATATGGGTATTAAAAAGTGGCCTAATAAAAACATTTTAAGCGATATCTCTGTCAAATATAAAGATAATTCATTGAAATTTTGTGGCATGAGTTCCACAATAGACCGGAAACAAAAAATAGAAAAATTTTGGAAAATGGGCGTGTCACCGCCTCTTTTTAGACAAAGGAATATACAAGATTTCTTAGCCTATAACTCGACAAATAATTGAGATATTATGACGAAACTTGGTTTATACACTTTTATAGCTTGTGTCAATAGACGTGCAAAAATTTATTCAAATCGGTTTATGACCACGCCTACTTTTTAACAAAGATATTTCTGGAACACCCTTTGGGAATTTGTAACGTGACATCTTTGTAACTAAAAGTCATAAAGGTATGAAATTTTGCACAAAGAATAATATTCATATGCTTAGTTGGATGACTGATAAAAATTTAGAAAATGGGCGTGGCTACGCCCACTTTATGCAGCACTCGCTTTATATAAAGTACACCGTGTTTCCATCAAACGCAATCAAACAATGAAAGCATACAGCTGAGTATCTAATGTTCGATTCCACTCGAACTTAGGCTTCCTTACTTGTTTTTTTATATTATTTTCGTTATTTCCATGGGCGTTATTGCACTGCACATGCCTTGTACATAACTTCTGCGTCATTTTCATAATCTATATATCGTCGTACCATAGGAAAACTAGCATACGATATTTAGGTTAGATTAGGTTGCTGTGGCTGCTATAACTCATAGCACACTTAGGCCCCGAGGTCCCATTGTGATACCACGTGGATCCGAAGACCCCCTACTCGAACCATCGTGTGGATGCCACAAATCCTAGAATTTTCCTAAATTCTATTATAACTAGATCCCCTAGTTCCTTAAATTGGAAAGCTCCTAAATGTTTTAGTCGCCTCCTTCCTAGTGTTGGGCAATCACACAGCAAGTGTTTTACTGTTTCAGGCTCCTCTTCGTCTTCACACGCCCTACAGGAATCATAATGTGGAGCATTCATCCTTTCTGCATGCCTCCCCAGGATTGTATGGCCTGTTATTAGCCCTATCATTAGTGCAAGCTTAGACCTTCCGAGTACAAGTACGTTTGGCGTCCCAGTTAGGCCATAAGAGCCTAGTATGGTTGCATGTACGCAAACCATGTCACCTGTTATTAGCTTCATTGGAGTATTGCTCCTTGAGTTTGAGCTTGCTTGTAGCGAGCGGCATACCTAAACCTTTCCACGACGTTGAAAGTGGAGCGGATGTGCCCTCTCTAGCAATTTCGTCCGCCATCTCATTTCCCGGTATGTTACAGTGTCCAGGCACCCATACGAGGTGTAAAGCAAATTGCTCAGCCATCTCGTTTAGAGATCTGCGGCAATTTGCCACTGTTCTGGATTTGCATATGACAGACCCAAGCGCTTTCAGAGCAGCCTGGCTGTCTGAGAATATGTAGACTTCCTTACATTCGTTTCTCCTTGCCTTCAAGGACTCAATCGCCTCCTGTATCGCTGCTACCTCCGCCTGGAAGACACTGCAGTGATCCGGTAAGCGAAATGACAGTTTTAGCCCCCCCCGTCGGCTGAATAGACTCTCCCTCCATTAAGCTTGGATCCATCGGTGTAGAGGTGGATAGCATTATTCGAGACCGGAGGACCCCTGGACCAGAGGTCTCTATCTGGAATTACAATTTCATAATTCCTTATGAATGAATTCTTCGGTATGCTATAATCCGATAGTTGGTTTGGGATAACCCTGAGTATAGAGGTATGACCCTAGTCCATTACCCTCCATTCTGGCAGCTCTTTTAGCCGCATTGCCGAACACGCAGCAAATAACCTACCGCTGATATCAATCGGTAGTATGTTAAGAATGGCATCTAGTGCCTCTGAGGCGGTAGACCGCAGCGCACCACTTGCGCAGACAAGTGCAGTTATCTGCACCTTTTGTAGTAGTTGACTATTCGCTCTCGTACTCAGACCTGTCCCCCAGACCACTACTCCATATAAGAGAATTGGCCTCACCACGGCGGTGTACAGCCACATTGTGATTTTGGGCGATAGCCCCCAGTTTCTTCCTACAGCTGCCCTACAACAGTACAGAGCAGCCATAGCTTTTTTGGAGCGTTCCTGGATATTACCTCTCCAGTTGAGCTTCCTATCAAGAATCACTCCCAGGTATTTTGCCGACTCACCTAGCGTGAGGGTAGAGCATCCTAACATTGGAAGTTTCATCTCTGGAATTTTGTATTTCCTTGTAAACAGCACCAATTTTGTTTTGGCCGGATTAACCCCAAGACCTTTGTCCTTGGTCCACCTTTCTAGCAGTCGTAATTTTGTGTGCATTATATCACAAAGCGTCTGTGGAAATTTACCACTCACCACCACCGCAAGGCCGTCCGCATACGCTATGTCTTTAGAGCCTCCCCCTCTTCCAAGGCCGCCAACAATCCGTTAATTACTGCCACCCACAGAAGGGGAGAAAGAACTCCACCCTGCGGCGTGCCTCTTTCAACGAGTTTGCTTGTCGAAGTTTCGGCTAGATCTGCAAGTACCCTCCTGCCCGTTGGCATTCGGTCTACTAGAGACACTACCCATGGTTCGACACCCAAATTCGCCAGAGCTTCAGTGATCGCATTTGAAGTGACGTTGTTAAATGCACCCTCTACGTCTAGGAATGCTGCTAGTGTGAATTCCTCTTATCGAAACGATTTCATGCAGCGCCGTCTCTGTGGATCTTCTCTTTATGTACGCGTGTTGGGAAGTTGCAAGTTTTCCTCCAACTCGCTTCCTAATGTGATATTCCAGCAATCTCTCCAATACCTTGAGCTGGAAGGACGCCAGACTGATAGGCCTAAAATATTTAGGACTAACATGGGACGTCCTTCCTGCCTTCGGCGTGAATATCACCCTTGAGTTCCTCCAAGAGCTTGGAATATTCCCTTGCATATAGCTAACAGCCAGGGAGCACTTATTTCTGCTGACTTCTGAAGTTGCACCGGTGTCACCCCATCTGGACACGGCGCTTTATATGGCTTGAAGGACTCCATAGCTAAGGTGACCATACCTCCCGCTTTGGGCGGGACAGTCCCGATATGAAGCTGTCTGTCCCGCTGTCCCCCAAGAGATTTAAGATGTCCCGCTTTCGCAAAAAACCTTCTGCTATTTTTATTATTATTATTTTTATTTTTTCAAAAAAAAAAAGAGGAACTCAATGGTAGTCCTGTAATATCAGCTGATTTTGCCAAAGTGCTAGTCATTTTTATCTCCACCTCCACTCCGGGGCCCTGTCAAATTGCTATGAACTACATAGTTCAATGAACCCACCTCTACATAGTATGTATAAAGCCTATTTAGATTGCATTTGAAATTACGTTGATTAGCCGAAATTACTTTCCGAAATCACGCGCGTTCACACACGTTTTTAAGTAATTTCATTTAGTCGTGTTCAGTTACGGTGTTTTTACATGGTCAACTTAATAGCCTCTACACATTGGCATGATTTAAGGGTAATTTAGGCAAAAATCGTTGTTTCGGCGTTAATTACCCTTTGATCAATTTTAATGTGATAAATAGGCGAATTCTGTAACTCCGTCTCATCTCAAGTCACAAAATTTGAGATTTGAGACATGAGACATTTTTAGTGACTTGAGCCATTTTTAGTATTCTGTAAGCCACAGTCACTAAAAATTTCACCAAAGACTGTGGTGAAAATGTACTGAGACTGTTTGAGATAACAAAATAATTTAACGAATACTCACTAATAGATTACATACGAAAATAGGTTTTGGAAATGAATTTATGAGCAATATATGTGGTATTTATTTAACAATTTATAATTTAGGTTAAATAAATTCTTTGGCTGTTTCACCAGAACTGAAAAATATTTTAACAAATTTTCATAATGTACTCATTTTTATATTTCTATAGTAACTTAACTTTATTTATAAATACATATTTTTTTATATTTCTATAGTAACTCAATTTTTATTTATAAAAATTACTCATTTACATTTTTTCAAAATTGCTGAGTCATATTTCCATAGATACATTTATTTATTAAAATTACTCATTTTATTTTATTTGTAATTATTAGGGTTGTTGATAAGTCTGTCCACTTCTCGTCCTTAGTCCCGTTCCCACAATCGGCCGTCCTGACATTCGTTCGACCTCGAACGAAGCATTCTATTTCTTCATGTATTCCGCAACCGTTGTCGTCCGGTTCGGTCCCTCCTGCTCCCCTACTTTTTCCACATCATAACGACCATGATTCAACTTCTTGATTATTTTATACGGACCCAAGTATTTCCTCTTAAGCTTGAGTCCAGGTCCATACTGCGTTCTTTTAATTGCAACTAATTCATTTTCTTCATATGTTTGTTCAGATCTTCTTTTTGCATTAAAATTTTTTCTGTTTTCTTCTTGAACTACTCTAATATTTTCTCTTGCCATTTCTCTTATATTTTCGCGTTCTGAATTCAACTTTCGAATTGCATCTTCTTCAATTAATTCATTTAAATCTAACTCCTTTCCTAAACGCATGTCCAACCCTGTCAAAAGCTTAAATGGTGAAAACTTTGTACTGCGGCTAGGACAATTATTCAAATATTGTTGTACCGGCTCTACAAATTTGTACCACTGATCAGGAGTTTTTAAGCTTAACTTTGTCAACATTGGGATCACTATCCTATGTATGCGCTCTACCTGACCATTACCCCGCGGAACTCCTGTTGCAATCACCAAATGTTGTATCCCTTGTTCATTACAATAATCTTTAAAAATTTCAGACGTAAATGCAGATCCTCTATCTGTTATTATCCTTCTTGGGTTTCCGAAAATTGCTGCTTGCCTCTTTAGCCTGTCAACTACAGCCAAAGCACTTGTATCCTTTGTTGGATACAACCAAGTAAATTTAGAGAAACTATCAACAACTGATAAAATGTGGTTATATCTTTTTTGTGTGGATGTTAAAGGGCCTAAATGATCGAGATGTAAAGTACTTAAAGGATAGTCGTCTTTTGGAATAGGTGTAAGAAAACCTTCTTTTTTCCCCATTTTCGCGTTTGCAACAATGCATTCAATACAACTGTTCACTACACATACAACTTTCTGCGCTAAATTTGGTAAGTAGTACGACTTTTCTACGAGCTCTTGTGTTTTGCGTGCAGCAAAGTGGCCTTGTGTATGTATACTCTTTATGATTTCATTTTCCATTTGTGATGGTATTACAACTAATTCCTTTGAAGGATTTTTACATAGGACATCATGTGATATATAATAATCTTCATACACACCGTTTCCTACGATTTCCCTAACTGCTTTTGTCCATTCATCCTGTTTTTGTGCCTGTATTAAACGATGCCTAAATGTTTCTTCCATTTGTAAACAGTACATTCTACTCAATGCATCTACGTGCTTCATTTTCTCACCAGGGGCCTCACTCTGTAGTTCTATTCGAAAGGTTGTTCTATTCGAAAGCGAAATTCGATTCTAAAGCACATGCGTACTCTGTAGTTCGTTCGAATCAACTTTCGGAGATATTGTGGAAGAGTAAGCAACACTGTTCCCCAAATGTCAAACACAAAGCAAAATACAAAATGGAAATGAAATCAAAACAAAAACATTGTGTGGGTGAATTAATTAGTAAAAAAGCGAAATTGTTTAAATAAAGAGTAAAAAAATGGATTCTGTGGCGATATGGCTAGAAGAGGATGAAGGCGAAGTGGTGGAACGTATTCAATTGAGAGCGCTTAAAGAAAAGTCCGATATATTCAGCATCAATGATAAAAGGTAGCTATATTGGCTTCTTTTAGATATTTAGATTAAATCTTTTTGTAATTATTTTACTTTAGTTTTACACAAAATTTTCGGCTCAACAAACAAGCATTTATGTATGTTTTAAGTGCTATTCTACCGGAGCTTAACACACCACGAAAATCGACAGCAATTCCACCATTGATAAAGCTTGCTGCTGCATTGAAACTGTTGGGCCAAGGAGGATACCAGCAACAAATTGGTCAGGATCACCATGTTGGCCTGCCGCAACAATCTATGTCTCGCTGCCTAATTGAAGTGTGCCAAGCCATTGAAAAATTGCTTTGCCCCCGCCACATCTCGTTTGTAAGTTCCGACGCAGAAGAATCTGAGGCAAAACTATATTTTTATGAAAAATGTGGTATTCCGGGCGTATTATATGCACATTCAAATGATAAGACCGGCAACAAATGAGCATCTGTATTTCAATCGCGAGGCATAGTATGAATGCAATGGTTGTAAGTATCTATTACATTATAAATTATTGTCCAATGAAAGTTGTAAATCAAAAATTTCAGATGTGCGATCATTTGATTAGAATAAGGGCGGTTGATGCGCGATACGATGGTGCATGTCATGACTCCCATGTATGGAACCTGTCCAGTGAAAGGAGGGCTTTACGATCTCGTTTTGAAAATGGTGAAAGGGGGATACGGATTCTTGGTTAGCGACAATTAATACCTTTGCTTTTTTATTTATTATTCGTAGAGTTTAAATAATTTCAGGAGACTCCGGATATCCTCTGGAACCTTGGATGTTAACTCTTTATCGCAACGCAGTTGAATATTCAGCAGAATGTACATTCAATAAATGCCATGCCAAAGGACGGTCGATTATCGAACGATTATTTGGATTGCTG
This sequence comes from Urophora cardui, assembly GCA_960531455.1. Lineage (NCBI taxonomy): Eukaryota > Metazoa > Arthropoda > Insecta > Diptera > Tephritidae > Urophora > Urophora cardui. The sequence continues at coordinate 92,167,524 of OY482673.1, read as the reverse complement.
AAAGGAAGGTTTCGATGCCTTTTGGCAGCACGTGAACTGCATTATGCTCCCCAAAAGCTTTCAACCATAATGAATGTTTGTTGTGCTTTGCACAATATTTGTTTGCAATTCAGGGCTGAGTTGCAACCTTCGGAAGTGTTTCCCACAGATGAGTACATTTATTGGACACTGTGAATATTGAGGAGGGAGACTCTAGTACGGCAAACATTTCAAGACATCTAAGAGATGAGATACGAAATAGTTTAGTTTCATGATAATAAAAAACATTTATTCTGTAGTTGTTATAAAAATAAAAGAAATCACAGCCTTTTCATAGCTTTCTAAATAATAAATAATAATAGTAAAACTTAAAATGTGTTTAACAGTCTTTTCACTTTAAAAGGAACTATATACACTATATACACTTACATAAATAAATTCATTATCTGAAAGAACTAAAAACTTCATGCTACACTCAGGGCCGTAGCCAGGAATTTTTTTCGTGGGGGGTTTTATCGTTATTTGTTTTTTTTTAGAAAAATATATCTGTGGCCACAAGCAATAACCGCTTAAGTCGACTTAGGAAGATTTCGAGTTATATATTAATATATATATTATATATTATTCTCAGTTCATTTTAAAAGGAACTGTATACGCATAAAACTTAAGAAAGCGTAAGAAAATCACAACCAACATAAAAAATTCATGATAAACTTAAGCCTATACTTAAAACTTCACTTTAAAAATAGTTATATACACATAAACGAAAAAATATAAAAAATTCATGATATACTTAAGGCTATACTTAAGACAAATTAAAACTTCATTTTAAAATGAACTATATACACATAAAACTTAAAAAAACGTAAGAAAATCACAACCAACATAAGAAATTCATGATAAACTTAAGCCTATACTTAAAACTTGACATGAGGAACTTAAGCCTATACTTAAAACTAATTACGCTTTCTTTTTAGTTTCAATTTTCGTAATTTCAGCTTCAGTTTCTTTTTTTCATTTTCTTTTTTAAATTCAAACTTCTCTCGCTCCAGTTGAAGTTTCTCCTCTTCTAACTCAATATTTCGTTTGAAATAATTATTTAAACTACCTAAACTAGTACTAATTTCATCTAATTTTTTTACACTATTTTCATGATATTTACATTGGTTTTCAATTTGGTATTTTAATAAATTGTCTCTGCCTGGAGGTACTGAGCGTGCGCGAATAGGTGGCGTGATATTTGGAAGCATATTTGGTTGTATAATTGTGGGGTTATGGACTGATGTGTCGGGGGGGGGGGGGGGGGGGAAGCATTCGGAGGTTGATTTTCGGAGTCAATATTGCAATCACGTGCCGAGCTGGTGGAATCAAAATTGGCCAATTGTTGGTTTGCGCCGAAGCGCATTGTATGTGCTTCACCATTAACGGCCACGTCCATACTCAATAATGCGACCACCTGTTCCTCAGTTGCAGTGATTGGCAATAATCTCGCAGGTCCTCCCCCTGTAGCCGACAGCTCTCTTTATTTTTCCTGAGCTTGGTTTTAATATTGCTTTTATAATCTGCCCATATCTACGAAAGATTAGAGCGCATTACACTAACATTTAGGTAACTGTCATAATTTGTTTACCTTTTTCCATTTAATGAAGTTGTGAGTTGGAGGTCCATTGGCGTTTAGCTCTGCTTCTAATCTGTTCCAAAGATTATTATAAGTCTCCTTTGCTGCTAAGCCCTTAATTTGTCCTTTCGCCAAATCACTATTGTCTCTCATAAAATTTACCATAATCTCGAACTGTCGCGGTTTCGTGTTTGGTTCCTTAAATCTTTCGCTCCTAAAAAATATTACTTAATTAAATTAGTATATACTTATTATTTTATTTTAGTTGTAATAGCTTACATTTTTGTGGATCTCCGTATGCTGAGTTGTTGTCGAATAAAATTTTCTAACATTCGACCATTTTGACATTTGCTTTCGAAACAGAGAGTACCAAATATCCGATAATCGAAAGGGGGATAAATCGCTTTCGAAGGGAATAGAATGGAATTTGGGCTTCGAATGGATTCTACTCGAAAGTACTTACTGAGTACGAATTACTCGAAAACGAACAAATTTATTTTCGAATCGAACTACAGAGTGAGGCCCCTGGTCTATGTATTATACTATAATTAAATTCATTCAAAAACATAGCCCATCTTGCAATTTTTGACGGTACATCTTCTTTTCTCATGGTTAATGCAAATGCGTTACAATCGGTAAGTATAGTAAATTTAATTCCCTGTAAATAAATTCTCCATTTCTTTACAGCTACGATTACTGCTAACACCTCCAACTCGTATGAACTATAATTTTCCTCACATTTGGTTGTCTTTCTACTCATAAACTCTACGGGATGAAACTGTTGGTCCTCGCTCCACTTCTGCATAAGTATTGCCCCGTAACCAAATTTCGACGCATCAGTGTGAATTTCCGACGCATCAGTGTGAATTTCCGTTTCTGCATTCGGATTATATAAACGTAATACTGGTGGTGTCGTTAAAGCGATTTTTAATTTTTCAATCGATTCTAACTGTTCCTTCTCTATTTTAAATATGCTATTTTTTTTTAATAAATCAGATAATGGTTTAGCCAGTATGGCATAATTATTAACAAAACGCCTAAAATATGAAGTTAAACCTAAAAATCTCTCAACACCTTTCTTGTCCTTCGGTACTGGAAAACGTTTAATTGCTAGTACTTTTTCTTCTGATGGTTTTATTGTACCTTTCTCGATAATATACCCTAAGAAATTAACTGTTTTCTGTAAAAACTGACATTTTTTCCATTTGATACGTATACCATGCTTTGACCCAACCTCCAAAACTCTTTTAGCTTACGTACACCTTCATTTTCATCTTTAGATGGAATGATAATATCATCCATATAAATAGCAATCGTTCCATCCTTTATAAGATCTCTAAATACAAAATTTACAAATCTACAAAATACTGCAGGTGAATTGCATATTCCAAATGGAACATACTTGAATTCATATTGCCCATCGGGCGTTACGAAAGCTGTGTATTTTCTGGATTCTTTGGGCATCGGTACATGAAAAAATCCATCTTCCAAATCTAACGTACTAAATACTTTTGCTTCCTGTAATTTATCTAATACATCATCGATACGTGCCATGGGAAAATTATCCCTAATAATTTTCTTATTTAATAAACGATAGTCGCAACATAAACGTTTTGATCCATCTTTTTTACCAACTACTACAATCGGAGACGCATAACTGGAGAAACTTGGTTGAATAATATCTGCTTTCAACCATTCTTCTACTTGTTTATCCACAAATTTTTTATCTTCACATGACAATCTTCTTGGACGCTGATATACAGGTATTTCATCACTCAAAACTATTTTCATCTCAGTTGGGCAATTTTCGATACGTTGAGGCTTATAAGCTTTTATCATTTCTTGAATAACTATATTTTCACCGTCATTTCCTGTATTCATACATAAACTCTTAAACTCATCAAATAGCTCTACTTTCTTTGTCTCACTGCTTTTATTTATTTCTGATCTTCTTTCATCTCTTTTAATAAATTCTACACCTTCTGGATTAACGATGATATTTACTTTATCTAAAATAGACGTGCCGATAAATACAGGATATGGAATATCTTTCTCACTAGTAATATGGAAAGTTTGGGAAAACTAACGAAACTTCCATAAGTTGTAAATTCTTTTTCGCATACACCATATAATTTTCGTATATCTCTTTCGACTTCGCCCTCAAACTTAATTTGGCTAAAAGCGTAACGTCTTATTAAACATAAACAACATCCGGTATCTACTAGGGCATTAATTTCACACCCTCCTATATTTATTACCTTTATCGGTACATTGTATACCTTCTTTTCAATATTGATATTATTGACCTTTTCCGATTCTTTCTTTAACTTTACAGTTTCGTCACCTTTACATTCAAATGATTTGTGACCAACACCATTGCATTTGAAGCATTTAATTTGTTTACTTTTGCAGTCACGAATCAAATGTCCTATATTTCCACATTTGTAGCAAGTTTTTGAAACCTTTTGAGTGAAAAGTCAGAAGCTTTTTTCTGATTTAATTGCAATTATTATGTTATTGGGGTGGATGTTTAACACATATGTCTTTTTACCACTTACACCTTTGGCTTACCAGTAGCGAGGAGCGAAAATAAAATTGAACACGTCACGCCGATGGTTATGCATGTACTAATTTATTAGGAACAAATAAAGTTGATGCGAAATGAAAGAGAACAAAACTGGAGTTAAACAGTTATGCCCATGTATATACATATGTGTATTAACTTCAGTACATAGTAAATGAATTCTTCTTTATGTATAAAACAGAACAGTAAAATTAGCATAATTCAAAAATGTACGTATATAATAAAGATTGTATGGCCCATGACCAAACATCCCGGGCGCGTTGAAAGTACTTTCAAACAGGAAGCAATGCAAGTTTATGTATGGGGCGGCGCAAAATGCCGGTTGATGTTTGCACGTCGACAACCCTCACCCGCTTGTCTTTGCCAGGAATGATAGTCGCAATTCTACCAGTTATCCATCTTTGCGGTGGAACATGATTTTCGTGAATAATTACAAGAGAACCCACATGTACGTTCGGCTGACCATGGACCCATTTTGTGCGAGAATGCAGTTCAGATAGATATTCCCGTGACCATTGCTGCCAAAAGCGCTGCTTAACGGCGCTGATGCGCTCCCATCTCTGTAAGTGATGTATGTCTTGAGCTACAACAGTGCGCTCAGGTAATGCCTTTAATGAACTGCCAATAATAAAGTGAGCAGGCGTTAGTGCGTCGTAATCGTTTGGGTCGCAAGAGAGCGGTGACAGCGGACGAGAGTTGAGTATAGCTTCTATCTCAACAAGTGCAGTTGTGAGTTCTTCATATGTGAGGCGCGCATTGCCCAGTGTGCGATTCAAGTGGCCCTTTGTAGACTTAACTGCGGCCTCCCACAGGCCGCCAAAGTGTGGTGCCCTGGGACGAATAAAGTTAAAGTTTATAAACTCGTTAGTACAAAAATTGGTTATTTTATTTTTTGTTTGAGTATCAAATAAAAATTTCTTCAGCTCAGCGAGCTTTCGGTCAGCGCCGACAAAATTCGTTGCGTTATCACAAAAAATGTCGGTTGGCAAACCCCTTCTGCCGATCATTCGTTTAAGCGCTGCAATGAAGGCGTCGGTTGACAAATCAGAGACAACTTCTATATGTACTGCTTTCGACCAAAGGCACACGAATATGGCAATATACGTTTTGTATGGTGTTTTTCCTCTAATGCGTAGATATGTGTTGACAGGTCCACAAAAGTCAACAGCGCAACGAGAAAATGGCCGGCAAGGCGTGAGGCGCTCGACAGGCAGGTTGCCCATCATTTGCTGGAGGAGCTTAGGGCGATATCGTACACAATGAATACATGATCGCACAATATGACGGGCAATATCCCTAGCGTTTATAATCCAAAATCTTAGTCGAATAAACGCGACGAGAGCCTTAGGTCCAGCATGGAAGTTTGTTAGATACAGATGGCGCACCAAACACTCGACGAAGTGGCTTTTGCTGGGTAGCAGTATTGGATGTCGTTGTGCGTCTGGCAAACTTGCTAGCTCCAAGCGCCCACCAACCTTCAGCAAGCTGAATCCGCAAGTGTCAGCTATGAATGGATTGAGATATTTCGGCGACCTTTCGGCAGCTTCTCCTCTTTTTACACGTCGAATATCCTCTGAAAAATGTTGTTGTTGGATATTAAATATAATGCAACAAAGCGATGTTTCAATTTCTTGAGGTGAGAGAGAATCAGATTCTATGCTATTTTTTGTTGATTTATTAATTTTTCGATAAAAGCGGAACATATATGCGATGACTCGTACTTGAGTCACATGCGAGCTGTATTTTGAAATACTGTCAACGATGTAGTTAGATGTTTCTGTTGTAAAAAATGTTGTTTTGCGTTTTTCCTTGTTGACTTCATTCATGTCAGGCGAAATATGTGATTTTTCAGGCCAGCTGTTGAAAGGAAGTGTAAGGAAAGATGGACCTGAGAACCAAATCGAGGTTTGGAGTTCTGATACCATGCAGCCCCTGGACACGATGTCTGCAGGATTGTACTGTGATGGTACATGTCGCCAATTACAGCCGTTGGTTAACTCTTGTATCTCAGATATGCGATTGCCCACAAACGTTGATAAGGTAGAAGAATGCATTCGCAACCAGTGTAACACAATTTGAGAGTCGCTCCATAAATATGTTTCCAAATTTTGACCTTCGAAAATATTTTTGACCTTATTTGTAAGCCTTGCAAGCAACTGGGCACCGCAAAGTTCGAGTTTGGGCAGTGATTTCTTTTTCGTAGGAGCGATGCGCGATTTCGCTGTTAGCAAATTTACCGCGATGTTGCCAAAGCAGTCCTCTGTGCGAAGGTAAATGCAACAGCCATAAGCCCGAATCGAAGCATCGCAGAAACCATGCAGCTGCGTTTTCTGTGTATGAGCTTGTAAACAATAGCGCGGGACTTGCAACGATGACAGTGATGCAAGATCCGCTAACAGGTTCTGCCAAGCAAAGTGAAGGTTTTGCGGCACCGATTCATCCCAATTTAATTTAAGCAACCACAACTCTTGTAGAATTATTTTAGATCTGACGAGCAACGGCGCGAGGAGGCCGAGAGGGTCGAAGAGCGAAGCAGCCAGCGACAGAATTGACCTCTTTGTAGATTTTTCGTGGAGTAAATGAAAATAAAAAATTATCTCGCTTTTGATCCCAAGCGATTCCCAATGCGCTTGTTGTGAGAGCATCACTTGTATTAACATCTTTTATAGTGTTGTCGTCTACGAATGACTCGCAGTTGGAGTGCCATTTGGCAAGTTCCATGCCCCCATATTTTAAAATAGTAGAAACTTCAAATTTTATTTGCGCCAATTCTTCTAGCGAATCTGCTCCACACAAAAGATCATCGACGTAGAAAGAAGATTTGATTTTTTGTGCTCCTAATGCAAACTTATCAGCGTACTCCTCTGCCAAATAATGCAAACTTCTCACCGCTAAATATGGCGCAGAAGCAGTGCCATACGTTACTGTATTTAACTGATATGTACGTACCTCTTCAGTTTCGCAGTTGCGCCAGAGAATGTATTGGAAGCAACGGTCTTGTGTGTTTACGAGAATTTGCCTGTACATCTTGACGATGTCAGCGGTTATGACGTAGCGATATGAGCGAAAGCGTATTAACAGCATGAATAACTCATCTTGAATGGTTGCGCCTACCATGAGAATGTCATTAAGGGACTTCTGCGTTGACGTTCGACAGGAAGCGTCAAAGACTACGCGTAATTTCGTTGTTGTGCTGTTAAGCTTCAGCACACAATGATGAGGGATGTAGTAATGTGGCGTGATGACATCTGGATTTTCGACAATGCTCATATGCCCGAGATTTTCGTACTCTTGCATAAAGTTTACGTACTGAGCTTTTATTTCCGGTGTTCGTTTCAACCGACGTTCTAGCGCACTGAACCTGCGAAGAGCTGTCTCTCGGGACGATCCAAGAGCGGATGGATTTTCTTTGAATGGCAAGCGAACAATTACTCTGCCTTCACTGTTGCAAGACACGGTTCTTAAGAAAAATGATTCACAGCTTTCTTGCTCTTCAGAGAGCTTAGCAGTAGACGGGATTTCTTCCAATTTCCATAGTTGCTCAAGATTAGAGTTTACTGACTCCTCATACGAAAAAAGACATGTTGTAGCTGGAGAAATCTTTTTTGCAATATTGTACTTGCCTGACACTACCCAACCCAGCAGTGTTTTTTGAAGTGTAGGCAAATTGTCACCTAGTTTGATTTGACCTACAGATAGCACATCAAAAAAGCTTTCCGCGCCAAGAAGCAGATCTATACGTTTAGATTTGTAAAAATGTTCATCTGCGAGATTAGCGTTTTCTGGCAAATGCCAGGATGAAATATCTATTTCCGTTTCAGGTTGGTAAGATATGTGAGAAGTTACACAAAAGTTGAGAGGCAGTTCAAAATTAGTAAATCGCGATTTGATTGTAGTTGATGTTTTGTGTTTTATTTTTGTAGTTGCCTCCCCAATACTCAATATGTGAACATCATGCCTTTCACGTGGCAGTCGAAGCTTTTGTGCAAATTCCTCACTCATGAAGTTAACCTGCGAACAGGAGTCGAGAAATGCTCTACCTACTTGATAGTCACCAGCAGCGTTGCGCACGAGTACGACAGCTGTAGCCAGAATTACAGCGTCTTGCGATGAAGTTTCGAGATGAGTGTGCACGGCTGCTGCTTTCGATGAAGCAACTGATGACGATTGTGATGGCAACGAGCCAGGCGATGCCGAAGCTGTTGACGACGAAGAATTTGAGCGATGGAGCATCGTATGGTGAGAACGCCCGCAAGTTTTACATTTGAACGCCGAGGAGCAGTTGGTAACTTTGTGGTTTTTCGATAAACAATTTATGCACAATGAAAGTCTTTTTACGTTGTTGAACCGATCAGCAACGTTCATGTTGTGGAAGCGCTGGCAGTTGGCTCCAAGAGCGTGTTCGGTGCTAGCGCAGAGAATACAAGTACGATTAGTGCACGCGAAGGTATAGTTTTGACGAGAAGATTGATTCCTTTCGAACTTTTTGACAGTTTTGCTGTCAACCTTGCGACTTGTATTGACCCCAGAATTCGATGGTTCGATGCTTTCTAGAAATTGACAGCGCCTTTCTAGTACTTTAGCGCAGTCATTCCAAGTTGGCAGCTTCACAAAATCTAACGACTCCTTCCACTTTTTCTCAGTACCCTCATCCACCTTTTGCATGACAATATAAATTAACATAGCATTGAAAATATCTGTATCTGTCCCTAAAGATTGCAACGAACCACGAATGGCAGCAACGTTATCAATAATGCTGCGAAGCTGAGCACAATTTTGCTTTTTTGCTGAAGGCAACTCAAACAGACTTTCGATATTTTCCATGAAAATTAGCGTATCATTGTCGTAACGAGACTTTAGCCTATCGAGTGCCTTTTTGTAGTTTTCGTTGGTCACCGGGAATGCCTTGACAGTTTCCAGTGCTTGCCCATGCAAGCAATTAAGGAGATGATTAAATTTTTCGATGTTGGTAAGGCTAATCTCACGATCGATGATTTGACCAAAGGAAGTAATAAAGTTTTTATATTCTGAGTATTTGCCATTAAAAGAAGGCAATTGCAATTTGGGCAATTTTGAATTAAATGTAGGAACCAAAAGAGGCTTTTCGCCCAACATGGTGCTATTTAGTAAGCCTTCACCTAATTGTTCTTGAATAGAGATCTTAATGCCAACATATAAATCTTCTAACTCTCCTCGACTATTGTCATCAGGTTCTTGTTTTTCAATTTGCGTTTGAAAGCTCATAATTTGGGTGAAATATGAGTCGAGTATACCTAGGCGACATTTCAGCTCAGCTGCTGAAAAAGATTTCCCTTCTCCTCTTCCATTTGCATCGATGATAGTTTTGATTCGAGATATGTTCTTTTTAGTATTAGCACGCTGTTGCTTAAGAATTTCTGTCATTTTACAGCTTTTGCGAAGATTGAGGAGAAAATGCAGCAAGAAACCAGATCGAATATAAGCGGCGACAGAGTAAAAAAGCACAACATACGAAATGTAAGCAGCTAAATATTTTAACTAGCAGCGATAAAGAGAGCGATGGCGTTAGCTGAGCCTTTAGCGTCAGCGACTGCAGCAAACTAATATAGTGTAAATGCAGCTACAACAACGAAATGCAACCGTACCGGTACCGGTTCGACAATTATGCGAGCAACTTTCGGACGTTTGAAGGTGAAAAAGGTTGTGACTTTGACGATTGACTGGTAAACCAAGCGATTTCTTCTGTACATATACTTCATATATGTATGTTTGTAATTGATTAATTAATTATTTTTTGCTTTTAAACATCGTGCACGTTGGGCGCCAAAATGAAAAGTCAGAAGCTTTTTTCTGATTTATTTGTAAGATTGTGTTATTGGGGTGGATGTTTAACACATATGTCTTTTTACCACTTACACCTTTGGCTTACCAGTAGCGAGGAGCGAAAATAAAATTGAACACGTCACGCCGATGGTTATGCATGTACTAATTTATTAGGAACAAATAAAGTTGATGCGAAATGAAAGAGAACAAAACTGGAGTTAAACAGTTATGCCCATGTATATACATATGTGTATTAACTTCAGTACATAGTAAATGAATTCTTCTTTATGTATAAAACAGAACAGTAAAATTAGCATAATTCAAAAATGTACGTATATAATAAAGATTGTATGGCCCATGACCAAACATTGAGTATTGGAAGAATTTATCTCATTTTTTGGCTGTAATATCTTAAAACTGTTATTGGTGGCTTTGTTGTGAATTTTTTCATAAACTTTTATTTTATCTTTAAGTTCTCCTATCGTCTTAGCTTCGTATAAAACTGCTTTATTAACTCTGGTATCTGGTATGCCCTCGATAAAATATGAAATTAAACTTTCAACATCGATATTCAAAGGTTTCCCTATCTCTGTCAAAGCATACAAATACTCGCGAAATGTTTCATTTACCTTCTTTTTACGACATCTCAACTGCGTGTGTATCTCGGACGATGATAACTTTTTTCCAAATTCACTTATTAACTCTGCTTTAAGTATTTCCCAGCTGACTAACCCGCGCTGGCTTCTTATAAACAATTTAGCCGCATCTTTTAATAACTGTTTTCCATAAATGAATTTTTGGACACTATTCCAACCAACCACCAAAGCATTTTCCTCAAATTCATTTACCCATTGTTCGACCTCAATATTGTCATCCCCACTAAATTCAGTTAAACTTTCTTGAATATCTTTAAATGTAAATAGTGGCCTTGGAGCGACACCGGCAGCGGAATTCATATTTTCACCTATTGGTGCATCCTCATAAATTGAGTTATGTGAGTCACTATCATTTCCTTCTTCATTTATATTGTGGCCATAATGTGTCAACAATCTATTTTGTAACTCTTCTTTGCGTCCGTTGGCAGTAATGTTGAGCTCACGTAGTGTTTGTTGTAATTGTCTAAAATTGTACGCCAATATTGTCTGTCTGTCCATTGTATTTTTACCTATGCATATGAATTACTTAATAACTACCACAATATATTCAAATATGTATACACACATATACATATATATTCATATATAAGATAAACTAAAAGACTTATCTGTTTTATATTTTCTCCTTCTTCCGCTTCGTTGATTAAAAATCGTTCGTCTCAACTCGTTTCCTCGTTTTTCGCTTTTTAAATTCGTTTTCAACTCGGCTTGTACTTTCTTCGTTTCCTGCTTCTCTTCTTTCCGCTTTTATTTTAATTCAGCTTCTTCGATTCGCACCAACTTCTTTTCTGATTAATTAAGTTTGCTTCTATGTTCATCATACGCCATGCATGCACATTATTTGTTTTAAAATATTTCAGCGTTTAACGACGCTTAAAATTTTTAGAACAGCAATTTATGATATATTTTGTATTTTATTTTAGCGTTTAACGACGCTAAAATTAATAGTTCTGTGTAATCACGGTTCAGTTCTTCTTGTTCTTTACAAACGTTTGACGACGTTTTTTTTTTTCGGCTTTCGTTTTTTTGAATTTTGCAAATTCACGCACAGCTCAAATTTTCAAATTTTCGTTTTAAATGTTTAAAGACGTTTATTATTTCTTATTTCGCATAACGTTTTTGTGTGCTTGTGAGGTACCCATCCACAATTCAACTTCAAAAATTTTCGCCTTAAGCGTTTGACGACGCTTAAAACTGTTTTTCGGATTTTTATCCCGGACTCCAACTTAAAAAATTTTCGCCTTAAGCGTTTGACGACACTTAAAACTGTTTTTCGGATTTTTATACCGGACTCCAACTTAGAACAATTTTCGCCTTAAGCGTTTGACGACACTTAAAACTGTTTTTTTCGGATTTTTATCCCGGTTGAGCCCCCAAATTTGTGGTATTTATTTAACAATTTATAATTTAGGTTAAATAAATTAGAAAAATATTTATTTCATATTAAATTATATTTAAATTAATATGTTTTGTCTTTGGCTGTTTCACCAGAACTGAAAAATATTTTAACAAATTTTCATAATGTACTCATTTTTATATTTCTATAGTAACTTAACTTAATTTATAAATACATATTTTTTTATATTTCTATAGTAACTCAATTTTTATTTATAAAAATTACTCATTTACATTTTTTCAAAATTGCTGAGTCATTATATTTCCATAGATAAATTTATTTATTAAAATTACTCATTTTATTTTATTTGTAATTATTAGGGTTGTTGATAAGTCTGTCCACTTCTCGTCCTTAGTCCCGTTCCCGCATATATAGCATTAAAAAAATAAAGCGTATCATTACTACTTATCACTTATAAAAATAGTTATGAATATAATGTTTTATGAGTGTTTTATCTGAACCGATTCGCAAAAAAGCCATGTAACGTAAAACATTGAAATATCGATAAATATCGTATCACATCACTATTTACACTTGATTGAAATGGCGGAAAAAAGTAAGTTAGCAAAACCAGAAAAATTTTATTATTTTACTAATTTCCTACAAATAAACTTGTTTTATTACAGAAAATAGCAAGTGAACAAGCAAAGAGCAAACAAGTTGTAAGTTTTTATAAATTTTGACGCTTTATTTAGTTCACCTCAATGCTTTGTTTATTTTGTGACCTCCTCGCCACCAGGTCACTAATTAGTGACGTATTTTTTGAGACTTGAGACGTGAGCCCGCTTACAGAATACCAAATTGTCTCAAAATCAATCTCACCACGAAAAAGTCTCTATTAGTGACTTGAGACAGCTTACAGAATACTAGTAAAAATCTGATTCTTTGTACAATGCGTATTGTGATTAGAAAGTTCCTTTCTTTGTTGCTGATGATGTAACTGATGTTGTAGCAGGTGCTGCTGTATATCGCTTGTTTTCGTGGAAAATGAGGTTGCATCACCAGATATTGAATCTAGCATGTTTTGCTAGCAGCTTGGATGATGATGAAATAGCGGTTGCTGAAACCCGAGGGGAAGATTTGTAGAAAGCCGTTGTAGATCCAATATAGCGCACTGCAGCGGTGTTGTTTAAGTTATTATATTTATTATGTAACTCAATTTATTTTGTTAATATAGCAGATACGATCGCGGTTGAGGCAGGATCGCCAATTGTAGGAATTAAAATTCTTGTTTAAAATTTTTTCTAATATATATTTTTAAAATGTTAATTGGTTAACAAAAATTCTGTTGCTAACAATTTGAAAGTATTTCAATATCTAATGAAAATTTTTATTTTACAAAACAATTAAACAAAAACATATTCGTGAATTTTAGCTGACCAACTTATAAATAATATGAGCATATGAGGGCTTTTTTGAGGGCTTTTTTGGTCAAAAAGGTTGCAAGTGCGAAGTCACATAAAAATGTAATTGCATCCACTGATTGCCCAACGTTTCGCCAAACACTTTGGCATCCTCAGTGGCGTAATATTTATTAACAAACATAATAAAACAAACATTATATTATAAGTACACAATATTAAACATACAGATACATATGTACATTATAACATTTAAAATCATCACAGTAAAAAACAGAAATCACTTACATTTCAATGGATAAAATAAAAATTATTGCACAAAGTATACATACATATACATAGATACCTTACTTTACAGGTACCTTTGTCAAACTGAAATATAAATAACACTGTGGAACAAATTTAGGTCAACAAAAGTTAACTCGGTTCTGAAAGTTAGGGGTGAAAATAGAGGCTAAATTAGAAGACCCGTATCGCGGCGTTTGCTTAGGTTAGTTCGAATTTGTTTTTAATCGACCTTTGAACTTTGCAGGCAAATGCCGATTTTCAGCATATTGTTTGTATGGTTTTTTTGCTATAACTCGTCGACTAATTGAGATTTTTTTGTTGGAGAGTGACAGCAAACGAAAGAAAATTAAATTTCCTATACAAGGGGTCTATAACATTTTTCTCTACCTCTTATAGTTTCTGAAATATTGATGATTCAATTTGAATTTTTTCGATTTTTCAAAGAAAAAATTGACTTTGTCAGGCAATATCTTTAAAACCAAAATTTTCACCTTCGGTTTTACTCCTTTACGTGAAGCTACATTCTATTAGCAAAAAAATAAGCTATCAACGAAGAAAATCCATGGTAAAATGGAAAAGTTATAGGCGATCATGTAAATACAGCCAAGTCGCGCAATGCCTCTGCAGTAGCAGCACATTGGCAGCGCAGTAGATACAAGCCCATTTACGGGTATAACATGCATAAAATATACCCGTGCAGATGCATTGCCCGACTTGACTGTATTTACATGATCGCCTATAACTTTTCCATTTTACCATGGATTTTCTTCGTTGATAGCTTATTTTTTTGCTAATAGAATGTAGCTTCACGCAAGGGAGTAAAACCGAAGGTGAAAATTTTGGTTTTAAAGATATTGCCTGACAAAGTCAATTTTTTCTTTGAAAAATCGAAAAAATTCAAATTGAATCATCAATATTTCAGAAACTATAAGAGGTAGAGAAAAATGTTATAGACCCCTTGTATAGGAAATTTAATTTTCTTTCGTTTGCTGTCACTCCAACAAAAAAATCTCAATTAGTCGACGAGTTATAGCAAAAAAAACCATACAAACAATATGCTGAAAATCGGCATTTGCCTGCAAAGTTCAAAGGTCGATTAAAAACAAATTCGAACTAACCTAAGCAAACGCCGCGATATGGGTCTTCTAATTTAGCCTCTATTTTCACCCCTAACTTTCAGAACCGAGTTAACTTTTGTTGACCTAAATTTGTTCCACAGTGTAATTATAAACAAAATAAATAGGTGGTGGCAATGTCTTCGGTGTCTTCTTTTTTGTTAACCGTCCGTTCTCTATTTTTTAATATATGTAAACTCTCTAATATGTATCTAGTTCTCTCTCTCTTCTCATTGTCTATTATCTTTGTGTTATCTGTATCATCTGTGTGTCCGTGTGTAAATATGTGATGAGCTAGGGCAGTATTAGTCTTGTGTTTTCTTATGTCCGCGTCATGCTCCGCTAGGCGTACACCCAGTGGTCTTTTAGTAGTGCCTATGTATATCTTATCGCAAAGTGATTCAGATGTACCTTTACATGGTACTTCGTAAACAACGTTCGATTTCTGGAGAGTGTTAATTGGTGTTTTTGTTTTAGTAAAGACCTTAGAGAGTGTGTCGTTAGATTTATATGCAAGTGTGATATTTTGTGTTTTCTTACGGATGTTATAGTCGATGTTTTCAGTAAATTTCGGTATGTACGTGACACTGTGATATTGCTTTGTTATGTTGTTAGTTGTGGTAGTGGGTGTTTTATTGTAGTTGTTATTGGTAGGTGATAATTTTTGGTCTATAAGAGTTTTAATAAGGTGTGTAGGGTAGTTGTTTTTTATCAAAATGTGTATATTTTGCTTATGTTTTTTTGGTGGAATTGAGGATCGCTTATATTAATTATTTTGTTAATGAGGTTTTTGGCTGTATTAATCTTATATTTTTTGGGTTGAGCTGAAAAGAAGTTTGTAATTCGCCCTGAAGAAATAGGTTTGGAATACCAGTCAAGTATAATGTCATTGTTTTCCTATGTATCAAGACGTCAAGAAAGGGGATTTGTGAATTTGCTTCTTTTTCTAATGTAAATTTGAGTTTGTTGTGGTATTTGTTGAATGTGTCAAGAATAATATCCACGTATTTCTTTTGACAATAGCGAAAAGGTCCTCAACATACTTTACTATAAATTTAATGTCAATGTTATGTTTTTTCAATTCGCCTAATGAGTTATCTAGCAAGTCATCCATTACAATGTCTGCTATTGTCGGGGAAAGGGGATTACCCATAGGCATACCAAAATTCTGGGTGAAGATTTTCCCATCGTACATAAAATAAATGTTGTCTTGTAAACAGAAATTTAAAATTTTAAGGAACATGTTTTTCGGAATGTTAGTTATTGACTGGATTTTATTGAATTTAGTCATGATAATTTTTATAGCTAAGTATGTTGGTATATTGGTAAAAAGGGAAACCACATCTAGTGAAATTAGTATTTCATCATCATCTATTTTAATTTTATCTAGTTTTTCTTTAAGTGCAAATGAGTTTTTTATGTTGTATTCGTCAGATATTAGGTTATTAATGGTTTTGCCAATAAATTTAGCAAGATGGTAGCAAAGGTACGCCATAAGAAGAAGCAATAGGACGTAGAGGTAAGTGTGGTTTATGGATTTTTGGGAGTCCATAAAGTCGGGGGGCCAAGGGTGCACTGGAATTTATTTGTTGTTTTTCTTTGAAGCTAATATTTTTATTTTTGTATAAAGCGTCAATCAAACTATTATTCTGTTTATGTAGAGTATTTGTTGGGTCGTTTCTAGCGGTTCTGTATGTATTTCTGTCTGAGAGTAACTCGTTCATTCTATCCTTATAGTCTCGAGTGTACATTGCCACTGTTTTGTTACCTCTGTCGGAGTCTGTGATAATTATTTCATCTTTATATCTACTTAAAAATAGCTTAGTTTTCTTTAAGGTTTCTAATATAAATTTGTCTGCTGGGTTGTGTTTCATGTGTCTTTTATGCTGGGTTATAACGGCACTCAATCTGCCTCTCTCTATTTCTTTTGATCTTTCGTCGTCTATTTGTTGTATAATTTGTTCAATTTCCGAAATTATCTTGATTGGCTTGAAGCTTTGTTTGGTTGTTGGTAGAGTGAATTTCTTACCTAGAGAGAGCAACCACTGCACATCTTCTGGAAAGGTTATTTGAGTTTTGTTGACAAACCAATCTCTGTTGAATTTTATGCCGAGACTCTCTAATTCATTGGTGGGCAAATGAAATGTAAGCATGTATTGGTAACCGCGAGCGTAAAGTGGCTACCATGGGACAAAGAACAATTGCAGTCAGTTGATTAACAAACAACAGCGAAGCAACATCGTGCGCCGCTTGATTGTTTTATGATACTATTTATGCGCGTACCCATATGTGTTTCTCACTCGCACTGTTCGCAGTGAAAAATTATTTAGAATTGCCCTACATGCTTTTATTCATTAAATAGCGCATAATTTACTATTGCATAAAAAATAAAAGCAAAGCGACGATACGTGTCATCCCTTTGCTTGCTGAAACTAGGGATGGCAACTATAACCGGAAAAACGATTATAATCGGTTAATTTCTTTCGGTTAACGGTTAAAATGTATCGGTTTTTTCCTTTTGATTATTTTTTCGATTAACCTTTTTTCTCTCAAGTCGAAAATAATCGAAATGAAATAATCGAAGTTGAGAATTACTGTGTAACCTAAAACAAACGCAAGTCGTCAATTAACGCACGCACGCAAATTTTTCATGTGCGTTGAACCGAAATTGACTTGCGTGCGTGTACAGATAAAGAAATAGTAAAATATAGAAAATCAGAGAAAATCTTATTTTGTGGAATATGTATCTAACACATGCGATATCAAAAGCAAGTGGAAATTTTTTTGCAAACAATCACCCACAATGCTTAATTTCAACTATCACACAAAACAAAAATTGGGCGTCGAGTTTCCTTTTTACGCACGCCGTTCAATTTCGGTTACTCCCATACAAGTCGTATGGACATGAGAAATTTTTGACAGTAAATTGACGGCGTGCGTTTGTATTAGGTTACACAGTTACCGCCTTTTCATTCGCAATAAACGTTCCCTCCAGCCAGCGTTGCCGAATTGACGATTTTATCGTCCTTTTGACGATTTTTCTAAGCAATGATTTGACGATTTTTCCCAATAAATGACGATTTTTTCGTTTATTATATATATTTTTTTTAAGGAAAGTGGCATTATTAAAAATTTAAACCATCTCAGTACAATAATTAAATGGTTATCTTCATGAAATAAATCCTTATATTTTGTAAATTATTTTTCAAGGCAAAATGTTATGAATTAGTATTAATGAATGATTGATGATGTTATTTATTTATTTTATTATATAAGTAAGCGCATTGTGTAGATAAATGTGCCCAGCTTTTTTAAATATGATTTCATTTATATACGAATTTGTATGAATTCGCACCTCTTTAAAATTGTTTTTGGGAAAATTTTCCATTAAGGAACAATGCCCCGAAATAAATGACTATTTCAGGGGGGTAGAGGGGCTCTCACTTGGAATTGAAATCAAAAATTTCCGGAGGCTTGTATTTTACAAGATATTTTTTACCAAACAAAACACGAAAACTGCGATCTATTGCTGAGATAAAAGTACGTGTTAAAACGTGCAAATGCATATATGTATGTGTGTAGAACAACATTTTGCGTTGGCCGCCTTCAGCCGCGCTTTAAAAAAATAATACTCAGCCGACATAGTTCTCTTTCTGGGGTAATTATCTCGTAAACTGTAAACTTCCTGCAAGTTTTGATTTCAGTTTTGAGATATCTGAGAGCCCCTGAAAAAGTAATTTTTTTTCGTGGTGCGCTTTCTTAGTGGAAAGCCGACACTTTTTTTGTTTATAACGTGTTTTTAGTAAAGATGAGATAGCAACAAAATATTGACGATTTTTTCGCTGAAATGACGATTTTTTATTATTATAATAAAAACGAACACACATACATAGTATGTATAAAAAATTAGCTTGTTTGTCCTCTTGAGGTACTACGTATTAATTTATCAATAATTGTAATCGAAAAACGGTTATAATCGGTTAGTTCCCTACGATTATTCGCGATTAATAATCGAACCCTTTCGATTAACCTAAAAAACGGTTAATCGATTATTAACCTTTAAGTGACGAGGTGAAATTTTGTGGCATAGTTTACGACGTGGTGGTAAATTTTTTTCTACGAATTTTACTTAAAACTCTCAATAAAAAATAAATTTTTTTTATAATAATTTTTGCATTGGAAAGACCCCAGTCCTTTTTCAAATGAAATTGATAAAAAAAGTTAATTAAATTTTTTAAATCAACAAAGTTTTTACTATAATTCACAAGGCCTTGTTCTTTCAAAATAGCGAAAAGATCACATGAGAACCTTATAGATAAAAGGTAAAACAAAAACTTTCTTTAAACTTCAGAGACGGTTTTACATAAAAAAATATATATTTTTAAATATATAATAGGAATTTTATTAAAAAAAAAAATTTTGGAAGAAAATGCTGGCCAGACTTTTTGGCGTTTTTTTTTTTCATAATAAGGTGAGCGTGTAAAATGAACCACGAAACGAATTTTTAAATTTTTCTTCCAATAATCATTTGAGAATTGGTAAAATTAATAATCCATGTTAGTCAAATTGCCAGTGAGAGAAGTTTTAAATGGAAATAAATTATTTTTGAAGAAAAAGTTACGTTAACGTCGAGGTGTGGTAATTTTTACACCCATATCATAATTTATCCGTTATTTGAGACCTTACACCATAGAAACTATACTGATCGATAATTATGATGACATGAGGAGATTCTAAAAGTATCAAAATACTGCTGAGAAGCGAGAAGTGGTAAATTTCAAAAAATTGCATTTGAAGAAAAACTAACGTTACCCTAGACGTGGGGTAATTTTTACACCACCATCATCATTTCTCGTCAAATGTTACACCTTCCTCCATAAAAACAAAACGGGTCAATAATTACAACGAGATGGGAAGATACTAAGAGAGTAAACTTGCCGGATGGTAAGCTAAAAGAGATATTTAAAGAAACTGTAAGTCGGTGTAAAAATTACCACCACGTCGTATGTTAAAGGTTAAATTTTTTTTGCCATCCCTAGCTGAAACACAACTGACATGAAAATTCTGTTCTAACACCACTGTGACTCAATTGATTTTTCGCTCTCAACAGCAACTGAAATAAGAGCGTAAGAATA
Source organism: Urophora cardui (assembly GCA_960531455.1). Taxonomy (NCBI): domain Eukaryota; kingdom Metazoa; phylum Arthropoda; class Insecta; order Diptera; family Tephritidae; genus Urophora; species Urophora cardui. The sequence continues at coordinate 92,147,590 of OY482673.1, read as the reverse complement.
CGTGTGCTGAGAGTAACTGCTCATAAGAGTCAAAACGCCCATCAGTGCTCTAATTGTATTTGTTTTAGTTTGTTTAGTTTATGTTCTAGCTTAATATCGTGGTCCTTTTTTAACACGCTTTTATTAGCTTCACCTGTATGTATGTATGTATGTATGTATGTAACTTCATCCCATCCTAAAAGTTGTAACATTTAACTAAATCTTTCAAACATTCACTTTATTGTGTTCTCTATATTATTCCTATTCTCCTCCGGATTCGAAACATGACATCAACAGCCCAACGGCATCATATAGTAGGACATTCAACATTATACTTCATGCTTCATTGCGGCTTTTATGTTACCTTTCCCCAAAATAGCCTCTATGAATTTCATTCACTCCCGTATATAAGCCAATAAGTAACAAGCTTTCAGGGTACGGAAAAACTCACTCACGAACGCTCAAAAATACATTCTTCTCAAATCACAAACAAATGTTCAAAGAAAAACATATAACCACTCAAATAGCGAGCGAACTAACGCACAACAGCCAGCGATCGCTCATAGCGATGGCGATAAACTCAATGCATAAATTCACTCAAAAATGAAGCTTGAAGCTTTCTGTTTTGGGTTTGTTGTATTTGCAATGAAATCAGCCGCATGTACATACATACGTATGCAAAGCAAGAACTGGTTTTGTTTGTAATTCATTTAATAGTAAGTGCTGAATCAACGAAAAGGAACCCTAATTCTATAATTGCAATTCACGTTTGGAAAGCAATTTTTATACAATGTTTTGTAAACGTAAGGTGAAAAAAATTTCATTAAAAAAAAAAAAAAAACAAACAAAAATAAAAAAATGCGCCACTCGGGACTCGAACCTGAGCTCCTTGGTCCGTAGGCAGCATACCTCACCATTACGCTACAAACGTATTCGGAACTTTGTTGTCTAAATTCGAATTTATTCAATCAGGTTTCTTTTTTTTTTGTTCTTTTCAAATGCTTCACCTCAACTTCTCTTCACTTTCTGTCTGTAAAATATAACAAAACGTTTGGGAAATTTTGTATTTCCAAACTAGTTTGGAAAACCTTGAATAAAAGGGTTTGGAAAATATTGCATAATAAGCTAGTTTACTTCACTGCATATTGGGATTTTTGGTAGAAGTTATAAATACATACATATGTATGTAGATCTATTTCGGAGAACACCACATCCCATCAGACTTCTTTTTACTTTTATTCTTGCGTCCGCATAAAACATCCTTTAATGAAAAATTTCACTAAAAAGTCAAAAATAAATAATAGCTTAAAAAACTAAAAAACACGCTTTAATCTTAAAAATCGTACTAAAAATTGAGAAATAATTTAATTAGAAACAAAATGATGAACGAAAAAATAAGTATTTAAGGAAAAGCGTGGGGGTGCTGAATAATATTTGAACATGAAAATATTCGATTCGTACAACTAGTACAAACATATACCTAGTTGCGAAATTAAAGAGTACGATATATGAAATCTCAAAAAAGTCAAAATAAAATTATTAGTAAAAAAACACCGATTTTAAATATTTTTTGACATACTGAGCACCCCACGCTTTTCCTTAAATACTTATATTTTCGTTCATCATTTTGTTTCTAATTAAATTATTTCTCAATTTTTAGTACGATTTTTAAGATTAAAGCGTGTTTTTTAGTTTTTTAAGCTATTATTTATTACTCTGTGGCAGAACGACGTTTGGTATGGAATGAAAGAGCTGAAGTGAAAGAGCTCACTTCCAGATTTCGTTTTAAAAAGCTTTCGGCAAAGTTTACCTCTTTTTTTATATTTTTGATGTTGATGTTGGTTTGTTTGATTTCTATGTTTAAGATTTTTTTGAGAAATGCAACTTTAGTTTTTTCTATTTCCTGCTTAATGTTGTGAGATGAAGTGTTTATTGTAGTGCTTTTTATTGAATTAGTTAGATGGTTGGGAATTATTTCATACTTCCTGCATTCTAATAGAAAATATAAGTGTTGTTGTTGTTTGGTAAGTTTCTGCTTTCGTTTACTGTAGCATTTCAATGTAGAGAATGCTTCTTCTCCGTATATATTTTAAAAAATACATTTTCCAAAGTAATAATTCTTATACAGTATAGACAATGAACCCTACAGGTCTCTTCTCTAAATTGTATGGATTATAATCGAAAACATCTTTACACATCGCCAATATTTCAAATTAGCTGTGTTTTATTTTAGCGCAGATGTATAGTATATTATATTACTAAAATACTCCCACCAAATTAATTTTTTTATAATCAAAGAATCGCTTATGCAATATACAATGAGAATATGTATATCTAAGAAACCGCCGCGAACAAATTTAATAGCTGTGCTATACATCTGCGCTAAAATAAAACACAGCTCATGTGAAATATTAGCGATTGGTAAAGCTGTTTTTCGATTATAATCGATAAAATTTAGAGAAGAGACCGATTGCAAAGTAATTTCGTGAGTATTTTCGCCGAAATGCGCATTTCAAGAGTAATTTCGGCTGGCATATTTGTATGACGTAACAACGTATTTGAGTATATTTATATTGTCTTAATTTTTACACTCAGCTGTACTAGTACACAGAGAACTCGCGCAAAAATTGAGATATTTTGATGACATTTGGAATGCAAGTTGGTATGGGCACTGGGACGGTTGGTATTGAAAATGGGCGAAATCGGACCATGACCACGCCCACTTTTCCTATATAGAAAAAATCGGAAATTTAGTATCTCAGCCACTAATATAGATAGAGTGATAAAATTTTACCCACGTATTGAGCTCAGGCCCTTATGAAGAAATTTGATGAAATTTTGGAAAATGGGCGGTGCCACGCCCACTTATTAAGGGGCAAACATTGAAAGCTTTATAACCCATAACTCAGAAACCGTAGCAGAATCGATGAAATTTGGTATGCGTGATTTACTTACTTATGCAAACGTTTGGAGGGAAAATTGTCAAAATCGGTTGACGGCCACGCCCAGTTTTATATATGGAAACTATAAAGGGGCCTAGGAAAAACATTTTAAGCGATATCTCTGTCAAATATAAAGATATATCACTGAAATTTTGTAGTAGGAGTCTAACTACGGACAACACAAAACACACAAAAATTTTGGAAAATGGGCGGTGCCACGCCCACTTATTAAGGGCAAACATTGAAAGTTTTATGAGTCATAACTCAGAAACCGTTAAAGATATCTCTATGAAATTTGGTACACGTGATATACTTACCTAGGCAAATGTTTGGTCGAAAAATTGCGGAAATCGGTTGACGACCACGCCCACTTTTATATATGGGTATTATAAAATGGCCTAATAAAAACATTTTAAGCGATCTTTGTCAAATATAAAGACAATTCATTGAAATTTTGTGGCATGACTTCTACAATAGACCGGAAACAAAAAATAGAAAAAATTTGGAAAATTGGCGTGGCACCGCCTCTTTTTAGACAAAGGAATCTACGAGATTTCGGAGCCCATAACTCGACAAATAATTGAGATATTATGACAAAACTTGGTTTATACACTTTTATAACTTGTGTTAATAGACACGCAAAAATTTAATGAAATCGGTTTATGACCACGTCTACTTTTTAACAGATATTTATGGAACACCCTTTAGGGATTTTGTAACGTGACATCTTTGTAACTAGAAGTCATAAAGGAATGAAATTTTGCACAAAGAATAATATTCATATACTTAGTTGGATGACTGATAAAAATTTTGAAAATGGGTGTGGCTACGCCCACTTTATGCAGCACTCGCTTTATATAAAGTACCTACACTGTGTTTCCATCAAACGCAAACAAACAATGAAAGCTACAGCTGAGTATCTAATGTTCGATTCCACTCGAACTTAGGCTTCCTTACTTGTTTTATTTAACTCTTTTTTAATTTAGTTAAAAATTGTGCACATTTGCCAAATGAAACGAAACACAAAAAATGCATTCATCGAAAATGGTTTGTCGTATTTTACGATTCTGTGCTGCACGAAAAATTAAAAAAAGTTTGTTTCCATGAGGACCAGTTCTTTCTAACAATAAAATTTTGTTTTGACAGAGCCATCTGCAAAAAAAAATAATTAAATTGAACAAATTTTGGTAAAGAAAAAATTGGAAAACCCCAAAATCCAGAATAAAATAGGACACATTTTCTCCATTTTTTCTAACACTATCACTCCATTTTTAATTGAAACTGTAGAAAAAAAAACGACACACAAAATAAAGAAGAAGAATAACACAATTGATTTTTCTTGTATTTTTCACCGCAGTTGAACACTGTGCATTTTTTTGACGTTCACCGCTTCGAATTTTTTTTTTGTTCTCATAGTTGTTTTTTATTGAATCTTTCTTGTGTACAAAATAACAATAATTTCGAAAATCTTAGAAACTGTGAGGACCCCAATCCTGAGGAGTTGGAGTCCCCCGCAATAACGTACATATATTCATACATGAAGTCTGACCCAGCCTAATATGATCGTCAAACTGGCATACATACATACATATATAACTTGAATTTACATACGTATATATATGTACATACAATTTGAATTTTTTACATACATGAAATCTGACCCAGCCTAATGTACAAATAGAAATTGGCATACATACCCAATAAACACAACGGATTCGCCGCGAATTCGCGTCGGATTCGCTTACTCTGATTATATTATCGCGGCAATAGTTCGCGGCGATAGATCGGCGAATCCGAATTCGTAGGCATGTCACCTATCACTAGCGATTCGAGAATTTGTTCATTCTCGGATCGCTGGCGATTCGAATTTTTTATCATTAGCGATTCGAGAATTTTTAATTTCTCTGAAATGTTGGGATATCTTTCACATTATTTAAAAAATTGCGAAATTGTGGATTGACAAGGAGTTTTTTGCTTATTTAAAATAAAATTGTTTTGCAGATGGCTTTCAAATTTCTGCAACAATTCAAATGCAATAAGGTCTTCCGTGCAAAATCTTTTCAAATTTCAAACTGCAGACAAAGCCATTTCGTTCGAGGAGATTGCATTACCTACTTTCAGTATCGGTACTATCATCTCAATGGTTCCGACGTTTTCGTCAGTTAGAACATCTAACTGGAAATCCGTGCTCTCGGTGAATGTATTTTTATCTATTCCAATCATGATTCAATACGTAATAAAGGTTTTCTTATGTGATCAGCTGACTTTTTCCTCTTCTTCGAAAAACACACGAACACTAGGATTTCCATAGGGGATAGGTCCTGTCAAATTCTTTTACATTCCTGTTTCCATGAGATTTCATTTCGTGATGCGAAAACCTTTATTATTGAATCATGATTCCAATAAAGTCATGCGGACATTTATTTTAGTCGGTGATTTCCCTTTCTTCGTAGAGGTTTTTACCTAACGAACATTCCGTGAACTTTTCTTATATTGCTATACATACTTATATTTTGTCCGCATAAGAGGAGTTCATGTCCGCCTAACAGAGGTTTTTATGTGATTCGTTATGAAAAAAAAATCTCAAAGTGTCCGTTGAAGAGAGGTTCGTGTCCGCTTAATAGAAGTTTTTAGTTCAATTCAATAGTAAATAACTGTCCGCGTCCGGCCAAGAGAGTGTCCGCCTAAGAGAGGGCAATTTGTTCTAAAAATTGAACCTAAACCTTGGTGCATGAAAAAGTGTCCGTTCAAGGGAGGTGTCCGCCTATGAGGTGTCCGTTAAGAGAGGTTTCTCTGTATATATATATATATATACATACATACATATCTACAGCCGAATTATATACATAAGTAGTATATACATAATCATACACAATTTAAATATAGTACATACATATATAAATATTAAGGTAAATATGCATATACATATAGACACAGTCTAATAATTAAAATTAAAGTCTTTCACCCCAAAATTAAGGTTACTAAACTTTAAAAGTTTAACATATGTACACACAAACAAACATGTAAATTTTACATTGTAAAATATAAGCATATGTATGTACACTCAACTGCACACGCATTGAACCATAGGCAGCCGGCCAGTAAGCGAAGGTCGCACAAAGAGGAATACGGTAAAATGCAATAACATAACACCAGTTTTTCGGGTCGTATGCGTAACCTTTTGCCGTGTTATTATAAAGAGCGTTGCAATATTGCACTTTTTGATGTTGCGAATTCAGTTTTAATTTACAACTTTTAAACATATTCATCCAGGACTTTGAATGATTTTCAATATACATATAGTTTCCTTAACTCAGTCAATAATTTAATTTTTGATTTTGGTTTAGGTGGTGGCGAAATAAATAGCATACAAATATCAAAAATCAAATATATGTATACTAGCCGGACCCGTGCGCATCTTGCGCAAAAAATAACAAAACATACGTGGCGCCAGTCGGTATGGTTTGTGCTGTCCCGCCCATTTTAAAAAACTTATTATTTATTTGGTTTGGTGGACCTTATGGAACTTTCAATGAATTATCTAGATATATGTTTGACAAAGATATCGCATAAAATGTTTTTATTATTCCTATATAGGTATGTGCAATATATTTTTATATATTTTATATATTTTTTTATGTACGTATGTGGTTCTTGCCGACTTGGGTAATTTTTTTCCACACGTTTGCCTTGGCTTAATCGATTTATCTGCTACAGTTCCTGAGTTTTGACTTATAAATCTTTGAAAATTTGCTCCTCTTGGCCCATTTTTCAAAATTTCCGCACGTTTTCTCATAACTGCATAACGTAATTTCATCACTCGGGCTTTATTAGTGACTGAATTATCATGTTTTACGTGCTTTTCGAAATACACACATATGCCTTATTTTCAACCCTAATTTTCTCTGTTCCCATTAGAATCTATGTACCAAATTTCATTAAAATATTTCTATTTTTGCGGAAGTTAGAGTGTATCTATACGGCCGGACGGACGGACATGGTTCAATCATTTTTTTCATCCTGATCGTTCTGATATACTCTTATATACATATTAAGGTGGAGTGAAAATTTTTTTTTGGAAATTCAATTTGTTCCAAAGCCAGAACGGCACCTTTCTAGCCCAGTAATAAGCCTTTAATTTATTGACCTACTCGCATGTTTATAGGTGCCCACAGCCCCACAAAGTTGAAAAAATAGCACGATCTGGTACAAATGTGAAATTTCTACAATTATGAAATAAAAAAAACCAAGTATGAGGATTGATAAGTTGAGTATAAAAGTGATTTTTTTTTTGGAAACAACAACAACCAAAGTTATTAAAGGTAATTTTTTAAATTGCAATTACTTAAAAACTACTGAACCGATTTCAAATATTTTTATACCATTCGATAGGTATTTTGAATCCCTTTAGTTTGATATACTTTTTATGTGGGTTCCATAACACTCCCCGCTGCGGGGGTAAACCCCCCTTTTACCCCCCTTACCTTTCATATAAAGTACCACGCCCAATAAAACACCGTGTCGCATGCATAGCTAATTAATACCTTTAAAACGATGCCTTACTTATTAATTTTGGTAAATTATGTGAGCAGAAAAAGGGATATTTATAAAACACCAATTAGAAATAATATATATGATGTAAAAATTTTATTACCCCCGAAAACGTTATCGCTGGCTCCTTTTTATTTTATAAAGAAATAAAATAAGGAAAAAATAGTAATAGTTAGTGATGTACAATTCAGCGCAAGGTACTACATAAGTAGTTTCTTACTTTACCATTAAAAATACGTTATTTTAATTGTTTTATTAAATTTACATATGTACTTAGATGATTTTCAATATGATGTTGAAGATGCTGAAATCGTATCATTTACAGTTAACACTTCGAGAAGTTCTGAAGGTATGTACACATGTTAGAAGGTTGGTCTTTAATAAAGAGAAGGTAAATTGGCTCAGGATAAGAAAACTTCAATATGATCGTGAGCAACCTTTGACCATTTTTGCTTTCGATTATTTAAAAGTAATGCAAAGAATTGAAATAAAAAGGAAAAAAGTATCTGATGACGCATTTAAAATGGCTAACACTCCTCTACTTTTTCCCTCTGGAAGACCTATACCTGATGAAAAATTCAGCGATTTAATGGAATTAATTGAACTTATTGACCCCCAACATCGTCAGTTCTACAAGAATCTGCAGAAGGATCCAGATATTATAGATGGTGGAATGGCTAGCGGAGAGAGTGACGACGAATAAAAAGTATAAAATTAATTTTATTATGAACCACTTTCTTTGTTATTAATTAAATTTTGTTTTTAATTAATTCAGTATTCTAATAATAATTATCACTATGATAAAAATAAAAATGATTACAAATCATCTGTATGCACTTACTTTTATAATAATTAACACGCACATCCATCCAATCTTTTCTAAGCAACATGATTTGTCCACCTGTTATTATAGAGAAAACGCTGTGTCTCCTTTTTACGGAATAAATTGCTATGCCCCCTTTTTACGGAAAAAAATGCTTTATCCACTTCTTATGGAATTTTTTTGTATGTACACTTTTATGGAAAATAATTTTTTTTCCACTTTTTACGGAATTTATTTTTTTGTACACCTTTTTACAGATTTTTTTATAAGTCTCTCTTTTATAAACCCAAAAAATATGTACACTTTTTACTACCGGCCTTTCATATATTACGCTAAGCAATTTTTTGTACGCACCATAACTTTTACACCGTTATACCGATTTTCGAAAATGTGGCGTCAAATGAAAGGGCTTGACCTGTAGATGTGCAGGAAGGTTTAATTTTTTTGAAAAGGGTTGCCAGCTGTTTGAAAATTTCATTTTCCTGTATAGTTTGTTTGATTTTAAAATTTTTGGCACCATATGAAAGGGCTTGACCTGATATTGAGTAATTTAATAAAAATTTGTACAAAAAGGGTTGCCACCTGTTCAAAATTCAGTTTTACGCTATAGTTTGTTTGATTTTTAAATTTGAGGGGTCATATGAAAGGGCTTGGCATGGAAATGAGTAATTCATTAAAATATTTACAAAAAGGGTGCCACCTGTTCAAAAATCCATTTTTACGCCACAGTTTACCTTATTTTTAAATTTGGAGTGTGATTTTTACAAAAAGGGTACAATGAAGATGGGTAATAAAATGAAAGGGAAGAGGAAAATGAAAGGGACGGATATGTCGAAGGAAAGGAAGCGAAAGAGGAGAGAACACGGAAAATAAAATGGATAAAGGGAAAAGAAAGCGCAAATAAGGGGACTGGGAAGAGAAAGTGAGCTAGAAAGAAAAATAGGAGCGCGCCAAATGGCCTTTTGGAGGTCGCTTTAAGGTTACTATAGTCTAGAAAAATATTCGGCACAAAACTTCACCATGGGGCTCCTCGGACAAAATCTGTGTATAAGAAATCTAGGTCCACAGAAAATAAAATAACCAGTAATTATGTATATGCTTAATTTTATATTTTATTAATAAGAATCTATGGGCTTAAAGCCGAAATATATTCTGTCATTTTTAAAGGGAAGTCAAATTTAAAATGCTTAATAGCTACTATGGGAAGCGCTTTTAACATTTCATCCGTTATTCTGTCATAACCTGGTGCTTTCTTGTTCCCTATGTCTTTTGATATAGTTTTATTCAAGTCGTCTAGTTTAAATCCAAGTGGCACTGCTGGAAATTGTGGAGTATTTTCTCTGAGAACATTTTGGCCTTCATTTGGAGTAAATACATTTGAAAGATGGGTTGCAAAGGCTATTCCTTTTTCGTGGTCACTGCGAGCAAATTTTACATTCGTATTGGAGGATCCTGCTGAACCGGCCGTTTTAAATATTTGAGAGAGCGCCACAAGGAATAATCCGAACAGGATGTGGCCGTGAGGGACTTAATTCTATTTTGAAATTTTGTTTCCCCTTTCTCTTATAGGAGGCTTGCCATAATTTTTTCACCCCAATGCCTGACTAAAGCGAAATGAAAACAGCCTAAAGATAGAAAACCATAAAATTCATTCAAGTATATTTAGCAGTCTAAAAATCACAAGTTTATATATGTAAATTTATCACATTTAAAAAACAATTCAAAATTCATTGATATTTTTTGTCAAATATGGGCTATGAATTTGTCTTTTTATGCTTATTAATTGTATTAGATTCTTCTGTTGATGACTTATCTAAATTATGTTGAAGTAAATAGCACCAAAAGTACAAGTATAAATGAAAAATAATTGTGACAATTAGAACAAACGGGGTTATATATTGCACCAGAAATTTATCTGGTTTTATTGTCTTAAAATCGTAGTTATTGCATTCGCATGTAAAGTTTTTGATATGGCACAGGATCGGCGTTAAATGAAACCCGGCTAAAATAAATTACTCAAAAGCGTGTGTGAAAGCACGTAATTTCGGAAAGTAATTTCGGCCCTTGGCAACTTACATCCTGGATTGAGAGGTCTTAAAACTTACGCTGTGTTTACACTCGACAAGATTACATATCTAAAGTCCTTTGGCAACTTACAATCTGGATTGCCAGTTTGAGTGTTTTTTTGAGTGAGTTAGTCAAATTTGAGTGTTTTTTTGTGGGGATTAGTTCAATCGGCAGCCGTCGTCAAATCAAAAAGTTTTGATATTTGCGTCAATCACCCGACACTCACACAAATACACTTCATCTCAATCCACATTGTAAGTTGCCAAATGCCTTAATGTTCATACGGCTAAAACGAAATAAAATGTATACAAAATATCAATGTACACAAAAAAACTTTAAAATGCCTGACAAAATTCGTTATGCGCCTGATTGCCTGACAAAGTATGTAATGCCTGTCAATCAGGCCAAATGCCTGACGTATGGCAAGCCTACTTATAGGAGTATTTGGAGCTCTTTCGTACATTTTTTTAGCTCGTTTTTCAGAGTTGGGGATCGCAACCTTTGCCAGTCTCTCCTAAGTTGCCTTTTCTTAGAAACTAACTCAATGATATCGTTTCCTTTGAAAGAACTAAAGCTTTGCTGCTGGGTTCTGTTAGGACGTAAGGGTGTTGAAACCTTTCCTGCCACTTGCAGTAAGATTGTGAAGTCAATTATCGCATATTCCACTTCGGCGGCGGATTTAAGGCTTACATTTTGATTAATATGCGAACTTATAAATTTCCTGTACTTCAGCCAATTCGTAAATCTATTAGTTAAGCCTGTGTTCAGTTCGTTTAAAGTTGGAAGTGTTTTAATGGATATGACACAAGGAGAGTGATCAAATGATAGATCAAAAAGTGATTCTATCTGAAGTATTTCCCATTCAAGGCCGCGAGTTACCCCAAAATCTATGAGGTCGGGAGTTTTGCTCCTATCAGTGGGCCAATATGTTGGCTGTCCTGATGATATAATGTCAAGACCATTACTTTGGATTGCTTTGAACAGGTTTCCTCCCTTTGGAGTTATTAACCTAGATCCCCAAAAATTATGTTTAGCATTGTAATCACCTGCTTCTAGAAATCTCGTGCCTAACTTGGAAAAGAATTCAGTGAATTGGTACTCTGTTATATTAAAACGGGGAGGGCAGTATATTGCAGATACAGTTATTCCGCCAGAGTTGTCATCTACGTGAACTGATGTTGAGTGTATATAGTCTTTGCAATATTCTTCTAGCACGTGGTGCTTGATCCTCTTTCTTATAGGTATTCCGGTTCCGCCTCTAGCTTTTCCTTCGGGGTACTTAGTATTATAGAACACATAGCAATCTATGCTAAAATTATTAAACTCAGTAATAGCATTGATAGACGGCAGCGATAATCCGGAATATCTAGCTAATTCGGACTTAACTTGAGAATTAACTGGAGTATCTCTTGAGTTAGTCCTCAAAATTTTAGCGGATTAGAGCATTTTTTAATGACATCCCTGGTGAAAAATGTCTATTGTGAATGAAAGGGAAGAAAAAGAAGAGCCCAAGGCAGATCTAGGAAGGTAGGCGCATAAGTGAATTCAGAAATTTTGAATGTAATTTGTTATTGTAATTGGTAGAGTGTAATGTCAAAATGATATTTAACCTTGGTTGAAATATGAATTCGTTTGGGACTCGCCCATTCCTATTGACCATGATGTGATTTCGTTTTGATTTTTACATTACCCTACCTTTGGAAATAAAACAAGAAGTTTTTGAATTCGCCGCTGCGCCTACCTTCCTTAAGCTGTTTTGTTAATCCGCAATACTTGCCGTCTGTCAGGGTAAAATTTTAATCGAATTAAGTGTTGTGGTAATCGGGATTATCGCTGCCGTCTGTCAATGCTATTAGATCGGTTTCAGACACTAACATTACGTCAATTTGGTGATTTTCTAAGAAAACCTGAAGTTCGTTACGATGTTGACCTATGCCGTTAGCATTCCAGAAACCTATATTGAGAGAATTCATGGTCTTGACAAAATTGTTTGAAGTAGGAGGTTCTGATTCCTAATCAATTCTTGCATCATGTTTTGCTTTGACTTCATATGGTCCTGCATCATTTGCACAAAATTATTCAGGGTTTTTTCGAGGGAAGTCGATGGAGTGGGATTTTCTTGTACCTCAGACGGTGGAATGCCTCTAAGAACATCGGAATATGTACCGGAATAGCTTCTGGGAAGTATATTATATAAGAATGTGTATACTGGACAATCCCTATAATTTGCAGTTTGGTTTTCACTGAAATTACTTAATTTTTTTTAGTTGCGGGTCCGTTTTTGGTGCTTTGGAACTGTGTAAATCACCACAAATTACGCATACACTAGGCAATGTGCAATAACGCTTAGTGTGTCCGAATTCTTGGCAGTTATCACATTTCACAGGTCCCTTATGCTTATGTGACTCTTCCACAGAAAATCGACGGTGTATAAGATATCGTATGTTGTATATGGGATGTACTTCTCCCTTTTTTAGATTTTGGAAATCCGGTTCTATCTCAACCCTAAACATCGGCTGTGGGATATTTGATTTGTTTTTTATATTATAAAAATATCTATCTCGTAAACCTTCTTCTTTTAATGCGCCCTCTATTTCAGAGGGGTCGACAGAACTTTCTATTCCTTTTAGGACCACGGACAATGCACGACTACTTTTTAGTTGGTATGTATAGAACGACCTATGGTTTTTCACGAAGTCATCAGTGACCTTACAGAAATACTCTTCCCCATAAGTTTGAATTTTTCCCTACACAATATTTCCTTTTCTAATGGGTACAATGTGGAAGTTATTTGACCCTATTAACTCGACTAATTTAGTTACAAGAACATTAGAACTTTGCTCTCTCAAGTAAATTGGGGGAGGTTTGGTTTTCTTTTGCGGTTTTTCAGTTTCCTTTCTTCCATTTTCGGCTAGAAGCCTATATCTATTATTGCTTAGGGCCATATTTGGTGTTTCTTTCCCTAAATCTTTCGGCGGGCTATTTCTAATTATTTTACTGCGGTTTTCATTTTTTTCTGGACTTCGCTTTCTTTTTATGAGTATATAGCGATCAATACCGGTTTGAACCGTCCCTTTATTTGGCACCAGTTTTGCACCTTGGATATGCGCTTTTCTAGTGTGGGGGTCATTTAAACTGCGGATTTAGTTGGTTGGTCGACTTTCTGATTATCTTTAGTGACCTTGGAATGTATGTCGTTGCAAGAATACGATTTTAGTGTAAAATACGCATTGTTTCTGTTTATGTTGTTATTGTTTGCGGGAGTGCCGTTGGCACTCATATAATATTGATTTGTTTTTATTTTATTTTATTTTATTTAATATTAATTATTTTTTTATTTTATTTTATCTTTTTTTATTTTATTTTATTTTATTTTATTCTATTTAATTTAATTTAATTTAATTTAATTTAATTTAATTTAATTTAATTTAATTTAATTTAATTTAATTTAATTTAATTTAATTTAATTTAATTTAATTTAATTTAATTTAATTTAATTTAATTTAATTTAATTTAATTTAATTTAATTTAATTTAATTTAATTTAATTTAATTTAATTTAATTTAATTTAATTTAATTTAATTTAATTTAATTTAATTTAATTTAATTTAATTTAATTTAATTTAATTCAATTTAATTTAATTTAATTTAATTTAGTTTAATTTAATTTAATTTAATTTAATTTAATTTAATTTTATTTATTTTATTTTATTTTATTTTATTTATTTTTATACTCAGCTGTACTAGTACACAGAGTATTATAGTTTTGATTTCCTAACGGTGGATTGTAACAGAATGAAATAGTCGAGATAGATATAGACATATATATCAAAATGATCAGGGTGAAAAGAGAAATCGATTGAGCCATGTCCGTCCGTCTGTCCGTCTGTGCGCACGATAACTCGCGCAAAAATTGAGATATTTTGATGAAATTTGAAATGTATCAAGACAGGAACGGATGGTATTGAAAATGGGCGAAATCGGACCATGACCACGCCCACCTCCCCTATATAGTAAAAATCGGAAATTTTGTATCTCAGTCACTAATAGAGCTAGAGTGATAAAATTTCACACACGTATTGAGTCAGGCCCTTATGAAGAAATATGGTGAAATTTTGGAAAATGGGCGGTGCCACGCCCACTTATTAAGGGGCAAACATTGAAAGTTTTATGAGTCATAACTCAGAAACCGTTGAAGATATATCGATGAAATTTGGTAGGCGTGATATACTTACTTAGGCAAATGTTAGGACGAAAAATTTCCAAAATCGGTTGACGACCACGCCCACTTTTATATATGGGTCTTATAAAGTGACCTAATAAAAACATTTTAAGCGATATCTCTGTCAAATATAAAGATATATCATTAAAATTTTATGGCAGGAGTCTAACTACGAACATAAGACAAAAACCGTAAAAATTTTGGAAAATGGGCGTGGCACCGCCTCCTTTTAGAAGCAGGAATATACGAGATTTCTGAGCCCACTACTTGTGGTAATACATGTTCAAAATTTTAGCAAAATCGGTTGACGACCACGCCCACTTTTATATATGGGAACTATAAAGGGGCCTAATAAAAACATTTTAAGCGATATCTTTGTCAAATATAAAGATAATTCATTGAAATTTTGTGGCATGAGTTCTACAATAGATCGGAAACAAAAAATAGAAAAATTTCGGAAAATGGCACCGCCTCTTTTCAGACAAAGGAATCGACGAGATTTCGGAGCCCATAACTCGACAAATAATTGAGCTATTATGAAGAAACTTGGTTTATACACTTTTATAACTTGTGTTAATAGACACGAAAAAATTTATTGAAATCGGTTTATGACCACGCCTACTTTTTAACAAAGATATTTCTGGAACACCCTTTGGGAATTTGTAACGTGACATCTTTGTAAGTAGAAGTCATAAATGAATGAAATTTTGCACAAAAAATAATATTCATATGCTTAGTTGGATGACTGATAAAAATTTAGAAAATGGGCGTGGCTACGCCCACTTTATGCAGCACTCGCTTTATATAAAGTACACCGTGATTCCATCAAATGCAAACAAACAATGAAAGCATACAGCTGAGTATCTAATGTTTGATTCCACTCGAACTTAGGCTTCCTTACTTGTTATTTAATTAAATTTATTTTCTAACTACGCTCAGTGTAGACCTCTGGAAACTACTATTGCAGCGCCACCTATCGGTCAGTTATAGGAATTGAAAGTTTTATGAGTCATAACTCAGAAACCGTTGAAGATATATCGATGAAATTTGGTAGGCGTGATATACTTACTTAGGCAAATGTTAGGACGAAAAATTTCCAAAATCGGTTGACGACCACGCCCACTTTTATATATGGGTCTTATAAAGTGACCTAATAAAAACATTTTAAGCGATATCTCTGTCAAATATAAAGATATATCATTAAAATTTTATGGCAGGAGTCTAACTACGAACATAAGACAAAAACCGTAAAAATTTTGGAAAATGGGCGTGGCACCGCCTCCTTTTAGAAGCAGGAATATACGAGATTTCTGAGCCCACTACTTGTGGTAATACATGTTCAAAATTTTAGCAAAATCGGTTGACGACCACGCCCACTTTTATATATGGGAACTATAAAGGGGCCTAATAAAAACATTTTAAGCGATATCTTTGTCAAATATAAAGATAATTCATTGAAATTTTGTGGCATGAGTTCTACAATAGATCGGAAACAAAAAATAGAAAAATTTCGGAAAATGGCACCGCCTCTTTTCAGACAAAGGAATCGACGAGATTTCGGAGCCCATAACTCGACAAATAATTGAGCTATTATGAAGAAACTTGGTTTATACACTTTTATAACTTGTGTTAATAGACACGAAAAAATTTATTGAAATCGGTTTATGACCACGCCTACTTTTTAACAAAGATATTTCTGGAACACCCTTTGGGAATTTGTAACGTGACATCTTTGTAAGTAGAAGTCATAAATGAATGAAATTTTGCACAAAAAATAATATTCATATGCTTAGTTGGATGACTGATAAAAATTTAGAAAATGGGCGTGGCTACGCCCACTTTATGCAGCACTCGCTTTATATAAAGTACACCGTGATTCCATCAAATGCAAACAAACAATGAAAGCATACAGCTGAGTATCTAATGTTCGATTCCACTCGAACTTAGGCTTCCTTACTTGTTATTTAATTAAATTTATTTTCTAACTACGCTCAGTGTAGACCTCTGGAAACTACTATTGCAGCGCCACCTATCGGTCAGTTATAGGAATTGGTCGGCAATGCAGTGCAGTCGGCATGGCAGACCGGATTATTGACAGCTGCCAACTACCGACCTGCTCAGCTGATACCGCGAAAACCTGGGCAAAGGAAAAGTGTTGTTTTAGTTCGCGCACTTATGTATGTACATACAAATGTACATTAGGCATATAACAAATTTTGACGAAAAATTTGGCATACCACCACGTGGTGGCAAATAT
This sequence comes from Urophora cardui, assembly GCA_960531455.1. Classification (NCBI taxonomy): domain Eukaryota; kingdom Metazoa; phylum Arthropoda; class Insecta; order Diptera; family Tephritidae; genus Urophora; species Urophora cardui. Next base: position 92,130,749 of record OY482673.1, on the reverse strand, counting down.
TGTACAAGTAATGAATATAACCTTTTTAGGTGATTTCGGTTCAAAAACGTTCCACGCACAGCTGTGTTATTATTATATTGAATCAGAATTTTCTGAAGAAAAATTAGTTTGGGGTGGGTGGGGCACTTCCCTTAGGTCCATTAAAAGGCATTTGGAATAATAGGAAGATTATTAGTTAAATAAATATCAATTATTAAAATTTCTTCAAAACTCTTGGAAATCGATTTCTAGCTGGGGGCGATTACAATGCCAAACACACGTTCTGGGGCTCTCGTCTCATTACCCCTAAAGGAAGACAACTATATAATGCTATTAGCAATCTCAGTTTAACTCCATTCTCTACTGGAACTCCCACTTATTGGCCAACAGATAAAAATAAAATACCCGACTTAATCGATTTCTGCGTGGTGAAAGGCGTGAATTCTTCAGATATAAATTGCAAATCGTGCTTTGAATTGTCTTCCGACCACTCTCCAATCCTGGTAACAATTGATAAAAATTTTACACCGGCAGCGGAACAATGCAGCCTTTACAATCGGAAGACTGATTGGGAATACTTCCGACACATCATCACGTCTAATCTTGACTTCAAATTAGCCCTGAAATCTGCTGAAGATATAGAGGCAGCAGTCGAACATTTTAACAGCTGCATCCAACAAGCTGCATGGAAATCAACTCCCACCCTCATCAGACAAAAAAGGACAAGAGTTACCCACAACATACAAGCTAAGCTCAAAGAAAAGCGACTCGCAAGGAAAAAATGGCAACAAACCCGTCACCCCGACGACAAGAAAAGATTGAATGCTCTCACCAAAGAACTCAAAAATATCCTCAAAATTGAACACAACAGACAAGTTCAACAATATCTCAGTAATATTGATGCAACAGCTGCAACTGATTACTCCCTTTGGAAAGCTGCTAGTAAGCTAAGAAGGCCGATTTTCTACAATTCTCCAATACGAATGGAAAATAACGAATGGGCGAAAAGTGACGCAGAGAAAGCAAATACTTTTGCACGCCACCTAAAATCAGTATTCACCCCACATGATATTGAACCCCCACTAAGCACAACAGAAGTGAAAAATACTCTGAGTCATCCCTATCAAATGGACCTCCCCATAAAACGATTCGCAATATCGGAGGTAAAAACCGTAATAGCGATGCTCAACCCAAGGAAAGCTCCTGGGTACGATATTATTAATGGCAATGTACTAAAACACTTACCTTACGAAGGCATAAAATTTCTCACCCAACTTTTTAATGCAGTACTAATAACTGCATTCATATCCCCTCAATGGAAAGTCGCTCAGATGAAAATGATTCTGAAACCAGGAAAGCCCCCTGATACGGCAGCGTCCTACAGACCCATTAGTATGCTGCCCATTGTCTCAAAAGTCTTGGAAGTTCTCTTCCTTAAGAGACTCCTACCCAAAATAGAAGAGCGTAACATTATACCTAATCACCAATTTGGCTTCAGAAGAGGACACGGAACAATTGAACAAGTACATAGACTTACCGAGAAAATCTACTCTGCCTTTGAGCAAAAAAAATACTGTACAGCTGCCTTTCTAGATATATCCCAAGCTTTTGATCGCGTATGGCACGACGGCCTGCTCTATAAAATAAAAAATACTCTCCCTACAAGCTACTTTCTATTTATACAATCTTATCTAAAAAATCGTTACTTTTTCGTCAAAGAAGGAGCAAAGCAGTCTGAGCTTTACGAGAGCTTAGCAGGCGTCCCGAAAGGTAGTGTAATGGGCCCAATACTGTACCTACTTTACACATACGACCTCCCAATAGCAGAAGGAGTCACTATCGGCACTTTTGCCGATGACACTGCTGTACTGGCTTTAGACCTCAACCCTAACGTCGCCTCACTCAAGCTTCAAAGAAGTTTAAATAAAATTACCCATTGGCTGAAAGACTGGCGGATAAAGTCAAATGAATCAAAATCTGTTCAAGTGACGTTTACCACTAGACGTAACACTTGCCCACCCGTAAAACTCAATGGCATTGATATACCGCAAAGTGACGTAACAAAGTACCTGGGTATGCATCTCGACAGAAAACTAACATGGAGAACCCACATATTGACCAAACGAAAAGCTCTTGGTATAAAACTGAGAAATCTTTATTGGCTCATGAATCGAAACTCCCAACTATCAATCGACAACAAACTCCTGCTCTACTCAGCTATCTTAAAACCCATCTGGACCTATGGCATACAGCTATGGGGAACCGCAGCAAACTCAAATATAGAGATTTTCCAAAGATTCCAATCGAAAACCATTAGAATGATTGTAAATGCGCCCTACTACGTCACGAACGACCAACTACATCGTGACCTAAAGATACCTACTATCTCTCAAGAAATCAGAAAGTATGCTGCATCATACAAAATAAGAATATTAGCTCACCCCAACCGACTCGTTCTAGCCCTGACGGCAAGACCAACCAATTTCGTACGCCTCAAAAGAAAATCATTTACAGATCTTTGCTGATGCACTACAATAAATGGATGCGCTACTGAGAGCAATCCATACATGCCCACCATGTTTATTAAGTCATTATTAATTACTAATTACTTTTAACGAACCACAAAATTGTTAGATGTATTTTATTTATACAGTTGGCAAAATATATTGGATGCTAAAAAAAAAAAAAAAATGTGATGCAATGTCTTGCATATATGGCTATTTCCACATTTTTACCAATATCTCAAAAACTGGGTCTGCCACAAAAAAATGGAGATGATATTCGGAATCAGCGTAAAATTTCGCTTTTGAAAAGTATTATTTCATTTTTGGTGGTTAAAGTTGATCAAAATTTGTCGAGTAGTGTTATTATTAGGGCCCGGATTTTCATGCACTAAAAACTGGAAAATATGCGCATATAATATGACCTAAAAAATCAAAAATATGCACTAAAAACTGGAAAATATGCGCATATAATATGACCTAAAAATAAAAAATATGCACTAAAAACATAAAGAATATGCAAAAACACTTTTTACATTTTTTATTTTATTTTTTTATTAGTTTTTACTTTTTTTATGATTTTAAATAACGTAAACATATTTTTTACTCTTAGTGTGAAAGACTCCAAATTAATAAAATAAATGTACATACATCTATATATATAAAAATGATTTGGTATTTAATTGAAACGCTAAAACTTGAAAACGGCTGAACCAAATAAATTACTTCCTTAGGGGGGTTTGTTTGTTGTTACCCCGCGAAGGTTTAGTCGAAGAAAAAATTAAAAAATGTTAGGGGGGCGTGGCACCTCCCATACAACCTTAATTTTTAAAGCTGATTATCTCTAAAACAGTTCAAGGTAGGGAGCTGAAAATTGGTATAGAGGTAGGTGATATCAAAACCATTCCCACGCATAAAAGTGGGGGTTATCGGAAAAAGGGGCGTGGAACCTCCCATACAAACTTAATTTTTCATACTGAATATCTCTAAAATTGTTTACGCTAGGGGCTTGGAAATTGGTGTGGAGATAAACGATAACAATTCCATATTAACGCAAAATATTAGGAGTTGTACGAAAAGGGGTCGTGGCACTTCCCAACAACACTTAATTTTTTAAGCTGAATGAATGAAGGATTTAAGTCAGGGACTTGGAAATTGGTACTTAGCTACATATATGATATCAAAACAATTTTTGCGCATAAAAGTGTAGGTTATCGGAAAAGGGGCGTGGCACCTCCCATACAAACCTAATTTTTCAAGATGAATATCTATAAAAGCGTTTAAGGTTGGGACCTGAAAATTGATCAGGAGATTAACGATATCAATAGCGTGCTTATTGAAAATCAGTAGTTTTGGGAAAATGGGGCGTGGCACCTCCCATGCGTTCTTAATAAATATCCTTAAACGCGTTCATGGCATGTACATAGAAATCACTATGCAGATATACGATATCAATACCATGTTCACCAAAAAAAAAAAAAAGATTTATCGAAAAATGGGGCATTGCAGCTCCCATACGTACTAAACTTTTGAGGCTGAATATATCTAAAAGGGTTGGAGGAGAGCCTGAAGACCATTATGGAGGTATACTAGATCAATCCTCTTACTTACTTAGTGAAAATAGCCAATACTCAGTGAAAATAAATATCGGGAACAGAAAACTAAATATGTTGTGTATCGTGCAGCCTTAAACTGAATACTAAAATTATATATTTTTGAAGTTGTATACACAATGAAGTAGTGAAAAATCGTTAATTTTCTATTAAAAATAATACCGGAGTAATAACAATTTTTGAAATGAAATTAATAAAAAAATCTATTTTGGCCAGAACGAAGTTTGCCGGGTCAGCTAGTATACAATAAAATAAATAGTTAAGCACTTTAAAAGTAAAATACCAATAAATTATTTTCAAATCCATACATGCATATGTACACATACTTAAAATTTTCAGTTTTCTTTGTTGATGGCTTTATTGGCAAACAAGATAAATTGTTCTTTAAAATTTTCAAAGTTAAAGCCTTCCCTATTTGGGCGCAAAAATGTTTTGTACAAGGAGAACGTTCTTTCTACTTCAACACTGGTGATTGGGGCGTACTTGAAGCAAGATAATTCGTGGGGGTCATAACCACTTTCGTTACAGCTGTCACTTGAGTCCATTTGATCACTTGAACTTAGCACACCGGCTATTACCTTAAGTTCCTGAAACCCAGTATTTTTTTGCAGAATGCTGTTCAATTTCTCCCTTATCTGTTCACCAAGTTCACCTTGCCTTCAATAGTTGTAACAGCAGCCTCCACAATATGCAATTGTTCAGCCAACGATTTTTCCCCTCCAATTTAGTTATAATATCTGGCAAGAAGGTGTAGTTTGAATTAATATAGGCTAGATGTGCTTCAATAGAATTTGAAGCCATTGCCTTTTTTGCCTTCAATATAGAAGAAGCGTCGCCATCATTTAGATCTTTAAGAAAGCTTTGAAACTCGTTAAAATTTTCGCAATAATATTTTGCCGCCTCTAACCAGGTTCCCCATCTTGTTAATATTGGCTGTGGAGGAAGAGCGATATTGGGAAACATGTTTTTAAACGCTTCAACACGCAAAGCAGATTTTAAAAATATTTTCTTTCCATTAGATATTAAGGCGTCCACATCACTAAAACGGGCTCTAACATCTTCGGCCACCCGATGCATTGCATGTGCCAAACAAGTAACGTGCAGTAATTTTGGATAAAATACCTTCAGCGCTTTTGCTGACATATCAGTGACATGTAAAAGAATTTTCGACTTTTCGAAGTCAGCGCCCAATAATTGCATGGAATCATCAAATGCTCTTGCAATTGTAGAGTGATTTGTGCGTTCTAGACAAACGACGGTTAATAAAAAAAATTTGGAGCTCACATCTTTGTCTGGATGTAAAATTCCCACTAAAATGTTTGCTACGAAACGGCCTTGTATGTCAGTCGTTTCATCAATTGATACCCACAAAAAGTGGTTCTTCAATTTCCCTTTGATTTCTTCAACTTGCGATAAATAGATATCATGGACATAGTTTTTTCTCAAAGTTGACTCAGATGGAATGGATTGCTGAGTGTATTTTTTGAAAAACTTGATTAAATGTTGGTTTGTTAACTTCCATATTGGGATATCAGCAGCAATAAATGACTCGCAAAGCTCCATGTAAAACACGTTCTTATTGCCCACGTAATTTTTAAGCAGGCATTGAGAAGTTTTTTCATCTTGCCTTCTAGAAAGCTCTATGTACTTCTGGCTCCGCATGTGCTGATCAACTTGAAACTTTTTTGCACAGCTAACTCTTTTATTGCAAATTTTGCAAAATAAAATTCCTCCATCGGTTTCGAATATATCTTTATATTCATTCACATATTGTGAGAGAGTTCCAGCCAAAGTAGTTTTAGTTTTAGGCATTTTTAAAGAATTTCTAACAATTATTTGTGCAAAAAGAAGATAAATAAGAAAACGAATCGCAGAACATAAAATATTTATACCAGTGACACTGGCCGTGAGCAACGTTTAAATTCAAATATAAAAGTATATATGTACATACCATGATTCAATAATAAAGGTTATCGCATGCCGATGAAATATCATGGAAACAGGAATGTAGAAGAATTTGACAGAAGGAGCCCCTATGGAAATGCTAGTGTACGTGTGTTTATCACGATTGAAGAAGAAGTCAGCTGATCGGATGCGTTCTCCTTTATTGATGCCTTCATGGTGTATACATACATATGTACAAATCGTACAGGTGTACGCAGAAACATATGCATACATAGTTCGCTCTGATTCTCGCTACCCTTATTGTAATACGACACAGACTGTAGTATAGACACGCATTGGCAAATGCATTATTGGTCTAAAACCATATGTTCGATAAGGTTGCCAACTAATCTTGAAATGTATTTAACTGAAATTCACCAAATTCTAAAAAATATGCAACAAAATATACCTTTATGAAAAAATATGCAAATATATGCATTAAAGACAAAATATGCACTAACAAATCAATGCCATTTTTGCAGTAATTTCGTGATTCGCAAAATCTTTTACTCTTTAAGTTCCTATGACTTACCAAAAAAAATATGCAAATGCATAGAAATCCGGGCCCTAATTACACTGGATCACAAAATGAAATTTTTTGTCTGTACTTTGGACGTGACCATCCTATCTATATGTAAAATCGGTCGCTGATTCCGAAAATCGGGCTCATTTTTAATTCTATGGGAAGGTTTTTGAGATATCGGCAATTTACCGTTATTTGGCCACTGGCTCCACTTAATCCTGTATACCTTTTTAACGCAGTGAGCTATCTTCCTTGGAGTGACACTCAACGAAAGAAAATTAAATTTCCTTTTCATCGCTGCTATAACATTTTTCTGTAACTCTTATAGTTTCTGAAATATTGACGATTCAATTTGAATTTTTTCGATTTTTTACGATTTTTTGGAGAAAAAATTTAATTTGTCAGGCAATATCTTTTAAACCAATGTCTTCACCTTCGGTTTTACTCCTTTACATGAAGCTCCATTCTATTGGGAAAAATATAAGCTATCAACGAAGAAAATCCATGGTAAAATGGAAAAGTTATAGGCGATCAAGTAAATACATCCAACTCGCGCAATGCCTCTGCACGGGTATATTCTATGCATGTTATACCCGTAAATGGGCTTTTATCTACTGCGCTGCCAATGTGCTGCTACTGCAGATGTGTAGGTATTGGTATAACATGCATAGAATATACCCGTGCAGAGGCATTGCGCGACTTGGATGTATTTACTTGATCGCCTATAACTTTTCTATTTTACCATGGATTTTCTTCGTTGATAGCTTATCTTTTTCCCAATAGAATGGAGCTTCACGTAAAGGAGTAAAACCGAAGGTGAAGACATTGGTTTAAAAGATATTGCCTGACAAAGTCAATTTTTTCTTCAAAAAATCGTAAAAAATCGAAAAAATTCAAATTGAATCGTCAATATTTCAGAAACTATAAGAGTTACAGAAAAATGTTGTAGCAGGGATGAAAAGGAAATTTAATTTTCTTTCGTTGAGTGTCACTCCAAGGAAGATAGCTCACTGCGTTAAAGAGGTATACAGGATTAAGTGGAGCCATTGGCCAAATAACGGTAAATTGCCGATATCTCAAAAACCTTCCCATAGAATTAAAAATGAGCCCGATTTTCGGAATCAGCGACCGATTTTACATATAAATAGGATGGTCGCGTTCAGAGTATTTTTAGGCTGTAGAGCAGTGTTATTATTGTTCGAAACCGTAGACAAGCTCTTTGCGGGTTTTATTCCGAATTGCGGGTTTTATTCCGAATTGTAACACGTACATATGTAATCTTAAAATCTAATTAATAAATATATCAAATTAAAACTTACCGTTCTGTAGAGTAGTTATTTTTTTGGTTTGTACTCGAGCCGTAGCATTATTCACCTTTGACGTCGAACGGTGTTGCATAACCAAGAGATGCCAAATGTGAGTAGAAATTGATTTGTGTAAAAGAAAAAAAAAAACGGTTTCATCAAACAAGTTTAAGAAATATATTTCTTCACTTATGTTATTTTTTAATAAATGAACATGTATCCATATATCGAGCCCTAACCGCAACTTTTGTGTAGCCAACAGAATTATCGATTTTAGCAATAAATCAATAATACAGGACTTCAATGAATTTCCCCTATTAGTTTGATGATTGATTTTAATGAACTTTAGGGTGCTGGTTACACTGGATCACAAAATAAAATTTGTTGTCTGTACTTTGGACGCAGCCACCTAATAGTACATGCGCCATGTGCTTAAAAAAATGTACATGTACCTGTATACTTGTACATTTCAGGCACACATATGTATAGGCAGGCTTTGAAATAAGGGGGTGCCACATAATCCCCAAAAAACAAAATCCCCAAGACACAAAATCCTAAAAAAAAATCCCCAAAATCAAAATCCTTAAAATCAAAATCCCCAAACACGAAATCCCCACATTTTTTCGGGGATAACGTCACAAAATCCCCAAAAGATTACTAAATAAACAACATTGAAGATCATATTTAAAAAACCGCATGCCGAGTCTTATCTGAGCTCTGATACGTAATAAGTAGGGCAACCAAAATTGGCACAAGCAAGTTTTTTTCTATGGTAGCTATCACATAATGCTTAATTTAGGGTAGTTTTTAAGAAAAATTATACATTCTGACATACTTTTGATAGAGCTAAAAATTGCCAAATTCATAATAAATGCTAATTTATGGTAAGTTCACTATTAAATGAAAACATTACAAAAAAATCGGAAAAAATATGTTACGGATTTTCTGCTCTCTGATTGGCTAATCGCTTCAATTTGTCAATTGAATTGCTCCAGATATGGCATGTATAGACGTCGGGTAATTTCAACAAAATTTTATTGCACATCTAACCCTCCATATATGTATATTTCGTTTAATCTTCACAACCATGGCATCGGAGCAAAAGTTTGGTTTTTCTTTAGCTACGTTCCTGCTCAATTCTAAAACATTTTTTTCCCTGGCTCTGCTCCTAACTCGCAATTTTTTTTTTTGCTGCGAGCTCCACCCTCGCTCCCATTTTTATGTTGTGTTGATCGGGGATGCCGTATGTGGCAATATGAATTAGATTTTTTATACCGGAATCCAAATTTTGCGTTCGGTCGGCCGCGCTTTTGACAGGTGAGTAGAAATGTGTGGAAATATATGAAGCAAATCGCATTGTGACCTCAAGCGTTTGATTGTAAATTTTTTGTAATATGAGTTGAACATTTCTCTACTAAGTCGGGCGTTTGACATTAAGTAAATTAAAATTGTTTTTTTTTCGATGAAAAATTATGAAATTTATGAAAAAATTCAACAAAATATATTAGTGGCAGTGAACACGTTTACAATCCAACATCTAATATCGAATGTCAGTGTGAAGCGGCTTTGAGGTACGATCAACGCGCGACTGACCTAACGCCAAATTATGATTCCGGCATATTGTCTTGCTCTTTTGAAACATGTACCTAAGAGTTTACATTTTGTTATTTTATTTTATTTTATTTTATTTTAGTTTACTTTACTTTGTTTTATGTTTTAACAAAATGAACTGAAATAAAATAATTTTTAAGGCTAATTCTTTAAGTTTAACGACAATTTGAATTAATTTGTTTTAAAACATGTTTACACACATTTTAATATTATATTTTTTACGTTTAAAGAAAATGAATTGAAATAAAAAACTTTTAAAGCTAAAAAGTGCCAATTCTTTAAGTTTAACGGCAATTTTTTTTCGCCAAAAAAGCATTTTTTAGAGCAATTTTTTGGTTGCCCTAGTAATAAGATATGTATGTACATATAAAATATGTATATCCCTGCAAAAATTCGGAGACTCCATTCGCTAATACATGGAGTTCTCGCTAATAATGTCGAAAACAATTTATTTTAATTTACCGAAATAAAAAAGTCGTAAAATGTCAAAAAAAGTAGAAAATGTGGAAAAATACTTGGAATGTTTTTTCTTTATTTTCGGTAGGTGGATGGGCTTCGATATAATGCGCCCTACGGGGTATCTAAAAAATATGTTCATCTAAATAAATGAAATGAATAAATAAAGGCGAAGGCCGCCTGTGCTGAAGGGTGTACTACGCAGAAGGACATCACCATGGCGGTAGCCACGTTTATGGCACACGACCGGACTTGGATGGCGTAGCCCAGGATTATTTTTTATAAGCGCGGCCGAAGGTCGACAGTGCAAAAAAGTTTTCTACTCAAAAGTACTGTGGATTGCTCCATAAGTTTTACTCCAGAAAGAGAATTCTGCCGGCTGAGGGTTATTTTTTTAAAGCGCGGCCGAAGGCAGCCAATGTAAAAGTTTTCTACTCGCGCAAATTTTACACATCATTAATTTGACATTATTTCGATATTTTTTCGACATTTTGTACCCAACCCTATGTAAATATGTAATCATAAGTTATTGAGATGAATCTATATACATAAGGATGAAAGTTTGTTTGTTTGTTCCCTATGGATGCCGAAACTACCGGGCCGATCACATTCAAATTTTGACACAATGATCACCTGGTATTTGATTTAAATTATGACCACATTTAATTCTGGTATCTCAACCCCTTCCCGAGATATAGGCCAAAATATAGACCCAGATTCCTCCGAAATATTTTTCTGCATTATTGGTGTCAAATTAAAGATATCAATCAGAGCTTCAATAGAGAGTTCATTCCGTTCCAATTTTCCAGTCGGTTCTCTAGATAGAGACCAAAACGTGGACCCGGATGGCCCCAAATATTTTTTCGTAATATTGGTATTAAATTAAAGGTATCAATCAGAGCTTCAATAGGGAGTTCATTCCATTTCAATTTTACAGTCGGTTCTCTAGATAGAGACCAAAACGTGGACTAATATAATACAATGGCGCTATAATACCTCTGACGAGTTTTATGGGCGAGCTTCTCTCCCAATTCGAGGTGTGCTCCGTTTTGTTTTTCCTACTAATTGGGTGGACCTACAGTTTTATGCCGGCTCCGAACGGCGAATGCATTTTTTGTGAGAAGCTTTTTCATGGCAGAAATACTCTCGGAGGGTATGCCGCCCACTGCCGAGAGGTGACCGCTGCTCTTAAAAACCCAATAATTGGATTTTTACTAATTAGAAAGTGTTTTGGTGTTTGGCTCGGACCGTGGTTTGAACCCGAGACCTCTGGCATAGCAGGCGAGCACTCTACCCACTGCACAACAGCGGCCACGTGGATTCGGATGACCCCAAATATTTTTTCGTAATATTGGTATCAAATTAAAGGTGCTGATCATGGTATCCATATATATTTTACACTATACGGATATCTCAATCGGTTCCCGGGATTGAGGCCGAAACATGGACCTAAATAGCCCCCGAAATATTTTTGACCATTATTGGTATCAAATTAAAGGTATCAATCAGAGCTTCAATAGACAGTTCATTCCATTCCAATTTTCCAGTTGGTGCTCCAAATAGAGACCAAAACGTGGACCCGGATGGCCCCAAATATTTTTTCGCAATATTGGTATCAAATTAAAGGTATCAATCAGAGCTTCAATAGGGAGTTCATTCCATTTCAATTTTCCAGTCGGTTCTCTAGATAGAGACCAAAACGTGGACCCGGATGACCCCAAATATTTTTTCGTAATATTGGTATCAAATTAAAGGTGCTGATCAGGGTATCCATATATATTTTACACTATACGGCTATCTCAATGGGTTCCCGAAATATTTTTGACCATTATTGGTATCAAATTAAAGGTATCAATCAGAGCTTCAATAGAGAGTTCATTCCATTCCAATTTTCCAGTCGGTTCTCTAGATAGAGACCAAAACGTGGACCCGGATGGCCCCAAATATTTTTTTGTAATATTGGTATCAAATTAAAGGTATCAATCAGAGCTTCAATAGGGAGTTCATTCCATTTAAATTTTACAGTCGGTTCTCTAGATAGAGACCAAAACGTGGACCCGAATGGCCCCAAATATTTTTTCGTAATATTGGTATCAAATTAAAGGTGCTGATCAGGGTATCCATATATATTTTACATTTTATTATATTTTATTTTTTTTTGCCGAGATTGATGCCGAAACATGGACCTAAATAGCCCTCGAAATATTTTTGACCATTATTGGTATCAAATTAAAGATATCATTCCATTCCAATTTTCCAGTCGGTTCTCTAGATAGAGACCAAAACGTGGACCCGGATGACCCCAAATATTTTTTCGCAATATTGGTATAAAATTAAAGGTGCTGATCAGGGTAGCCATATATATTTTACACTATACGGATACCTCAATCGGTTCTCGGGATAGAGGCCGAAACATGGGCCTAAATAGCCCCCGAAATATTTTTGGTATCAAATTAAAGGTATCAATCAGAGCTTCAATAGAGAGTTCATTCCATTCCAATTTTCCAGTCGGTTATCCAAAATATATTAGTAATCATGATGTACACCGATATGTGCACCGGATGGCCATGGAAAGTTGTTGATAAGGAACGTGACACGGGGAGAGAGAGAGAGAGTAGTATAAGAGGAGGAACAGATAGGGGGAACGGGAAATGCTGACTGGTGGGGAGACCGATAGGGAAGGGAGTGGCATAGTGTGATTTGTCGCAGCGAAGTGGGACGGGTATTTGCTAGTTTATTAATAAACATTTGTGAAATCATCACGTATACAATTTCTTGTGAGTTCAGTTTGAGAAACAATGTCCAATATAGAATTCTCATATTCATATTCGCCGCGATTTCTAATCTAATTTTAATTTATTTCACAAAAAAAACTGTGTTTCAGAAAAACAAAAATTAAAAAAAAAATACATATCGTCGTACCATACGAAAACTAGCAGACAATTTTTTGTGGCTTACGAAAAGTAAGAAGTTCGACTTTTGGCCGACGAAAAGTAACAAAATTGAGTTTTGGCTGACGAAAACTATCAATTTCGTTTAAACAACAAAAATTTTAATGTATAAACAGTATATAATTACTGATACTTTTCGTCAGCCAAAAGTCGAACTTGTTACTTTTCGTCGGACAAAAGTCAAATGTGGTACTTTTCTTACAGAATTTTTGTATTGATAGCTCTCGCCAGAAATTTTAAATGTGCTAGTTTTCGTATGGTACGATATGAAGACAACAATAAAAAATTAGCAAACTTTAAATACCCGAATTGTTCAAATGTCCGTACAAACGGTGCAGTGAAATACGCCCGTGAAAATAACGCCCGCGGGCGATAAATTTTTTTTTCGCGATACGCTCCAATGTACATATGTACACTGAGGCAAAAAGGCAATTGGAAATATAGCTACCAACGGTGACAATGTTACGTTTTTCAATGTCGACTAATTTTTTGTTGAATCACACTTTTTTTATAGTTACAGTAAATATTTTTCAGTTGGTTTAAATGTAAAATGGTTAATTTAGCAATAGTTCGTAGTTAAAAATAACTTAACAATATAAGCAATTTCATTACAACATCAACATTTCTAATTTGGCATGGCTACATGGGCAACGAAAAGTTGGCATTCTTGATCTGACGTTCAGAAATTTCACCAGATTTCAGAAATTTTAACTCGGCATGAATACACTTTCAATTTAAATTGGGCATTATTGATCTGACAAATTTCAAATGTAAACAAACGTGTAAGTTGGCAAGTACGCAAAATTAAAAATACAATTAAATTTGGATCGGGATAAAAAGAAAGATTTGCGGTGTTTTAAAAACTCGAATGTTGTTAATTGTTCGTGCTATGGGCATTTATCGCGCTTCAAATAACATATGTATATATTTAATTCGCTTTTTAATATTTCGCTTTGCTGCTGCAAACGGGCGTTTCATTGCGACGCGATATCTACTTGAATATTGTCAGTTCGGTGTTGAGTTCTGTGGGCATGTCCATTGGCTTGGTTGGTGACAGGTAACAAGGTCAATGGAAATAAGGTCAATTGACCTTATTTCCCACCCGTTTGGGAAATAAGGTCAATTGACATTATTGCGTTTTCGAGCATTTAGCTTCGCATCGGTCCGTGTCGGTTCGCATCGCTGCTGTTATTAGAAAAGTGAAGCGCCGCAGGCGAAAATTTGGAATAAAAAATCGCGCGATTTTTAATTCCAAATTTTCATTTTTCTAAACTGCTTTTTATGAGAAAATAAGCACATCTTACACTGAAAAACCCCCATTCAGTGTATGAATAGACACGCTTTTGCGTTAACTTATGCTACATAATGCGTACAAGCAAACATACAGTGAACTACACTGCGTATACGTAACTTGTTTACATACATACATACATACATACATACATACATACATACATACATACAGGTGAAACTAATAAAAGCGTGTTAATAAAAGCGCCACAGGCGAAAATTTGGAATAAAAAATCGCGCGATTTTTAATTCCAAATTTTCATTTTCCTAAACTGCTTTTTATGAGAAAAGAAAAGCGCCGCAGGGGAAAATTTGGAATAAAAAATCGCGCGATTTTTAATTCCAAATTTTCATTTTCCTAAACTGCTTTTTATGAGAAAAGAAATGCGCCGCAGACGAAAATTTGGAATAAAAAATTGCGCGATTTTTAATTCCAAATTTTCATTTTCCTACATTTTTGCCATGCCGCAGGATAAGGGAAGTAGACATAGCTTTTATATACATTTTTATTTAAATTTTTGTATAACTAGATATTTAACATACTTTACATTATTATATAATTTATTGAAATATTTTTGCTGTGTTGGCAACTCTTTTTCGACGACCACACTTCACTAAATTCACTTATCAACTAATTTGTAGTAACATAAGAGCGAGTAAAATTGTATTTTCATTCATTAACAAACGGTACTCATAACGGGTTTGCAGAGGAACTCAGCAAATATTTTCATGAATGAACAAGTTTTAAGCATAGTTGACATTATTTCCATTTGGATTGGGAAATAAGGTCAATTATTTTATTTGCAAATTTTCGTTGACCTTATTGCGTTTTCCAAAAACGCAATAATGTCAATTGACCTTATTTCCCAACCGGGTGGGAAATAAGGTCAATTGACATTATTTCCGTTGACCTTGTTACCTGTCACCGGCTTGGTTATTGCGGGTGCGCATGAAAATATGACACAATGGAGTTATGCCACCACAGCGGGTTCGTTTTTGTACATTGCGTTAGCGGATCTTGTGCCGGTAATGGGTGATGTGGAGAATCATGCGGCGGATGCTAATGGCAAACTGAAAGGCATTTTGTAAATATGTTGGAGTGTGTAATCTATTCAAATGACCCAATGTACATATTTACATATTTGTTATTAATTTATATAATATATTATATAAGTATTTACATATGTTACATACATATGTGTTTATTTAAGTAAATAAAAAATAAATTCTACAACAAACATTCTACGTTTTTAAATTGAAAGTGTCCTTGTTAACCCATCAATAAAAGCGCGTTTACTTAACATTCAAACAATTTCGAATTGACATTTCAATTTTGATTCAAATAATCCTCACTTTAAAATAACAACGATTCCTATGTTGCATCAACCAACAAAATGTTGAATTAAAATTTTTTTGTTATTTCATAATGGAATGTGTTTATGCAGTATCCACTCACATGATATGTCAAATTGACAATCGTCACAGTCATATTAAATATAAATGCGGTTGTTTTTATTGTAATATTTGTAAACTCGGAAATGCAACAATTTTCAAGGTAGGCTAACTATCATGACTGTTTTTTGTTGAGTTGACGTCGTTTTTGTTGGATATACGTTGTTTTTTCCCTCAGTGAATATATAAAATTATAATACAACATGCACCCACCTCGATTTTACGTCCTTCAACAACAGTGCCGTGAAGACGTTCGCGTGCTCGCTCTGCGTCGTTACTGTTTGCGAATGTTACAAAACCAAAGCCCTACGACATCATCAATTAGAAAACACGTCACCAATCAGCAAATTGTAATCGCAATCACGTGCGTCGAGCATGTAATGTTCATAAAAAAGAAAATAAATAAAATTTAGATTTACTCATCATACATACATACATACATATGTATGTATTCATACCGCATATTTTATACACAATTTGAGTTTTTAAGATATTGTTTATCTACTGGCCGGACCCGTGCGCATCTTGCGCAAAAAATAACAAAACACACGTGGCGCCAGTCGGTATGGTTTGTGCTGTCACGCCCATTTTAAAAAACTTATTATTTATTTGGTTTGGTGGAACTTATGGAACTTTAAATGAATTGCCTATATGTTTGACAAAGATATCGCACAAAATGTTTTTATTATACCTATATAGATATAGGTAGGCTTGCCATAATTTTTCCATCGCAATGGCTGACTAAGGGCCTTTTCACATTACTCGGTACGACTTCGGATCGACATTTTTCTCGGTATTTTCATCTTACCGAAACGTGTCGGCGTTGCAGTGTTTTTCACACTTGTGGGAATACTTTCGGCAGAAAATTGGAAAACAAATATCGAAATTAAAAATATAATTTATTAAAATTCAACAAATCACTCAATTATAACAATAATATCTTCCAGCGTAGACGAAGGCATTATAGCTTGCAAAATTAATAGCCGAAACGAGATTTTCACAGACTTTATTCTTCTTCTTTGATTACGCCGCAAAAATGTATGTAGTAATTTCTCAAATTTTACTGACCGGTCTTACCGCGTTGCGGTATACCGAAATTAATCCGCTCCGATTTCATGTATGCAAGACTAATGTGAAAGTCTCAATTGAAATACGTGTGATCGGTAAGCTTTCGGTAAAAACCAAATATGTAGATCCGATACCGCACCGAGTAACGTCAAAGCGCTCTAAAGTGAAATGAAAACAACCTAAAGTTAGAAAACCATAAACTTCATTCAAGTATATTTAGCAGCCTAAAAATTACAAGTTTATATATGTAAATTTATCACACTTAAAAAACAATTCACAATTCACTGATATTTTTTTGTCAAATATGGACAATGAATTTGTCTTTTTATGCTTATTAACTTTATTAGATTCTTCTGTTGATGACTTATCTAAATTATGTTCACGGAAATAGCACCAAAAGCACAAGTATAAATGACAAATAATTGTGACAATTCCAACAAAGATCGTTATATATTGCACTAGAAATTTATTTGGTTTTATTGTCCTAAAATCGTAGTTATTGCATTCGCATGTAAAGTTTTTTATCTGCCACAGGATCGGCGTTAAATGAAACAAGGCTAAAATAAATTACTCAAAAACGTGTTGGAACGCACGTAATTTCGGATAATCAACGTAATTTAAAATGTAGTCTGAATGTGATTTTATGACGCGGAATAAGAGATAGAAAGAAGTTATCGATAATCGCACAAGACTTAAACTTACGCTGTGTTTACACTCGACAAGATTACATATCTAATGTTTATACGGCTTTGAATAAAACGAAATAAAATTTATACAAAATATCATAATAATAATATAATACAATGGCGCTATTATAACTCTGACGAGTTTTATGGCCAAGCTTCTCTCCCAATTCGAGGTGTGCTCCTTTTGTTTTTACCTACCAAATGCGTGGACCTACAGTTTTATGCCGGCTCCGAACGGCGAATGCATTTTTTGTGAGCAGCTTTTTCATGGCAGAAATATACTCGGAGGGTATGCCGCCCACTGCCGAGAGGTGACCGCTGCTCTTAAAAAATCCAATAATTGAATTTTTACTAATTAGAAAATTTTGTTTGGTGTTTGCTCGGACTGGGGTTTGAACCCGAGACCTCTCGCATAGCAGGCGAGAACTCTATCCACTGCACCACAGCGGCCACAAATTATCAATATACACAAAAAAACGTTTCAAAATGCCTGACAAAATTCGTTAGGCGCCTGATTGCCTGACAAAGTATGTAATGCCTGACAATCAGGCCAAATGCCTGACGTATGGCAAGCCTATATATAGGTATGTGCATTATATTTTTATATATTTTACATATCGCACCCTAAATCATAAAGGGGCACAATTCAAAATTTTTCGAAATCGAGTTTTTTTATAAACGGGTATACGGAACATATCTCTGTGAATTGCCAAAAAAAAACTTTTTAATAACTGTCTCTTTCGACCGAAAAATAACCATTATACCTGGCCCTTTGCCATACGATTGCTTGTAATGAAAAAGTTTTTTGGCTCCTGAAAATTTTTGAATTTTGGGTTGTGCCCCTTTATGATTTAGGGTGCGATATATTTTTATGTACATATATGTGGTCCCTGCCGACTTGGGTAATTTTTTTCCACACGTTTGCCTTGGCAAGCAAATCAGTGGCCGAAGCTTAATCGATATATCTGCTACAGTTCCTGAGTTTTGACTTATAAATCTTTGAAAATTTGCCCCTCTTGGCCCCTTTTTTTCAAAATTTCAGTATATTTCCTCATAACGGCATAAGGTCAATGCATGGATGAAATTTCACCAGTCGGGCTTTATTAGTGACGTAATTACACTGGTCGACAAAATTTCAACAAATTTTTGTTACAGAAATAAAATTCTACTTTTCTAAAGGATTTCGGTGCGCCGAATCCGAATCTGAAGTCAGATTTTCTCTAATACGTACAGTTTTTTAGATATTCATGCCCAAAGAGGCGAAAAACACGTTTTTTGCTTATATTCACTCCTCAATATCTTTTAAATTATTTACTTATTTTAAAAATTGATTAAAGATATTGAAAGCTCGGCCTTTTCTCTTGAAGACAACGTTTTAATTTTTCGGATACCTAATTTAGGTATATAGTAATCAGAGTTGTAAAAAGCTGCAATCAATCGTCCCAGCAGTCATTCATTGTTCTACCAGTTTTATTGCAATGAAAATTTATTGCAGTTTTTTGATTGTAAAAATTGCAATTTGAAATAATTTGTGTTCCATAGATTGCAATAAACATTTGTTAAAAATTTTTGATTGTAAAATAACTACAATCAGCAATAATTTACCTTCCATTTATTGCAATAAACGTTTATTGAAATCTTAGGGGATCAAGTTCATTGCAATAAAATTTATTGAAATTTTTTGATTGTACAAATTTTCAATACAATAATTTACAAAAATTTCATTGCAATAAACATTTCTCATAAATCATTTTCATTGTAAAAATTACAATAGCAATAATTGTATTGTAATAAATTTTCATCGTAAATCAAATTTGATTGAAAAATGTTTGATTGCAAGGCTTGCAATAGCAATCATTTTCCTCATAACTTTATACGAATGTATTGGGTATGAGGAAAGGCAAGCGCCTGGGTAATTCGAGTAATACCCGGCATTCATATGACACGGTTTGCCGCGTAATAACCCATTTCCCGGGTACATATGTATGTATGCATGTACGTTAGGGTGTCCTTAAAATTATATTAGCGATTTTCTTCGATCTCACCCCCTACATCGTTAACAGCATGATCAAAGATACCATAAAAAAATGTTGGTCCCGATCGGAGACGGTTAAGGGGTGTCGCAAACATGTCAAAGTTTAGATAACCATATGGGACCACGGGCGACACCCTTTAACCGTCTCCGATCAGGACCAAAATTTATATTTGGTATCCTTGAGTACAAGACTATCGACTTTGGCCATTAGATAAAAAAATTAATTAAATTCTTTGGTCTTTATATGGTAGTCTGAACTTTGACCCATCTGCGACAACCCTTAACCACCTCCGATCGAGATCAAAATTTGCATTTAGTATTTTTGAGTACAGGACAATCGATTTGTGCATTAGATATGCAAAAAATTAAACATAAATTTTTGAGCCTCCATAGAGTTTTCTGGACTTGGGCATCTGTGCGACACCCCTTAACGGTTTTCGATCGGGGCAAAAATTTATATGTGGTATCTTGGACTATATTAGCATTGACCTAGGGGGTGAGGTTGAGAAAATATTCTATGTAACCTAATGTACATATTGGCACACGGTACTGGTAATATTCGCAGTCGTCAATTTGTATAAGGTCTGGATGATAAGATGATGAGAAAGAGGATGAGGGTGCGGATGGGGATAAGTATATATATATTTATGTTAAACAACCATACATACACACATATGTATGACAGTTATGAGATATCCGGTAGTAAATGAAAAAGCAAATGGTACAAAAATAAATACAATCGTCTCTGTGTTTACGTTGAAGGCGAAGGTCGTATCGCAGCTAGAGTTTTTCTCGTACACGTGTTTCAGAGTGCATTGAAAATATCGATTAAAAAAAAAAAAAAAAAAAAAAAATAAAAAATAAAATAAACTGTATGCAGTCAAGCTTCATTATACATAAATATAAAATAACATTGTGTTTAAAATTCTTAAACGTACTATTGATTTTTGTGATGAAGACCAAGTGTCTTCTCCCAAAACTAGAAAAGCTATGGCAGGAGCAGGTTCATCCAGACATAATTACTGGGCTCCTCTTCAAATGCTCAACAATGAAAGTGTGAACAATGTTGTAGACACTGATTTAAATAATCAAGAAAAAGTTTTAGTAGCTAAAAAGCATTTCATTCCACCTATCAAAGTGCTGACACAAAATAGTGCTGCTGTCCAAAAATTAATAGAAGAGAATAATATTACCAACTATGTGGTTAAGAAGATCTCACTTGGATTAAAAATTATTGCCGACACCATTGAAACATCTAATTTGATTAAATCGTTACTAAAACTAAATAATTGTCAATTTTTTTCACACGATTTAAAAGAAAATCGCCCATTTAAAGTGGTATTAGGGGGTCTAGAGAATAGATCATGTGAAGATATCAAAAATGAACTTATTGCTTGTGGTTTTAAATGTCAAGAAGTTAAAGTCGTAACTAGAACGCACAACAACTACACAGATACTATATACATAGTGAGTTTCGATAAAGGATCTATTAAACTTAATGAACTTCGGGCAAAAGTAAAATCGCTCTTTAGAACAATTGTCAAATGGGACTTTCAAAGAAAACCGAAAAACAAACCAGTTCAGTGTCGAAACTGCCAAATGTACGGCCACGGTGAAAAAAATTGCAATGTAATAACAATGTGCGCTAACTGCGCTGGAAAACACAGGTCGTCTGAATGTCAAACTCCAGAAAATGAACGCTGCGCCAACTGCTCCGGTTCTCATAAATCGACTCATTCTGCGTGTCCAAATCGTGAAACGTATATGAAAATAAGAGAGAGAACAAACCTTAAAAGTGGTGGCAAACGTAACATGCCGAAATCAATTAATACATTTGCATATACTGCCAAGTCGTTCCCGTGCCTCCCAGCACACAACAACCAACAACAAGCAGGCAGAGAGAACACTCCAACAGTACCGGTCTGGCCTCACAGTTCGGCTGCTGAGAAGCAAAGAAGTAGCAGTCTATTTACAGAAGAAGAAATAACTTTACTCACTATTGACATAGTTTCTAAGCTTAAACATTGTAAGACCAAAGAGGATCAATTCCATGTTATTGCGCAATTAGCTGTAAAATACTTATATAAAGAGCACTATTAATGTCTCTTTCTTCTATTTATCTCATATTGTGGAACTGTAGAAGTATCCGAAACAAATCTACTGAGCTATTTGATTTTTTAGTAAGAAATAAAGTCGACATCTGCTTGCTTACGGAAACTTGGCTTAACAGTAGTGTTAAGCTTTCTCACTCCCACTTTCATGTAGTGAGAAAAGATCGTGAAACACGTAGTGGTGGAGGTGTAGCTATTATAATACGTAAATCAATTTCATTTGTCATTGTTCCTAAGATCTACACTTCAGTGATTGAAAATATCGGCATAGACATTTTGGTAAACAATAATACTTACTTAAGGCTCCACAGTGTTTACTTCCCTGGCGGGCCAAGGTCAAATGACATGGGCCGGAAATTTAAATCTGATTTGAGAAAATTATTTTGCCAAAATACTAAGTTTGTTGTCTGTGGCGATTTTAATAGTAGACACCGAGATTGGGGATGTTTAAGGGCTAATGCTTGGGGTAATCTGTTGCGCGAAACTTGTGATTCTCTGCCTCCAACTATTCTGTACTCGCAAAATCCCTCGTACATACCAGCATCAGCAAGATCGAACCCTTCAAACCTAGACTTAATCATATCAAATTCACCTGAATTTATCACTCAGCCCAGAGTAGCTAACAGTTTAAGCTCCGATCACCTTCCAGTCACTTTTAAAATTGATGCTAGTGTGCCTTTGTATCCACCCTTACGGTTTGATTTTAAAAATGCCAATTGGAACTTATACAAAAAAACGTTGCATCATTCGCTGAAGAATGCACCGATGGATTTAGAAACTATAACTGATAAATCCCAAGTGGATGAAAATGTAGCCTTTCTGTCAAAGGCAGTTTTGAGTGCAGCGAGAATGGCTGTTCCCAAAATACCCGTGAAAAAATTTCATACAAACTTGCCACCGCATATCTTGCAATTAATCAAAACGAGAAATTATTATCGTCGTCAATGGGGCCGATATCGTTCTCCATCAGACTATGTAATAATGAAAAGATATATTGCTTTAATTAATTCCGAAATTACACTACACAAAAACAAGATGTGGTCTGAAAAACTGAGCAATCTTGAGAATAGATCAAAACCCTTTTGGAATTTGTGTAAAATTCTTAGGAAGAAACATGAAAGAATTCCGCAAATTACTTCAGAAAATTGCACACTTTATACAAATGAAAGCAAAGTTGAACTATTCTCCAAAAATTTCTGTGATTATCACAACATTTCAGATAATTTAGGTATGCAATCTAATAATCATATAGTGGATACTACTATTGTACATTTTGATAATTTAAAAATTCCTACGCCATGTACCTTCTTCGTTGACCTTGAAACTGTGTCCCTACTTATATCAGAATTACGAATCAGAAAAGCTTCGGGCATAGATGATATCACAAACAGCATGATTGTACACTTCCCGGAAAGTGCGACCAAGTATCTGGTTCACTTAATTAATTCTTGCTTGAAAATCCAATACTTTCCAGACACTTGGAAAGTAGCTGTCGTAATTCCAATTCATAAAGCAGGAAAAGACAAAACCCTGGCTACAAGTTATCGTCCAATCAGTTTATTAAGCAGCCTAAGCAAAATCTTAGAAAAAGTCCTTCAGCGAAAAATTTGGAAGAGTTTTTAGTGCTTAGCACGAAATTTTTATTTTTTAATTCAATTTTTAATTGTTGGGGTAAGTGGAAAAAAATTCAAGAACTATTTACAGCGAAGGCGAGTCCATTCCAACTTCAGCCGCAATGACCCAACGGATAAACACACTCAGCCATTGAGACTCTGTGCAAGCTGTTGGATTTTCCCCACTTTTGCCTTTTTCATTTTCAACATTAACGTTAGTGTGTATATGCTTTTGCATATATTCTCCACAAACGTGCTGAATTTTTGTTGTAGGCAGTTCGCAATTTGGAATTTTTTAGACGCAAAAGAAATTATACCAAATGAGCAATTCGGGTTTCGCAAATTTCACAGCACTACTCACCAAATTAAGAGACTTCATAAACACATTAAATCTAATTTCATAGCAAATAGATCCACCGCACTTGTATCTTTAGATATAGAAAAGGCCTTTGATACAGTGTGGCATAACGGATTAGTTTTCAAATTGATAGATTACAGTTTTCCACCATATTTAATAAAAATTATTAAAAGTTTTTTAAGTGATCGCCTTTTTTGTGTTAACATTGGTAACGAATATAGCGATTTAAATTTAGTAGCCGCGGGGGTACCGCAGGGTTCAGTCATTGGTCCTTTGCTTTATATCATCTACTGTGCAGATATACCTAAATCTAATGATTGCAATTATGCTATGTACGCTGACGATATTGCCATTTTCAATTCACATGAGTTCGGGCAACTATCTGTTACGTATTTACAGTCTGCTTTAAATTTGATCATTGAATATTTTCACAAATGGAAAATCAAAGTAAACGTAGGGAAAACGCAAGCTCTCTTTTTCACAAGAAAAAGAAACTCTTGCTTTTATCCTAATTCTAGTTTACGTATCTGCAACAGTATAGTCCAATGGTCCACCAATATTAAATATCTGGGGATCGTACTTGACCCGAAGTTACTTTTCAGAGATCACATTCACCACATAATCACCAAATTTAACATAGCTCTTAAACTACTGTATCCACTAATAAACAGGAAATCTAAACTCAGTAATGATAATAAAATTACAATTGCAAAAGTCATATTTCAATCCATAATATTATATGGAAGTCCTGTCTGGGGTACTTGTGCCAAAACTCATATTATGAAATTACAGATTCGACAGAATAAATTATTAAAAATGATGCTTGATTTGCCCTGGCATTTTTCAACTGCAGATCTGCATAGTCAAAATCAAATGGCTCTTCTTTCGAGCCGTATTGATAATATCACTAATAAATTTAAGCGGCTTTGTGAAATATCGACAAATCCATTAATTAGTAGTTTATATGAATAGCCATACAAATCAAACATATAGTCAGCTATGTATTGACTAGCATCTATTCTCAATCACCATTGAATATTGTAATGTACAAAGGTTTTTTTCTAACTTCTCAAAATATTCCTAGTTATATTTTTTTTCCTTTAACCTCATTTATTCTAATTAACACAAATTATCTTTTACACAATACATACATAATAATCTAGTTGTAAGGTTTATCAGTAACCATATCTTCTTGAAATGTAATATATTTTAAATAAAGAAATAAATAAATAAATAAATAAAATAAATATATATTAGATAGGGTCGAAAAAAAAGGTGTTAAAGTCCGCCCCTAAATTTGAAGCTTATGTTGAGAGGGTTAAGGGACACAAAAAAAAATTTTGTTTAATCCCACGAAATACCGCCAAAATAGTTTTTTTCCTGTAACTTTGTTATTTATCATCCGATTTTTAAAATTGATACGTTATTATTTTCGTATTTTGAAGCTCTACACTCTAATGTCCTTTTGAGCTCTGAAGTCGTTTTCACATAGTTGGGTCAGCTAACTTATTTGAATGTCCACGATAAGTTTTGCCAAATGAAAGTGCTTCAAAATTCATGACAATGTTACCTTGAAACGGTTTTACTAAATTAATAAACAAAGAAGTTACGTCACGACGAATATTTAACGTAGCTATTATTTAACTAATTTTTTTTAAGCAATTCAGTATATGTAAAGCTGTAAAAGTCCGGCCCTAAATTTGAAGCTTATATTGAGAAGATTAAAGGCAAAATTTGTATTTTTTTCTGATCCCGCGAAATACCGCGGAAATAGTTTTTTTTTATTGTAACTTTGTTATTTGACTTCAGAGTTCAAAAGGACATTAGAAGGAAGTCTAGAGCTTCGAAATACGAAAATAATGACGTATCAATTTTAAAAATCGGATGCTAAATAACAAAGTTACAAGAAAAAACAATTTCGGCGGTATTTCGCGGGATCAAAAAAAAAATTTTGTTTTTGTCCCTTAACCCTCTCAACATAAGCTTCAAATTTAGGGGCGGACTTTTACAACTTTTTTATTTCGTATGGGGACCAACCCAGTCTAATATATATCCTTATCCCCATCCGCACCCTCAACCTCTTTCTCATCATCCTATCATCCAGACTTTATACAAATTGAAGACTGCAAATATTATCAGTACCGTGTGCCCGGCACCAGCCAATATGTACACAACTACATACATTTGTATGTACCCGGGACATGGGTTATTACGCGGCTAAGCGTGTGATATAAATGCCCGGTATTACTCGAATTACCCAGGCGCTTGCCTTTCATCAGACCCAATGCATACGTATAAAGTTATGAGGAAAATGATTGCTATTGCAAGCCTTGCAATCAAACATTTTTCAATCA
This sequence comes from Urophora cardui, assembly GCA_960531455.1. Taxonomy (NCBI): domain Eukaryota; kingdom Metazoa; phylum Arthropoda; class Insecta; order Diptera; family Tephritidae; genus Urophora; species Urophora cardui. The sequence continues at coordinate 92,104,900 of OY482673.1, read as the reverse complement.
AATTTGATTTACGATGAAAATTTATTACAATACAATTATTGCTATTGTAATTTTTACAATGAAAATGATTTACGTTTGAACTTTATTGCAATGAAAAATTTTGTAAATTATTGTAATGAAATGATTTACGAGAAAAGTGTATTGCAATGAAATTTTCTTAAATTATTGTAATTGTAATTTTTACAATTAAAATGATTTACGGTGAAAGCTGATTGCAATGAAACTTTTGGAAATTATTGCAATTCTAATTTCTGAAATCAAAATGATTCATGGTGAAGGTCGATTGCAATAACATACTTCTAAATTTTTTAAATTTTTATTTTTGCAATCAAAAAATTTGCTAGCAATAATATACACTTTTTATGATTGCAATACAATCTGATTGCAGCTTTTTACAGCTCTGATAGTAATATATGTTTTTGCACAATAAGGTATTTGTCGTCGAAAACAACGGCAGCATTTGTAGCATGTTATAGGCGCAATCAAATTTTGTAGTTGCTTAGCAGAATAATTTTTTTTACGAAGCCACTTACATACGTCCATAATATAATAAACTGCCTAAAATCGTGCTTCAAAATTTTTAATTATTTTTGTATGGAGAAAATATTGCAAAACTAATGAAGTTTAATATGCAATATTGCAAATTGCAAGAAAGATATCTGAAATATTAAAACGGTTTCTTCAAGAGAAATCTCAGCGTTTTCAATAACTTTAATCAATTTTTAAAATAAGTAAGTAATTTAAAAGATATTGAGGACTGAATATATATATTCAGATTCGGATTCAGCGCACCGAAATCCTTTAGAAAAGTAGAATTTTATTTCTGTAACAAAAACTTGTCGACCAGTGTTACCTATCATGTTTTACATGTTTTTCAAAATACATATATATGCCTTATTTTCAACCCCACAACCTTCTCTGTACCCATTTAAAAATATGTTTACCAAATTTCATTAAAATATTTCTATTTTTGCGCCAGTTAGATTATGTACGGCCGGCCGTTCAATCAATTTTTTTCATCCTGATCGTTTTGATTTATGTAAGTCCATATCTATCTCAATTATTTTATGGTCTACCGTTATTTGATCAAAAGTATAAATACATATCGTCGCTATAGAAGAAAAAAGACGAAAGTGTTTTGTTGAGGAAGAAAGACGCAAACTTTTTTATTTTCAAAGAAAGACGCATTAAAAATATATTTTCGAAAGAAGATTCTTTATTTTTTTTTTTTTTTGATAACGAAGAAAGACGTTTTTTAATTTTTACTATAAAGAAAGACGCATTCAAATATTTATTAGGAAAGAAAGACGTATTCGATTTTTGTTTTTTCTTCGTCAATATTAATGCTAATGCGTCTTTCTTCGCAGTTAATAATGCAAAAATGCGTATTTTTTCGTCGAAATATTTTATAATGCGTCTCTGTTCGTCTTCCGGAGCGACGATATACATATATTGTACTACGTATAGCTGTGTATAAATAAGCAGATCCCATACTGAAAAAACCCCATTCAGCGTAAGTATGAATATACACGTGTTCGCCTAAAATAATGTGAAGTTTACATATGTACAAACATACAGCTGAAGCTTATAAAAAAAGCGTTTTAAAATATACACGACTGTTCAACTGGAGCGACATCTACATTTGAAATTTGTATTTAACTCTGCACTCTTGTTAGAATAAAATAATTCTGAAGGCATAGTTTTAGGCGCAAATCTTTTAGTTTAAATTTAAATATTTTATTTTTGCAAAATACTATTAAAAAAAGTACCACGCCCAATAAAACACCGTTTCACATTCATAGCTAATTTATACCTTTAAAACGTGATGTAGATATCGTCGTACCATACGAAAACAAGCGTACGTTTTTTTGGCTGACGTAAAGTAACAAATTCGACTTTTGGCTGACGAAAACTATCAATTTCGTTTAAACAATAACAATTTTAAGTTAAAAAAGAGTATATAATTACTGCTACTTTTTGTCGGCCAAAAGTGAAATGTGCTACTTTTCGTCAGCCTAAAGTCAAATGTGTTACTTTTTGTACAGAATTTTTAAATTGGTAGCTTTCGCCAGAAATTTTAAATGTGCTAATTTTCGTATGGTACGACAATATATAAAAATCAAGCCTATTTCTTTGTCGCCGGCTTTCGCCCAAACGCGTGGAGGGATTTTGACAAAATTTACACACCACAGCCATCAGTCATCGACTAACACTCGCAGTGAGCGCACGTCGTTTATTTCACATAGTTTATACCATGTCTCCACATAACGTGGAGACGGGTTATTTAGCGAGATGTTTCGCTAGATGTTTCGTTGCGAATCAAGTTATGTGGAGACGGGCTTTTAACGTTCTGAGCTAAATTCACCACAACACGTGGTTTTCTTGCGCTATAAGCCAATTTAATAATTTCAGTCTTTCTGTTATATTTTATTTTTGAAAAAAAAAAAAAAAAAAAACATATATAAGTGTCATAATTCAGCACAATGCCCCACGGGCCTCACATCCGGGGGACAATCGGTTTGCTTTGCTTGCCGAGTCTCCGAAAGCAAAAAAACGCAAACAACCACAAATAGTTGTCTAGTCTTGTCCAGACATGCAGAAAGATAAACTCCTTAAAGCAAAAGAAATACCCGGAATCTGTGAGATATCTTGCAAACTCTACCAATCTCTAAATTACGTTAAAGGTATGATATACGCACTTTGTCTGAACAACATACCTGAAAAGGAGATTATTGAAGAACTAAGCCCACTAAAAGTAACTAATGTGTACGAATTCTTAAAAAAATTATGGAACCGCAAAACCTAGTGGAGCAGTATTATTGACTTTTGAATTATTTGATCTGCCTTCAAAAATAGACATTACATTACAGTTTAAGTTCGTAAGTACATACCAAACCCAATTAGATGTAAGACCTGTCAGTACCTACGATATACCCCTAAACACTGAAAAGGTGTCGCCCTATGTGTTAACTGTGGACTTCCCCCTCACGTGCCAACGCAATTTTCAAAGCAACCTACAATTGGAAACACTGCTCTTTTCTCATCTCTTTTTGAATCCACGAAAACCAAAACCGCAAAAGCAGTGCAGTGAAATAATGGCCGCGGAAATAACGCGGTGTATTATTATTGGAAAAAGCAGGCGAAAAATTGGAATACAAAATTGCGCGATTTTTAATTCAAATTTTTGGTTTTCTTAAATATTATTATTTATTATTATTTCATTTTATTTCAATCTATGAACCAAGTTCTTACAGATTACGCTGAAACTAGGATACCTAAATTAAATTATATTAAATTATATAATATACATATTTGAGAATTAGATGTATATAATTACATTTAATAAGCTTCGGCAAGAATATTTTTTATATAATTTTTACCAAGCACAAAATCAATTTCATACTTATTAGCGAGGCTATTGAATTCTGCCAAAGCTCTGTTTATTGGAGAGTTTAACGCATAATTAGAACGGCAATACCGGACATTAAACAATGAAGTGTGCCGAAGTACTCTGGCGGTACATTAAAGTTGATTAAACCTAGCAGATGAGGACAATCAATATTACCCACGATGATATCGGTAATAAAAGATAGCGAAAGTAATTTCCTTCTATTTTCTAATGATTTAAGATCAATTAGCCTGCAACGAGCTTCATATGATGGAATGTATTATTACTGGAAAAAAGCGCCGCAGGCGAGAAATTGCCCTTAAAATTTGAGCACAAATTTTTGTGTGGAAAAACTAAGCACACATTGACCACAAATTAATGAGGTAGTCAAATTGCACAGTGGGCTTCGTCTTATATACTTCACCTCCATATATACATATGTATGTATGTATGTATGTTAGAGCGGGTCCATTTGTATGGGAGTGAAAAAAGTGAAAAATCGCATACGCGGATAATGTTTTAAGGACTATTCTAACTAACTTTGCCAAAGAAACCATGGGTCTTAAACCAATTCTTAGTCCGCGGGTTTTAAGCCGAAGTTTTTTTGACAGGTAAAAAAAAAATTTGTATTTCGCAGGCAGAAAAAAATGATTCGAACTTCTTACCAAGAAGCCAGGATATACTTTTCCGAAGGACTTTGATGTGCTGAATCCGAATCTGAAGTCAAAATTACCAAATTCGAAATAGTTTTCGAGATATCTTGACCTAAAAATGCAAGTGCAAAAAGTGCAATTTTCTTAAGATTTTGGAGTTAGGGCCAGCCGAAAGTTATGATTTCATTTAAAGTCTACGACCATTATCTTAACAAATAGGCTTTGCACTTTCAAATGCCGTTAACCTTGTTACCGTGTCTTTTTTGGTCTCCGAGATATCGCTGTTTTAAAATCTGCATACTTTTCAGTGCGTACACAATGTATTTTTTTCTTTAAAATACTTGCATTTCTTTGCTGTCATTTTTAACATGTTGCTGTTTCTTCTACCTTGTCAAACTACGGCTCCACCAATATACCAAACATCCAACAGCCGCACTATTTCTCCGCATTCAACGGTTGTGTCGTGCTCACCGGCTCCAACATTTTAGAATACATCCACCAGGTTGCGATAATTCACAGGTTTTCGATTTTGTTGCATTCACCGGTCCCACCAATTGCGATAATTTAATGGTTTTCGATTTTGTTGCATTTACCGATTCCACGAATTATGAGTACTTCCATCAATTGCGATAATTCACCAGTTTCATCATTTTTGTTGCAATCACCGGTTCCACCAAATATGATCACTTCCACCAATTGAGATAATTCACGGGTTTATCGTTTTTTGTTCCATTCACCGGTTCCACCAATAATCAGCACCTCCGCCAATAGCGATAATTCGCCGGTTTCATCGTTTTTGTAGCATTAACCGGTTCCACCATTTATGAGCACTTGAACCAATTGCGATTTCACCGGTTTCATCATTTTTGTTGCATTCACCGGTTCCGCCATATATGATCACTTCCACCAATAGCGATAATTCACGGGTTCGTCGCTTTTGTTGCGTTCTTCGGTTTCACTAATAATGAGTACTTCCACCAATAGCAACAGTCACCGGTTCCACCAATTATGACCAATTCCACCAATAGCGATAATTTACCGGTTTTATCGATTTTGTTGAATTCACCGCTACAACCAATTGCGATAGTTCGCCGGTTTCATCGTTTTTTGTTGCAGTCACCAGATCCACCAATTATGGTCAAGAAACAGCAACACGTTAAAAATGACAGCAAAGAAATGCAAGTATTTTAAAGAAAACAAGTAAGGAAGCCTAAGTTCGAGTGGAATCGAACATTAGATACTCAGCTGTATGCTTTCATTGTTTGTTTGCGTTTGATGGAAACACGGCGTATTTTATATAAAGCGAGTGCCGCATAAAGTAGGCGTAGCCACGCCCATTTTCAACATTTATATCAGTCATCCAACTACGCATTTGAATATTATTCTTTGTGCAAAATTTCATTCCTTTTTGACTTCTCCTTACAGAGATGTCACGTTAAAAATTCCCAAAGGGTGTTCCAGAAATATCTTTGTTAAAAAGTAGGCGTGGTCATAACCGATTTCACTAAATTTTTGCGTTTCTATTAACACAAGTTATAAAAGTGTATAAACCAAGTTTCGTTATAATATCTCAATTATTTGTCGAGTTATAGGCTAAGAAATCTCGTATATTCCTTTGTCTAAAAAGAGGTGGTGCCACGCCCATCTTCCAAAATTTTTATATTTTTTGTTTCCGGTCTATTGTGGAACTCATGCCACAAAATTTCAATGAATTATCTCTATATTTGACAAAGATATCGCTTAAAATGTTTTTATTAGGCCACTTTATAATACACATATATAAAAGTGGGCGTGGCCGTCAACCGATTTTGGAAATTCTTCGTCCAAACATTTGCCTAAGTAAGTATATCACGTGTACGGAATTTCATCGATATATCTTCAACGGTTTCTGAGTTATGACTAATAAAACTTTCAATGTTTGCCCCTTAATAAGTGGGCGTGGCACCGCCCATTTTCCAAAATGTTTGTGTTTTTTGTTTTATATCCATAGTTGGACTCATGCGACAAAATTTCAATGATAGATCTTTATATTTGACAGAGATATGGCTTAAAATGTTTTTATTAGGTCACTTTGTAATATACATATATGAAAGTGGGCGTGGCCGTCAACCGATTTTAACTATTTTCCGTCCAAACGTTTGCCTAAGTAAGTAAATCACGCGTACCAAATTTCATCGATATATCTTCAATGTTTTCTGAGTTATGACATATAAAACTTTCCATGTTTGACCCTTAATAAGTGGGCGTGGCACCGCCCATTTTCCAAAATTTCATAAAATTTCTTTCTAGGGGCCTGAGCTCAACACGTGGGTAAAATTTCATCGCTCCAGCTATATTGGTGACTGAGATACCAAATTTCCGATTTTTTCTATATAGGAAAAGTGGGCGTGGTCATGCTCCGATTTCGTCCGTTTTCAATACCAATCGTCCCAGTCTCGATACCAACTTGCATTTCAAATTTCATCAAAATATCTCAATTTTTGAGCGAGTTAGAGTGTTTACAGACGGACGGCCATGGCTCAATCGATTTCTCTTTTCACCCTGATCATTTTGATATATATAAGTCTATATCTATCTCGATTATTTCATTCTGTTACAATCCACCGTTATGTGATTAAAACTATAATACTCTGTGTACTAGTACAGCTGAGTATAAAAATACATTGTGTTTGCACTGAAAAGTATGCAGATTTTAAAACAGCGATATCCCGGAGACCAAAAAAGACACGTTAACAAGGTCACCGGGATTTGAAAGTGCAAAGCCTATTTGTTAAGATAATGGTCGTAGACTTTAAATGAAATATAACTTTCGGCTGGCCCTAACTGCAAAATTTGAAGAAAATTGCACTTTTTGCACTTGCATTTTTAGGTCAAGTTATCTCGAAACCTATTTCGAATTTGGTCATTTTGACTTCAGATTCGGATTCAGCACATCAAAATCCTGCGGAAAGTATATCCTGGCTTCTTGGTAAGAAGTTCGAATCATTTTTGTCTGCCTACGAAATACAAAATTTTTTTTTACCTGACAAAAAAACTTCGGCTTAAAACCCGCGGACTAAGAATTGGTTTAAGATCCATGGTCTCTTTGGCAAAGTTGCTTAGAATAGTCTATAGAACATTATCCGCGTATGCGATTTTATCGAAAAATAATCAACCCTACCTAATGTATGTATGTATGTATGTATCGATGCCTATCTCTGCACTTTTTTCGCAAATTTTTTTTTTCACAGGTTCTGAGCACATTTAATCACAAATTAACTGCATACTTAAAATTTTCCTAGGCTAAGGGCCGTTTACTCAACCTCTGATTAACGCCAACCGGAGGATAAAGGCCCGGTTAAGTTGTGGACTGTATTATCGACCACATGATAAATTTATGGTTTGATGAAGTCGATAATGATGTTTAACCGGACTTTAACCATGGTTAGCGTTAATCAGGGGTTGAATAAACGGCCCTAAGCCTGAATGGATGCGGAACGTTCACCTGGACCCCGCACACTTGTTAAAAAAAAAAGCCCTTAACATTTGAGCACAAATTTTTTTAATTGTGGAAAAACTAAGCACACATTGAGCACAAATTAATGAGATAGTCAAATTGCAAATTGCACGGTGGGCTTCGTGTTATATACTCGACCTCCATATATACATATATGCACTGAGAGAAAAAAAATATATGGAGGTGTCAAAAAAATTGTTTCCCTATTTTGAACACTACTTTCTTTGTTTTGAGTAAATTTTCTCTAAAACATATTAAAAGTATTATAAAATATTGTTCTTTACATGCGTTACCATGGTTTCATATACTTGTTTTAAAAAAATTCATACATGAAAATAAAGAAAAATTCTTTAAGCGCCATTCCATTCCCAACTTGGCCTTGTTTTGAAAACTTGATTTCTTTAATTTTGAGAAATTTAATTCCCATAGAGAAATAAATCCCCATGGTAACGAATTTGTTTGAATGTTTTTTTATGTTTCTTCCACATTGTTTTTTTTTTTTTTTGGATATATTTTTTTATTGTATCATTCTTTGGGAATATAAAAATTTTTATTAAATCTTAACCTAGAATACAACTCGTTATTCATTGCCACTGCTTCAAATAACATTTGGATGAAAAGCAATTTTATTTAATATAAAATAAATACTTGTGAAGACAAATCTGTAGTAGTATACTTGTGTATTTTTTGGCTTTACTTATAGTATGTATGTACGTAATTTCATTTTTATACTCAGCTGTACTAGTACACAGAGTATTATAGTTTTAATCACATAACGGTGGATTGTAACATAATGAAATAATCGATATAGATATAGACTTATATATATCAAAATGATCAGGGTGAAAAGAGAAGTCGATTGAGCCATGTCCGTCTGTCCGTCCGTCTGTAAACACTCTAACTCGCGCAAAAATTGAGATGTTTTGATGAAATTTGGAATCCAAGTTGGTATCGAGACCGGGACGGTTGGTATTGAAAATGGGCGAAATCGGACCATGACCCCGCCCACTTTTCCTATATAGAAAAAATCGGAAATTTGGTATCTCAGTCACTAATACAGCTGTAGCTATGAAATTTTACCCACGTGTTGAGCTCGGGCCCCTATGAAGAAAGAGTCAAACATTGAAAGTTTTATATGTCATAACTCAGAAACCGTTGAAGATATATCAATGAAATTTGGTACGCGTGATTTACATACTTACGCAAACGTTTGGACGGAAAATTGTTAAAATCGGTTGACGGCCACGCCCACTTTTATATATGTGTATTATAAAGGGACCTAATAAAAACATTTTAAGCGATATCTCTGTCAAATATAAAGATCTATCACTGAAATTTTGTGGCATGAGTCCAACTACGGACATAAAACAAAAAACACAAAAATTTTGGAAAATGGGCGGTGCCACGCCCACTTATTAAGGGGAAAACATTGAAAGTTTTATGAGTCATAACTCAGAGGCCATTGAAGATATATCAATGAAATTTAGTACGCGTGATATACTTAGGCAAATGTTTGGACGAAAAATTTCCAAAATCGGTTGACGACCACGCCCACTTTTATATGTGGGTCTTATAAAGTGACCTAATAAAAACATTTTAAGCGATATCTCTGTCAAATATAAAGATATATCATTAAAATTTTATGGCAAGAGTCTAACTACCCCGCAAACAATTTTACCAGACAATTTCTGATTCAGACAATTCTGAAAATATTCTGAGTAAAAATTTGAGTATTTGGACAAGTCTTTCCGATTTCTTAGGTATTTCTATCAGAAATGTCTGGGGAAATAAATTTTTTTCTCATCCGACAAATCTTATAGATATCGGACCGATTTCGTACAGATATTTCAAAATATTTTAAATTGTTTTCCTACCAGAAAATTTCTATTTGTCATCACTTCAATTTTGAAAAAAAAATTTTGTAAGCTGAGCTCATCTGCTGGAAATATATGTAAGTAATAACAATTGTTGTGTAAGAAAATAAAGAAAATTGCAGTAAAATTTTGCTCACACATAGGTTTTCTCAATTTCCAGAAAACGGCACAACAATTTGAATTACTAAAACAATTCAAATCCAAAACCTTGGCCATACGATGCTGTCCTTTATCAACCCTACGAAGAAGTTCAAATCCTGCTACCCGAAAAAGCCAGTTGCTTGTCCGTTAAAACCTTCCTGAAAATGTGCAAACTCCTATTTGAAGTGCGTGTGTGTGCCAATGCTGAATTCATGTCACCCAATGGCTGCATGAAAAAATTGCCATACTTGCGTGCAGGTAATTTCAGTTTGGCCGAGTTCGAACCGATTGGGGCATTTGTCGAAAATAAAGGTGCAGCATTGGGTCAATGGCGAAGCGTGTGAGAAGCATTTTAAATATAATAGATCTTAGACTAAGTACCGATGTATACATACATACATATATATTAGACTGACCACAAATGCAAAAGTGCTGAGTTTTTTTTGCTCCCCGTGCATTTTCTGATAGCTTGACAATAGAAAATAAGATCTGCATAAAAATCTGACCATCGGTAGTGGGAAATAGCCACGTGCATTTGACCTAAAGTTCAAAAATTGACCTAAAAATTATGCATTGCTTTCAGCGTTGCCACTTTGGTTACTTTTTACCAAAATTGGTTACCATATTTTCGTTTGGTTACGTGGTGACTTTCGGCCGATTTTGGTTACCATCAAGGTCCATGAATTGAGTGAGTACATCATGGTTACATTCAACTTTTAGGAATAGGCTTTTAATTTTTCCAAATTATAAAATATGTTTTTTCCAAATTGTTTTGTTGTATTTTTTTTTTATCAAATTCCAAATAATTTATTGTTGGGGGTAAATGGAAAAAATTAGCTGTTTCACGAAAATCAATAAAGCAAAAGTGGGAAAAATTCAACAGCTTTGACAGAGCTTGTAAAAGCTTTCGAATATTGCGGCTGAAGATGGAATGTATCACGGGTTCGATCCCCGTGAGGAGCATCCACTTCCGAAAAGGGTGCTGGTTTCTCGTGAAATAGCTATACTCAACCTTTGTTGGAAATAGTTGTTGAAATTTTTCCATTTACCCCCAAAAATAAAAAATTAAATTAAATAATTTTCATGCTAAGCATTAAAAAGCTTTTAAGTCCAAATAATTTATTTGACAGGAGCCAGCGACCACATTAGAAATAAATCTATTCTGGCGAATTTTCGTTGGCCGATTTTCGTCAGCTGTTCATTCTCATGTCTGGCCGTGTTTCTAAATGTTGATAGAACGCTACGATCGGGCGATATTTCGCTCGACGTTGGTTCTGCTTAAGGCATAAAGATGTAAAACAATTGATATATTTTAGTTTTTTAACCGTATATATTGTTTTGCTTCCAAATAAATAGCCCTACGTTAATGGGACATATCGCTAGCTTAGAGTGCAAATTGTGTAAGTCCTTTAGCGAAACTTTGTAGGAGAAAAAAACAAAAAATAAAAAAGATTTCGAAATGAAAAAATTTCTGTTCATGTAAATATTTTGGACTTACAGTATTTTCTTCGCTTTTTGGACTTACACAATTTGCCTATCACTGAATAACAACGAGTAGAAATATAACAAGTGTCACAGACTTGTTTAGCGTGGTGCGTATTTGATTTCTCTAGCATTCTACATAAAAATACACTTTATTTTATAAAAGTGGACTTATTCAGTTTGCACTCTAAGCTAGCGATATGCCTATATTATTAATTTTGGTTACCTGTTTCTAGTTTTGGTTACTTTTAATTTGTATTTTGGTAAATTTAAAATTTTTTAAGTGGCAACGCTGATTGCTTTAGAGACCAATATCTCTTTAAACAATGATTTTTGGAGAAATAATGTAATAATCATTTTTATACTAAATGAAACTGGGAACATATTCTCCATTTGATAGTTATACCTACCGTTATCCTTTCAGGACATATTGAGTCCTTAAAATGAAATTTAATTTTTTTTGTTTGTTAAAAAGGCAAAAATAAATATTAAAAAAATAGAGAATTGTATAAACTATACATCATTTAAAAGGTTATTTAAAGTAGTTTTACACATCATAAATTTTTTTTGATTTACATGCACTATTATAGTCAAGAAAATGATTTAAAATAAGCAAGTCGCATTTTTTCAAACTAGTAGGATTTGCAATAAAAAAAAAATGTGGTATATTTTCATATTTCAGCTCATTCAACAGTTTGTTGAACTTTCTTTAAAGTGAACTTGTAGCGGTAGTGCTCATAAGTGTGTTATATACAGTTCAAAGAAGTTTTTTTCAATTTTTTTTTTAACTATTATTGTAATGGCATTAAGATCCACATGCATTCCCTTAATTGGTAATTATTTAATAATATCTTACGAGCTAAGTGCTATGTAAGGCTTTTCTATTGTATAATGTAAGAGTATCTTTTTTAAACACAGGCTTGAAAAAAACTCTTTGAATGGAAATATGCTTCCAAGCAGAAGAAATCGTTAAGCTATTTATTTTATTTGATTCGTGATGAACATTAAACGGCAAAAGAAAGCATTCCTATTTTGTCCAATAGATTAATTGAGGTCTATACGAAATTCGGAATTCCGACCAAAAGAAAAAATGGAATAGAGAAAATGATTAAAAGGCGTTTAAATCAAAACAACAAAATTATTAAATTGAAATGTGGTAAGGCAAAAAAACATTTTACTGACTCTCTGGACGTGTTATTTGACATATCTCATGCAAATGCCATCAAAACATTGCAAAATAATAAAAATACGAGCCATAAACTTTTTAAACGAACATCGCGTATCAATAAAAGCTGTGCGCTCAAAATTGGCTTTAGAAATTGAAGAATACATTTCTTCTGCTTGGAAGCATATTTCCATTCAAAGTTTTTTTTCAAGCCTGTGTTTAAAAAAGATACTCTTACATTATACAATAGAAAAGCCTTACATAGCACTTAGCTCGTAAGATCTTATTAAATAATTACCAATTAAGGGAATGCATCTGGATCTTAATGCCATTACAATAATAGTTTTAAAAAAATTTGAAAAAAACTTTTTTGAACTGAATATAACACACTTATGAGCACTACCGCTACAAGTTCACTTTAAAGAAAGTTCAACAAACTATTGAATGAGCTGAAATATGAAACTATACCACATTTTTTTTTTTATTGCAAAGCCTAATACGATATTTTCAGTTTGGTAAAAAAAAAAAGTTTGAAAAAATGCGACTTGCTTATTTTAAATAATTTTCTTGACTATAATAGTGCATGTAAATCAAAAAAAAATTTATGATGTGTAAAACTACTTTAAATAACCTATTAAATGATGTATAGGTCATACAATTCTCTATTTTTTAAATATTTATTTTTGCGTTTTTAACAAACAAAAAAATTTAAATTTCACTTTAAGGACTCAATATGTCCTGAAAGGATAACGGTAGGTATAACTATCAAATGGAGAATATGTTCCCAGTTTCATTTAGTATAAAAATGATTATTACATTATTTCTCCAAAAATCATTGTTTAAAGAGATATTGGTCTCTAAAGCAATGTATAATTTTTAGGTCAATTTTTGAACTTTAGTTCAAATGCGCGTGGCTATTTCCCACTACTGATGGTCAGATTTTTATGCAGATCTTATTTTCTATTGTCAAGCTATCAGAAAATGCGCGGGGAGCGAAAAAATTCAATACTTTTGCAAATCCCATATGTTTTGTGGTTAGTCTAATATATATGTATTTATATATATCTATGCAAATTAATTTTTATATAATAAATAATTACAAATTAATTAATTTGCCACTACATGTATGTACATATATGCATGCAAATTCTTGAAATATCTGTAAGATATCCATCAGATTCTTCTTCAAATAAATCAGAAATTCTCACGATTTTTCTTCAGATATCTGTTAGATATCGATCAGATTCGTCGGCAAATATATAAGAATTCTGCACGATTTTCTTCAGATATATGTAAGATATCCATCAGATTCGTTGGAAAACAAAGAATTTCCCCCCATTGTTCGTTCAGAAATCTGTTAGATATCTGTACGAATCGTGGGTAAAAAATAAAGAATTTCCCAAGACATGTCTGTAAGAATTCCTGTCAATGTCTTCATACATTTCTCTTGAAGAAGTCGTACAGAAAACTTATTGATTTCGGAGTTTTTTGCCGACAATCTGATAGAAATCTAACAGATTTCGGGTAAAATTGTTAGCTGGGTACGAACATAAAACAAAAACCGTAAAAATTTTGCAAAAGGGCGTGGCACCGCCTCTTTTTAGAGGCAGGAATATACGAGATTCCTTAGCCTATAACTCGACAAATAATTTTTATATAATGAAGGAACTTGGTGTGTACACTTTTATTACTTGTGGTAATACATGTTCAAAATTTTAGAGAAATCGGTTTGACTGCCACGCCCACTTTTATATATGGGAACTATAAAGGGGCCTAATAAAAACATTTTAAGCGATATCTCTGTCAAATATAAAGATAATTCATTGAAATTTTGTGGCATGAGTTCTACAATAGACCGGAAACAAAAAATAGAAAAATTTTGGAAAATGGGCGTGGCACTGCCCCTTTTTAGACAAAGGAATCTACGAGATTTCGGAGCCCATAACTCGACAAATAATTGAGATATTATGATGAAACTTGGTTCATACACTTTTATAACTTGTATTAATAGACACGCAAAAATTTATTGAAATCTGTTTATGACCACGCCTACTTTTTAGCAAAGATATTTCTGGAACACGCTTTGGAAATTTGTAACGTGACATCTTTGTAACTGGAAGTCATAAAGGAATGAAATTTTGCACAAAGAATAATAGTCATATGCTTAGTTGGATGACTGATAAAAATTTTGAAAATGGGCGTGGCTACGCCCACTTTATGCAGCACTAACTTTATATAAAATCCATCAAACGCAAACAAACAATGAAAGCATACAGCTGAGTATCTAATGTTCGATTCCACTCGAACTTAGGCTTCCTTACTTGTTTTATATTCGGCTTTATGTTTTTCATATTCATTACATATTATGTATTTATGCCGTCGGAATGGATTGGAATTCCAATCAGCTGGTTGTATAGTATTAAAATTTCGACCGACTTGAGGACAGCATCATCGAGGAAACAATTGTGTGTTGTAAAAGTAAATGCTGTTGCAGTTTACGGATTGGAAGGAATTCCAATAAGCTGCATGTACGAAATTGGGAGTTTTTACGGCCTAATGGGATAGGATCGTACGGAACACTCATGTATTAGTAAAGGCTGTTGCAGCTTTCGGAATGGAAGGAATTGCAGTAAGTTGCATTTTTTTAATTTGGAGGTTGTACGGCCTAATGGGATAGGCTCCTCGAAGTTTTAATTTTAGTGGCCTTGGTCACAATTAAGCAGAATATCCTTTCTTTTTAACCGCCTAGGATACCTCTGTTCTAATAAATTCTTAGCCAATATATTTGGATGGTTGACTAGCCTGCTTGTGTAATTAGATTGTATTTTTGTTATTTCTTCACTCACGGTGTTAATCTTTAGGTCGCTATGGATAGCGGAATTTTTGCAGTCGTTAGCGTTTTTGATTGCAGTCGTTGGATTCTTTCTAAGGTGGATTTGGATGCTGAACCCCAAAGTTGCATCCCATATATCCAAGATGGTTTAATCACCATGTTAAATAATAGTAATTTGTTCTCCAAGCCCAATTTAAATTTTGGACAAATTATCTATTGTAATTTTGTTATTTTCAACTTAGATTGAACTATTTTGTTATCAATGTGATTTTTCCATGTCAATCTTCTATCTAGTGTGATACCAAGGTATGTTACGAAGTCTTTCTGAGATATCGTTTCACCATTTATTGTAACTGAAGGGCATGTGTCTCTTTTTATCGTAAAAGTTACTTGGATGCATTTGGATTGATTAACTTTAATTCTCCAGGTCGAAAGGCACTCATCTAGTTTTTAGATGGCGATGTAGTCGACTAGTAGCCACGATGGGATTTCAATGGACGCTTAGAATTATTGTGTCAACCCGCAAAAGTTGATGTTAGAAGATTTTCGTTTGTTGGCAGATCACTTGTAAAAATTAAGTATCGAATGGGACCTAAAACGCTTCCTTGTGGGACTCCTGCAGATATATGTATAGTAACTTCCTGTGATATAGCTTTTTTGCCTTACTCGGAATTTTCTTTCAGTTAGAAAGCATTCTAGAATCGCGCAAATGTTATATGGAAGTGTGCGTCTTAGTTTGTAGAATAGCCCTTCCAGCAATACTTTATCGAAGGCCTGTGCCACATCTAAGAATACTGTAGTGCAATATCATTTGGTTTCAAAAGCGGATCGTATTTTTTATACGATTCTATGCACTTGCTCTATCGTACCATATTTCTCTCTAAAGCCAAATTGGTGACTTGGTATGGTCCCATGCAATTCCAAGATGGGCTGCATTTTTCTCAGCAACAATTTTTCAAATATTTTGGAAAAAATTGAGATTAGGCTTATTGGTCAATAAGAGCTCACCACTGTCGGGTTTTTGCCTGGTTTGGGAATCATTATTATTTCGGATAATTTCTACGTTTCAAGTGGCATAGGTTTAGGAGAGTAATAACTTAGTTCCAACTGGACGGAGCTGTTTCATCATTTCGCCCGTTATCCCGTCATACCCAGGTGCCTTGTTTTTCTGAATGTCATTAGAAATAACATTGATCAAGTCGTTTATATGGAATCGAACGGCAACTGCTGGTAAGGGCGAAACAGTTTCAAGGGGGATGTTGATGCCTTGATTAGAGGTAAATACAGTTGAAAGATGACTTGCAAATGCGATTCCTTTCTCTTGGTCGCTTCGAGCAAAGTCACCATTATGCAACCGGAATGGAGGGTCCTGCAGGACGGGCCTTTTTTTTTAAGTGCGCGCCACAGGGAGTATTCTGTTGCAGGTGTGGCTGATAGTGATATCAATCTATTTTGAAAATTTGTTTCCCTGCTAGTCTCCAATAGTTCTTGAATTTAATTCGTATTTTAGAGATGGAGAACGGAGCCTTTGCCAGTCTCTCCTATGTTTTCTTTTCTTCAAAACTATGTTCGTGATGGCTTCCCCCTTCAGGAAATTAGGATTTTGGGCACATGTTCTATTCAGGGTTTGAAAAACTGCCAGCAAAACAGCAACAGTCTCAAAAAATAAGCTGCTCCTGTTCTGTGAAAGTTGTCATTATTTTTTTAGAACTTTTGAATTTTGATTTCCTTTTAAAATATCTACATTCGAAGCACAGAGCATTCGAATCATTTTTTTTTTGTTTCTCTGTGCTGTTGCTTTGCTGTGTAATTTCAAACAGTTCAGTTAACAGCAAAGCACACATAAACAAAAATTTCAATTTTCAGTACGGCTTTTTGAAATTTTTTTTTTTGTACATTATAATTTCGATTGTATTCCCAGAAGTAAAAAAAACTTGTAAAAACTCGAAATTATATTTGCCTTTTGTTGTTGTTTTGCTGTGCTGTAAAAATTTCCACAGTACAGCAATAGTCGACAGTAATTTTTGGAAATTGAAGGCTGAATAGTTACAGTACAATAGAATTTTTTATTTTTTTTTACTTTTCTTGCGCTGTTCATTTTTTAATTTTGAAATGAAAATGAAATCAAAGTAAATGAAAAATAAAGTTGAAAGTAATTTCAAACCCTGGTTCTATTAATCCGTGAGTTCTTTGCTGCTCTTGCTGCCATTTGGAGATCGTTAGTGAAACCGATAATCGCACTGTTCACCTCGCCAGGTGACATGAGGCTTGTATTTAAGTTAATATGGGAACTTATGTATTTTTTGTACTTCAGCCAGTTAGTATATTTACGAGGGCTGCTCGATATATTTTTAGCCTAATAATGAAAATGCGAATATTAATCATCAAAAATGGTTTTATTGGTTTTCAAAGTATTCTACAGCATGACTTATATACTTTTGCATGCGCTCAATCCAATTGTCGAAGCACTTTTTCCACTCCGATTGAGACAACTCCAAAACATGGTTTTTGAACGCTGAACAGCATTTTCTGGCGACGAAAATCGTTGACCACGTATTTTTTTTCTTGATGAGCGGGAATAATGAGAAGTCATTGGGTGCCAAGTCAGGGCTGTACGGCGGATGACCCATCAATTCGACGTTTTTGCCGCCCAAAAAGGCGTTGGTTTGAGCCGATGTGTGAGAACTCGCATTGTCATGATGAACAATGATTCGTCTTCTCTTGTTCGTTTTTCGAATTTCTCCGAAGACTTCAGGCAAACAAATTGTGGTGTACCAGTCAGAATTGACCGTCTTCCGTTGCTCAAGCGGAACAGAAGCCACATGACCATGGTCGATTGTTGTTGTGTTTCGGACGCCTTTTGAAGCACCGCGATCGTATTTTTGCAACATTTCTTTGCACCAATCGACACGAGCCTTTTTTTGAGCGACAGTCAAATTGTGAGGGATCCAACGTGAACAAACCTTTTTTACGGCCAGGTGTTTATGCAATATCGAATGTAAGCTAGTAGGAGAAATGTCCAAGGACGTCTCTATCTCACGGTATGTCACATGACGATCTTGCATTATGAGTTCAAGCACGGCATCAATGTTTTCTGGCTCAACGGCTGTTTTTGGACGACCTTCGCGGAATTGGTATTTGAGTGAGCGTCGCCCACCATTGAATTCATTATACCAATTTTTCACAATGCCATAGGATGGTGGTTCACCGCCATACAAAAATTTAAATTCATCAATGCACTCTTGTCATGATAATCCACACAATCCTTGGAGGTATGTAAATCCCCACATATAACACAAACACTAGGCAAGGTGCAGTATCGCTTAGTGTGCCCAAACTCCTGACAGTTGTTGCATTGTACAGGTCCCACCCGTTTGTGTGGTTCTTTCACAGTGATACGACGGTGCAGAAGGTACCGCAGGTTGTATATGGGATATACATCTCCCTTCGTTAAGAGTTGGAACTCTGGATCTATTTCTACTCGAAATATTGGCTGTGGTACGTTCGATTTATTTTTTATATTATGTACATATCGTACTTTAAACCCTTTCTCTTTTAGAGCATTCTCAATTTCTGTGGGACTTACGGAACTTTCTATTCCTTTTAACACAACTGACAAGCCGCGGCTACTTTTCAGCTGCAATGTATAGAAAGACTTTTGGTTTTTTTTCAAAGTCGTTAATTACTTTACGGAAGTATTCCTCACCGTACGTTTGGATTTTTACTTCCTGTATATTTCCCTTTTTAAGGGGTACAATGTGGAAATTCTTTTCCCCTATCAATACTATCAATTTGTTAACAAGTATGCCAGAACTTGGTTCTCTTAGGTAGATTGGTGGAGGTTTGGATTTTTTTGCGGTATTTCAGTAGTCTTAATAATAATAATAATACCCAACGGTTTACCCTCCATATCCCGCCCGACCGACGCGAGGGGAGCCAATCCGCATGACGCACGGATATGTTTTTTTTGTTTTTTTTTTTTTTTGTGCCGAGTCGTACAGGAAGGGGTTTGTTAGGTGTCGAGATCTAAAACTATTCAGCTACAGAACAAAATTCATCAGCTGATTGTATATCATTTATTAAGTGAGGCTAGAACTATTTTTTTTATAATAAAAAGCGAGTCTGAAGTGTCAAACGTGCTGGAGTGATTATTAAAGTCATGGCATAAGCGGCGGAATGGTTCATTTAATTCGAAATTTGTTTTGCAAGGTTTCACAAATAGTGGCTTGAAATGCCTCGATACTCTACATGGAACGTTAAAATATAACTCACTTAGAAGGCATGGGCTATTTATAAGTCCAGTGATTAATTTAACCATAAAAACTATACCAAGCGTCTCTCTACGACTAGAAAGTGAAGGCAAATTAATGAGTTTTAAACGAGAAGTGTAAGGTGGAAGAATGTAATCTGAGTCCCAACGAAAGTTCCGCAAAGCAAAAAGCAGGAACTGCTTTTGGACAGATTCTATTTTATCTGAAAAACACTGGTAGTGGGGATTCCAAATAATAGATGCGTATTCCAAGATAGGTCTAACTAAGCTTGTAAATAGAGCTTTTGTGACGTAAGGATCATTGAACTCCTTAGACCATCGCTTTATAAATGCAAAGACAGCTTTAGCTTTGTTGACAGTGGAGTTTATATGGAGGTTAAAGGTGAGTTTGGAGTCCATTGTGACGCCAAGATCGATAAAATTAGTTACCTGATCTAGATTATGCTGTGATATTTTATAAGAAGCTGGTTGTACTGTTCTACGAGAAAAGCACATAACTTATCATCAATTTGGGGAAGGAGGCTAAATTTGGTATTGGCTGGTGCTACTTGTGGTACATCATTTGGTGTGTAGTGCATGTAGAATAAGAGTACATAGATACGTACATAAATATAGCATAGAATAAAAATGCATTGATATACATACATACATACATAAGTACACAAATATATTTCTAGATATACATATCTACATATGTATATATTCATAATAACAGCACACAGTACACAAATATATTTCTTGATATACATATCTACATATGTACATATTCATAATATCAGCACTTCTTTACAAAATGCAAAACAACCAAAAAGACAAGACACTAGCTTATCGCATTACACATGTCGCCTTCACGGCACAAGCGAACGACAGCAAGAGGTGTTATGTGACATGGGCTAATGATCGCTGGCTTGGTTACAGACATAAGTACTTGGCTATTTATTAAGTGCTATGTGACGTGGGTCAACGATCGTCGGGAATTTGTTTTGATTGAAAAAATCATTTTTGTTATTGACGACAAATTTATGACAAAGAATTTTAGAGAAAATGCAATAAATTAAAGTCAGCAATTTTATTAAAGTATGTGTATGTGTATATCTTTTGTTATTTAGTTTGTAAGCCGAATTTTAGTATATAAGCAAGTACAAATTTTTAAATAAACTAGAATCTAAGCTGAGCCTTTAGCATTCTCATTTACATGGAGCGCTTGTCGCTACAGTTCTAGGCGTGCTACGCATAAATAGCAAATCCTTCTCTTTCCTGAATGAATATTGCGATCCTTGGAATGGATACGCATATACACTTCAGTGTTATTGGACTTTTGAATCCAGATCTAATCCTAACCAGGACACTTCTTGTGCGTTAGAATCGGTAAAGATGTAATCCATCGCATTCCTTATATTCAATATTCCAAATAAGGATTACATTTTTACCCAACATGGCGATCCTGCCAAAATTTTAAAAGGACCACAATTTTTATTCTGACTAAGTCTGACTAATTCGCTATCTTAGACGATTTACTTACTACAAGCATGGTAGAGGAATATGTACCCCAAGCGGTACAAGAAATAAAAGCACCAATATACATACCATCACCAATACTAATAAAAAAACTCAGGGCGCTATTAGGCGACGGGGAGAAGACGCATTAACTTACGAATAGAGCAACAACAAAAAAGTAGAACTGCACAAATGGGGAAACAACAGTCTAAAAACGAAAACATCGTCGTGGAAAATCTGAATAATGCCCAGGCGCAGAGCACAGTTGGAAATACATTAATTTATATTATCTTATTTGTCGTAATAATACTTATTATTTTTAAAATTAATGAATATTATAAAAAATATGTTAAAAAGCAAATAAGAAAGAGTACCGATATACTGAATAAAGTTTAAACAATAATTTTTATTTTTTTTCATACATTCCTCATGACCATTACCAAACTAGTTGCGATTTTAAGAAATTTAAAGAAGTCTCCAAATAGGACATACTCGGAAGAATTCATAAACAAAACTTTACGGGAAATTGCCCAAATAGAACTACAGGTGAGACATTTGAATTCACCAGAAGATTTAATTCAATTTTCACTTATTACAAACAATATAAAGAAATACTTAAAACCGAATACCACCATGGCATCTTTCGATATATCTACAGCCGCAAAAATCATTCCCGAATTTGATAGGAATAAAACAAAACTTACAAATTTTTTAGGTATGATAGAATTCTATGCATCCACATTACCAGCTAATGCACAAGTTACCTTAGTAAAATTTGTATTAGCCACAAAATTATCAGATACAGTCAAAAATAGGATACTGGTAGATACAAAACCAGAAAATATCCAACAGCTCAAAGATATCCTATCTAAAAATTTTAAACCATTAAAAAACCAGAGTCATATTCACTCTGAATTAGCTAAAGCATTTCAAGGCAATTTCAGCGTTGAGAAATATGCCTCAAGGATTGAAAACTTGATAGCTCAATTGAACGAAATGCAAATAGCAGAGAATAGCGAGACGAATAGATCAATCGTAGTTAAACTCAATGACCAACTAGGCTTAAACTCCTTTAAAAATGGATTAAATAATCCAATAAAAACCTCAGTAATAACTGCAAAACCTAATTCTTTTAAAGATGCAGTAAATCTAGCCATTGAAATACAAAAAAGCTTAGCACCAATGAGATACAACAGAGACACGCACGACTCAAATAACATGAGCGGCAACCGACAAAATAACTGGAATCGCCAAAGTAATAATGGCAACAAACAAAATTATAATTACTCAAATAACAGTAAGGGTGAAAATAATAGTTGGAACCGTCGAAAAGGAAACCAACAATATACTAACAAAAATAATTCGTCATATAATAATAATAGTAATCGTAATAATAATAATAATAATTCGTCACACAATAACCATCGTAGTAACTATTCTAATACTCAAAAGAATAATTCCTACAATGAGCAGAAAAACCAGGGAAACTAAAAACCCCCCGGATTCTTAATTCCTGTAGCACTAATGAAAGAAACTCTAACTTCATTAAAATAAGAATAAACGATAGCATTGTTACGCTACTTGTTGACTCCGGGGCAGACCTTTCAATACTAAAAGAAAATGCTGTCAATAAAAATAAAATTCATTTCAGCAAAACACAAACATTCTCAGGTGTAACTAATACCAATTTTGAAAGTTTAGGATCCATTAACGCTCAACTAAAGTTACAAGACCAAATTCTATATCACACATTCCATCTAATAAGAAAGACTTTAAATTTAAAAACCGATGGAATTCTAGGTCGAGACTTTCTTTTAAAACATAGGTGCAAAATAGATTTTGAGACATTGACCTTAGAGATAAATACACCAGAAGACAAAACGGTATTACCACTATATACTAGTATAAAATCTGAAAATAAACAAGCAAAAATGCTCCAAGTTTTGAATAACAGATTTGATGACATAAAATACAGACTCAAAATCGGCAATACCGATAAAGACACGAAGAATAAAATCCTTCAAATATGCGAAGAATTTCAAAAAGTTTTTCATCATGAACAGGAGAAATTGTCTACAACTAACTTCTACGTACAGACCATTTCATCAATTAACGATACACCTGTCTACATAAGAAACTATAGAATTCCAAAAATTCAACAAGACGAGATAGACAAGCAAGTCATAGAATTACTAAAAAACGATATAATTGAACCATCAACGAGTCCATATAATTCACCTATTTTATTGGTACCAAAGAAAAAAGGTAGCAAAGACCAGTGGCGACTAGTAGCAGATTTTAGAACACTAAATAAAAAAATAGTAGATGACAAATTTCCTATCACTAGGATAGAAGACGTATTAGACAAATTATCGAAGGCAAGATTTTTCTCAACTCTTGACATGACAAGCTCTTTTCATCAGATCCCTCTACATAAAAATTGTCGTCAACTAACGGCATTTTCAACCAAATCAGGTCATTACCAATTTAAAAGGTTACCATTTGGACTAAAAATATCGACAAATAGTTTTCAAAGAATGCTTACATTAGCTTTAAATGGCTTAGAAGATGCAGCCTTCATATATGTAGATGATATAATTATATTCGGATCAGATTTAGAAACCCATAATAAAAACTTAACCAAAGTTTTTGAACGTCTTAAAGAATACAACCTAATAGGCGAATTCTGTAACTCCGTCTCATCTCAAGTCACAAAATTTGAGATTTGAGACATGAGACATTTTTAGTGACTTGAGCCATTTTTGGTATTCTGTAAGCCACAGTCACTAAAAATTTCACCAAAGACTGTGGTGAAAATGTACTGAGACTGTTTGAGATAACAAAATAATTTAACGAATATTCACTAATCGATTACATACGAAAATAGGTTTTGGAAATGAATTTATGAGCAATATATTGCATTAAAAAAAAAGCGTATCATTACTACTTATCACTTATAAAAATAGTTATGAATATAATGTTTTATGCGTGTTTTATCTGAACCGATTCGCAAAAAGTCATGTAACGTAAAACATTGAAATATCGATAAATATCGTATCACATCACTATTTACACTTGATCGAAATGGCGGAAAAAAGTAAGTCAGCAAAACCAGCAAAATTTTATTATTTTGCTAATTTCATACAAATAAACTTGTTTTATTGCAGAAAATAGCAAGCGAACAAGCAAAGAGCAAACAAATTGTAAGTTTTTATAAATTTTGACGCTTTATTTAGTTCACCTCAATGTTTTCTTTATTTTGTGACCTCCTCGCCACCAGGTCACTTATTAGTGACGTATTTTTTGAGACTTGAGACGTGAGCTCGCTTACGGAATACCAAATTGTCTCAAAATCAATCTCACCACGAAAAAGTCTCCAAAAGTCTCTATTAGTGACTTGAGACAGCTTACAGAATACTAGTATAAAACTAAATGCTGAAAAGTGTAACTTTCTTAAAACAGAAGTAGTATATCTTGGTCACTTAATAACTTCTGAAGGGTTAAAAACAGATCCAGCAAAACATGAGGTGATAAGAAACTATCCAACACCTAAAAATGCAGACGAAACGCGTAGATTTGTAGCATTTTGCAACTATTACAGACGCTTCATCGAGAATTTCGCACAAATTGCCAGACCTTTGAACGCATTACTTTCAAAAAGTAAAATTTTTGATTGGGACAAAGACTGCGATACCGCATTTGAAACACTTAAACATAAACTAATATCACCACCAGTACTAAGATATCCAGATTTTAACAGAACTTTTATATTAACCACAGACGCATCAAATTATGCTCTGGGAGCAGTTCTCTCACAAGGTGAGATAGGAAAAGATAGACCGATAGCCTTTGCAAGTAGAACACTGAATAAATATGAAATGAATAAACCAGTTATAGAAAAAGAACTATTAGGTATTTATTGGGGTATAAATTATTTTAGACCTTACCTATTTGGTAAGAAATTTATAATTGTCACTGATCACAGACCACTAGTAAGCCTTTTTACACATAGAGACCCATCATCTAAACTTACTAGGATCACATTAAATTTAATGGAATATGATTTTGAGATAATTTTTAAACAAGGAAAAATGAATACGAATGCAGATGCACTTTCTAGATTGCAGCTAGATGCAAATAAATTAAAGGAGATGATACCAAAAGATATAAATGTCTTGACCAGACAAATGACAAAGAAAGCTAATCCAGAAAAGACTGGAATAAGACAGCAAGCCACACCAACCTATGAGCCTCGCAACCTCTATATTTGGGACGCTATATCGCTGTCAGATATTTACAAAGTATGGAAATTAAAATTTAGAGGAGTAAACACAACGCATAATGATATAAGCGTGCTAGATGATAAATCTAGGAATACAACAATTGTCGAATTCAGCATTAACCCACCATCAGACATTAAATTGATTCTGAGGAAGCTGTTCGAACATGCACAAGAGGCCAATATAAATATGATGGCACTCGAGATTAATAGTGAGATTTTCAAACAATTTGAAATCAATCACTTTAAAAAGGTTTTTAATGAATTACAAAAGGGAAAAATAAATCCTTTGAAAGTTATATTATACAAATCTCCTCAAGAAATTAAAGATATTAATGAACAAAATGAATTAATAAAATTATTCCATGACACAGAATACGGAGGTCATTGTGGTATTAAAAGATGTATTAATAAATTAAAACAGAAATACGTGTGGAAAAATATGCATAAAATGGTCAAAGCATATATTAATAAGTGTGAAAAATGTGCCACTAGTAAGATTACAAGGCACACAAAAGAAATTTTTGTAGAAACTGATACACCCAATTCATCATTTGAGACTTTAACAATTGATACTATAGGTCCACTCAGGCCATCAAATTATTATCGATATATCCTCACAGCACAATGTGATCTCACAAAATTCATAATAACGATTCCATTAGAATCTAAAAATGCTGTAACGGTAGCAAAAGCAATTGTAGAACAAATAATATTAAAATACGGTCACTTCAAATGTCTCAGAACTGACAAAGGTACGGAATATACTAATGAATTACTATGCAACATATGCAAATTATTAAAAATAAAAAAGCAAGTATCTGCTCCATTTCACCACGAAACGTTAGGATCTATAGAGAGAAACCACAGAGTTCTAAATGAATATCTAATTAGTTTGGACTACCAAGAGGAATGGCATGAATTATTACCTTACTACACATATTGTTATAACTCAACACCACATACGACAACCAATTATAGTCCATTTGAATTAATATATGGCAAGTTATGTACTCTACCTAACGAAGTAATGGAAAATGATCAAAACATTGTTTCTATAGACAATTGTGTTAATGAACTGAAACTAAAGTTAAGATATGCACAAAGCAAAGCAAAAGGTATGTTAATAAATGCAAAGAAACAACAAACAAATGCACAAAAGAAATATAATGTTGCAAATTTTAAAACAAATGATTATGTTTATATTAAAGTAGGCAATAAGAAAAAATTAGATAAACCTTACAAGGGACCTTTCAAGATAATTAAACAAAAGGGTCCAAATAGCTTTTTAAAAATAAACAACAAACTAACTAAAATACATAATAACAATTTAATTAAATGTAAAAGTTATGATAAGAAATAATCAATTTATAAACACACAAATTTGTAGAATTATTCTAAGGAACAATTCTAAAATTTTTTTCTTAAGGGGTAGGATGTAGTGCATGTAGAATAAGAGTACATAGATACGTACATAAATATAGCATAGAATAAAAATGCATTGATATACATACATATATACATAAGTACACAAATATATTTCTAGATATACATATCTACATATGTATATATTCATAATAACAGCACACAGTACACAAATATATTTCTTGATATACATATCTACATATGTACATATTCATAATATCAGCACTTCTTTACAAAATGCAAAACAACCAAAAAGACAAGACACTAGCTTATCGCATTACACATGTCGCCTTCACGGCACAAGCGAACGACAGCAAGAGGTGTTATGTGACATGGGCTAATGATCGCTGGCTTGGTTACAGACATAAGTACTTGGCTATTTATTAAGTGCTATGTGACGTGGGTCAACGATCGTCGGGAATTTGTTTTGATTGAAAAAATCATTTTTGTTATTGACGACAAATTTATGACAAAGCATTTTAGAGAAAATGCAATAAATTAAAGTCAGCAATTTTATTAAAGTATGTGTATGTGTATATCTTTTGTTATTTAGTTTGTAAGCCGAATTTTAGTATATAAGCAAGTACAAATTTTTAAATAAACTAGAATCTAAGCTGAGCCTTTAGCATTCTCATTTACATGGAGCGCTTGTCGCTACAGTTCTAGGCGTGCTACGCATAAATAGCAAATCCTTCTCTTTCCTGAATGAATATTGCGATCCTTGGAATGGATACGCATATACACTTCAGTGTTATTGGACTTTTGAATCCAGATCTAATCCTAACCAGGACACTTCTTGTGCGTTAGAATCGGTAAAGATGTAATCCATCGCATTCCTTATATTCAATATTCCAAATAAGGATTACATTTTTACCCAACAGGTGGTTCTTTCACCGTGGAATTTTTTAAAAGCTTATTTGGTTTACCACTTTTCTCCGGGACCACTTTCTTTTTACTAATATATAGCGGTCCATTCCGGTCTGAACCTTTTCGCCCACTTTTTGCATTTCACTACTCGAGTTAGATGCAGCTGTTGTGCTCTTTGAATTCCCTAAGGATAGGAATGGAGGAAATTGCGGAATATTTCCTGGAATAGCGGGTGAGCAGGATCGTGCTCTTTTATCGTCTGTTTTATCTTTACGCACGTTTATGTTGGTTTCATTGGTACTGCACCTCAATGTGAATTTTATTTTATTATATTTTATTTTAATCTATTTTATTTTTATTTTATTTACTTTATTTTATTTTACTTTATTTTATTTTATTTTACTTTATTTTTATTTATTTAATTTAATTTAATTTAATTTAATTTAATTTAATTTAATTTAATTTAATTTAATTTAATTTAATTTAATTTTATTTATTTATTTCTTTTTATTTGTATTTTATTTATATATGTATATATCTGTGGTCACAAGCAATAACCGCTTAAGTCGACTTAGGAAGATTTCGAGTTATATATATGTACCACGTTATTCTCCTGTTAAAACTCTATATTTCTGTAAAACCAGCCCGCTTATAACTTAATTCAATCAAAAGATATAAGCAAAAACATTTAGGCTTAACTTAAAATAGAGGTATATTAAACTTGCTATAACAGCTAAAGTGGATGTATATACTTAATCAAATTTCATCATGACATTAACTTTTATTTACAAAATTTGATGGTAACATTGTGGATGGCTCACTTATTTTACGTCCATAGTTTTTAGTCGACTTTTATGATTTGTTAAGAAACGCTTTCGAATATAAAAATCAATTTATCTCGAAATCGCATTTTTCGACTTAAGCGATTATTGCAAATTGCCACAGATATATTCTGTCACAAATGGTAGCGCTGTCAAAGCAATTCCATACGAGCGGAATGGAATCGGACTCAAAATGGTAAGAAATTGTTACCACTTATTGACGTGGTCACATAATTTTCCTGCTGCTAGAATACGAGAAGGGTGTTCAAAGATCAAGACTCTTCATTTTAGCGGTAAAGTAAATTATGTTACCACGCGGAATAAGGCCGTTAGAGGATTTCAAATATGTACTGATATTTTGATGTAAATAGAAATAAAACACAACAGCGACACCGCACAGTGGTTCGGCCCCATACATTTTGCGGAAAAAAATAGAAGGAGTGGTCCTAGGCCATTGAAATTTTGCACAGAGGTTATATGTGAGCTTATTAAGAAAATTTCAAAAAATGGTTGAAATCGGTCAATCCCTAGAGGTACCTCCCTTGGACGTATAAAAAAATGATTTAAATACAAATTTTAGTTTCACCTAAAAAAAATTAAGATATCTTCACGAAACTTGGTACATGAGTTACCCTCATTAAAGGCATTGACAGAACCAAAAATTTTTGAAATCGGCCACTCCCTAGGGGTACCTCCCCTGGACCCATAGTAAAAATTTTTAAACAAAAATTTTAATTTCAGCTCAAAAAAGTAAGATATCTTCACGAAACTTGACCCATAATTTACTGTCATGAAAGATATCGACAATACCAAATATAGGCGTGATTGGCAAACAACCACGCCCACTTTTCCTACACCTTTTATTCAAAAACAAATGAAGATATACATTTTCAGTAACTGAAAAGAGCCCTTGTAAAAATTTGATGTACTTAATGATTATATTTATAATACATATAATCGAAAATATAACTATGTATATATGGAAAGAAAAAAAAAAAACAAATATAAGAAAAATGTTTAATGATTTAGCATATCCTTGACAACAGGATCCAATTCCACACACTTTTTGTTGGGTTGTCGTCTTATGGACTTTTTTAATGATCAGAACATGTCAGTAATCGATTAATAACATCTGTATTGGTAGAAATTCTATCACTTTCCTTGAAAACATAAGCCTAGAAATCATAAGCCCCATTTACTAGTAAGGATTAACTCAGAACATGATAAGGAGTTCAACTTTTCTGCTGAGAAAGTATCAATAAGTCTTCTTGTTGTGTGATCAAGTAAACTTTGCAAATTAACAGCAGCATATGTTTCTGTTATTACAATTTCGTCGGGATAACATTTTTTTTTTTCATCTAATACCTTAAAATAAGCTGGTAAAATGTTTAAACTGCTATTGTTGTTTGCAAACCGCAATGTTATGACGAATGTGTTTATCGTTATTTTTGTTTGCATTACCATTGATTCTAACAAATTAGGTGTGTAATTTACCAATCTGCATTTTTATCTAATCCTCTCTGTGCCTTTATATTCGTAAACAAAAAAATGTCACATAAGATGTAAACGTTAATATATACGCATGAGCATGCTACATTTTGTCAAATTAATCAAAATTTGATGGGACTTTCGACATTTAAATCAAGTTTACATCGATTGGGGAAAATATGGGAAAAAATTTTTAACAGAAATCGATAGAAGACATTCCAAACATTCATTTTATTACAGTTAGCGAGTGTAGCACGCTGTAGCACACAAACTTTTTGTCCATCGAAGTTAGAAAAGGTAGCATTTATGAAGTACCATTTTCGCTGGCCTATATTTTTTTTAATATTTGGTCGATTGCACTGATTTTTTCTTTAATTAGTCAAGGAAGTGCTATATTTTCTTTCAAACTCACAACAGGGACAATATAGATATAAGTTATAAGGAAAGTTTATAACTGAAGTTAGCAAAAATTTCAAGCAGTTTTTGTTGAATAAAATTTTTCTGACTTCTGATACCATTATTTTGTAAAAAAAAATCAATTTTTTCCAAAGTACTCATGAATTGTTCATATTTGGACATTTTTTTTATAAAACTACATCATTAGAATCTGAAAATTAGGTATTGAAAAAAATGAATTTTTTCCGCGGCTGAACCACTGTGCACCGCCGTAAATTCGTGAATTTCAGCGTTGCGTGGGTGAAATCCTTTTTGATTTCATACAATGAATCAATTTTATTTCTGATTTCGTTTCATCCAAATCCAGAAAAGAATAAAAAATCGCGCAATTTTTAATTCCACTTTTTCTTTTTATACTCAGCTGTACTAGTACACAGAGTATTATAGTTTTAATCACATAACGGTGGATTGTAACAGAATGAAATAATCGAGATAGATATGGACTTATATATATCAAAATGATCAGGGTGAAAAGAGAAATCGATTGAGCCATTTCCGTCCGTCCGTCCGTCCGTCTGTCCGTCCGTCCGTCTGTCCGTCTGTAAATATTCTAACTCGCGCAAAAATTGAGATATTTTGATGAAATTTGGAATGCAAGTTGGTATCGAGACTGGGACGGTTGGTATTGAAAATGGGCGAAATCGGACCATGACCACGCCCACTTTTCCTATATAGAATAAATCGGAAATTTGGTATCTCAGTCACTAATATAGCTGGAGCGATGAAATTTTACCCACGTGTTGAGCTCAGGCCCCTGGGAAGAAATTTTATGAAATTTTGGAAAATGGGCAGTGCCACGCCCACTTATTAAGAGTCAAACATGGAAAGTTTTATATGTCATAACTCAGAAACCATTGAAGATATATCGATGAAATTTGGTACGCGTGATATACTTACTTAGGCAAATGTTTGGACTGAAAATAGTTAAAATCGGTTGACGGCCACGCCCACTTTTATATATGTGTATTATAAAGTGGCCTAATAAAAACATTTTAAGCCATATCTGTCAAATATAAAGATCTATCATTGAAATTTTGTCGCATGAGTCCTACTATGCACATAAAACAAAAAACACAAAAATTTTGGAAAATGGGCGGTGCCACGCCCACTTATTAAGGGCCAAACATTGAAAGTTTTATGAGTCATAACTCAGAAACCGTTGAAGATATATCGATGAAATTTGGTACGCGTGATATACTTACTTAGGCAAATGTTTGGACGAAAAATTTCCAAAATCGGTTGACGGCCACGCCCACTTTTATATATGTGTATTATAAAGTGGCCTAATAAAAACATTTTAAGCGATATCTCTGTCAAATATAAAGATATGTCATTGAAGTTTTATAGCAGAAGTCCAACTGCGGACATAAAACGAAAAACGCAAAAATTTTGGAAAATGGGCGTGGCACCGCCTCTTTTTAGAAACAGGAATATACGAGATTTCTGAGCCCATAAATCGACAAATAATTTATATATAATGACGAAACTTGGTGTGTACACTTTTATTACTTGTGGTAATACATGTTCAAAATTTTAGCGAAATCGGTTTGACGACCACGCCCACTTTTATACATGGGAACTATAAAGTGGCCTAATAAAAACATTTTAAGCGATATCTTTGTCAAATATAGAGATAATTCATAGAAATTTTGTGGCATGAGTTCCACAATAGACCGGAAACAAAAAATAGAATAATTTTAGACAAAGGAATCTACGAGATTTCGGAGCCCATAACTCGACAAATAATTGAGATATTATGATGAAACTTGGTTTATACATTTTTATAACTTGTGTTAATAGACACGCAAAAATTTATTGAAATCGGTTATGACCACGCCTACTTTTAACAAAGATATTTCTGGAACACCCTTTGGGAATTTGTAACGTGACTTCTTTGTAAGTAGAAGTCAAAAAGGAATGAAATTTTGCACAAAGAATAATATTCATATGTTTAGTTGGATGACTGATAAAAATGTTGAAAATGGGCGTGGCTACGCCTACTTTATGCGGCACTCGCTTTATATAAAATACGCCGTGTTTCCATCAAACGCAAACAAACACTGAAAACATACAGCTGAGTATCTAATGTTCGATTCCACTCGAACTTAGGCTTCCTTACTTGTTTTTTTAAATATGGTGTATTATTATCGGAAAAAGCGCCGCAGCTTAAATTGGCATAAAAAATCGCGTGATTTTAATTAAAATTTTTTGATTCTTTCAATTTTTTTTTAATTTCCTTCTAATTATTCAAATACTCAATCAAAATAAACAAAGCTTTTGCGGAGCTTTTTTCACTAATACAAAAATTAAAAAAAATAAAACCCGTCTGCGGGCTTAATTGCCCTTTCGAAAGGGAAATAAAGCCAACATCGCAGAATAGGGCGCGCGGGCGTTCTTTCCCTTTCTGAATGAAAAAAAACCCACGGGTTTAATGAATTTTATTCGCGGGCGCTATTTCTTTTCCAAAAAGAAATTAACGCCCGCGGGTGTTATTAAACTGCACCGTTACACATATATTGAAGATGAAAAGTACTGACCTTACTTCCACGTTCGTTGAAAATTATTTCAACATCCAGAATGGTTCCGAATTGCTGGAAAAACCGAAGGCACCGGTCAAAATTGGGTAATCAGCATCCGTGTTAGTGAAATCGTCGCATTTGAAAAAAAAAAATAAGGAAAGGATAAGTAAATAGTGATTTTTTAATAAAATCTCACTATGACGCATAAAATTTTGTATAGGAAAACTCTTGTGAAGCCCATCACTGTTTGCTGTATTAACTCACCCCAAACATGGAACGTAGGTCGGGATCTCGGAATCTAAATGGTATATTTGAAACATGAAGACGTTTTGGTTGATTTTTGGCATCGATTAAAGTTTTTTGCTCTTGCTGATGGAGCGGTACTACAGCCGAAGAGAGACTGGTGGTAACGGTAGTAGGCGGTGGGGCGGATGTCAAAATGCTGCCACTATTACTACCGATACCATCCGTGTTAAGACAGGCGATGACGCGTGAAGTGCTCGCATTGCTGGTCATGGTAGATACAGGTGAAAGTACTGAATCGACGACACCCTCTGTTAGTTGAGTTGTGGACAATATGCCGGAACTTACGACACTGGATGAAGTGGAGATAGCAGCCAACGCCCTTGTGGCAGCGGAAGTTTCGCTAACTGAGGTGGTGGAACTGTTGCTGGTAGATTGACTGCCATCAATACTTGCCTTTAGGGGCTGTCGGTTTCCGATACCAACCAACTCAGTCTCATTTCCGAGTGCAACGGTGGATATGAGGGCTGTAGCACTCTTCGCTGTAGAAACATTGCTTTCGGTTGAAAATACTGCAGTATTGGCAGCCCCGCCGCCATTCGCAGACTGATTTTGACTGTCTATGCAGATGTTTGTATTACTTTTGTTGGTTGTCGAAACTGAACTAAGCTGTTGTCTTTGTTGCTGCTGTTGTTGCGCGGCATTGATATCTGCCTCATTCTTAATCAATAATGAGGGCTGGTGGACCAGGGAAGGGGAGATAAAACAGTCAAGCTTGTAAACTTAAATTGATATGAAACAGTACAAAATTATCTACTAACTTAAATATTACCTATGTAGTTTTAGATTGCATGAACTCTTAGGAATAAACCATAAAATATCGAAACAAATGCAAAAATGCAATTTAAATCATTAGGACAAACCAAGGTTGATCCATAAGGTTACCGTAGTGCGGAAAAGCAACCCTGCAATACATTTTCTTGTTGCCCATTTTGCTATCTCAATTGTCAAACGTCGATTTCTAATTGGCCAAGCAACACATGCATACAAGAACAGCAACAAACACATAAAGTTT
The DNA here is from genome assembly GCA_960531455.1 of Urophora cardui. Taxonomy (NCBI): domain Eukaryota; kingdom Metazoa; phylum Arthropoda; class Insecta; order Diptera; family Tephritidae; genus Urophora; species Urophora cardui. The sequence goes on along the minus strand of OY482673.1, from coordinate 92,070,928 downwards.
GACAATTTAGATAATGAAAAAAACAGACAGCTGTTTCTACCAAGACAACCTTATGTATCAACCTTGGGACAAACCCTAGACTCATAATTCCAATTCTCTTCAAATAAATAATGAAGCTTAGGTTCACATGGGACCGAGCATAAAATACTCAGCAGGGATTTCGCAGCTTATAATTAAGGCAAGGCAGAATATGCAAATGCATATTTTTCCATTGTGGTCCTATTTACAAATGATTCATAATGTAGGCGTTTCAACTCAATTCACCACCTTTGAAAAGAGCATTTTGCTTTTTTGGATACTTTAGTAGAACTTGAAATATTGTTACTTTAATTCTATTTGGAGCACACTTTTGGAAGAAAATTGTATGAAAAAATAAAAAAAAATAATCAAATACTATCGTAATAAAATCATTATAAAATGTCTATGATGAAATTCTACTTGGTTCAACAAAAGTGCATTAACTGATGCAGTACGTTAAAATCGTTTAAGAAAAAAATATTTGCACATTTATTCTGAATGAAAGTTACTTTTTGCTCAGAATGACTATTTTCCAGGGATTCAACAAATTATGACTTTTATAATAAAAGCTACGAACAAGAAGTTATTTTTTGACTTTAATTATTTTCGGCATACAATAACTGTTAAAAGTTTACTTTTATTTTTTTCAGTAAAATAATAATAGTTAAAATGTAGCTTTTCTATTTTCCATTAATTGACGAAAACTACATATTGGAGCATTCCATGGTCTTATAGTTTCTGAAATATTGATGAGTCAATTTGTACAGTTTTAGTATGTGTATTATAATTTGAGAAGCTTGAAAATGCTTTGAACCGAACCGAACCAATTTTTGAATTTTTTTTCGGTTCGAACCGGTTTGCAGGCCTGCTAAAAAGTAATGAAATTTTCAAAAATCTTAAATTTTTGCTAAGCTGTAACTTCTATGTTCTGTAATGTTCTATGATGCCACTATGTTTTCTGTACTTTGGACGCATCTATCCTATCCAAGGAGAGGAATTCAAAATTTGAATAATTCAATAACGAAAAATAAGAGTAAATTTTTATTCTTCATTCAGAAAATTTTGGATAAAGAATAAATTTTTATTCTCCATTCTGATACCCTTGAATAAAGAAAAAATTTTTATTGTGCATTCTGATACCCTTGAATAAAGAATACATTTTTATTCATTCTAATACCCTAGAATAAAGAATACATTTTTACTAGCTGGACTCGTGCGCATCTTGCGCAAAAAATAACAAAACATACATGGCGCCAGTCGGTATGGTTTGTGCTATCATGTCAATGTTTTTATTATACCTACATATGTAGTTGTGTGTATTATATTTATACTCAGCTGTACTAGTACACAGAGTATTATAGTTTTAATCACATAACGGTGGATTGTAACAGAGTGAAATAATCGAGATAGATATAGACTTATATATATCAAAATGATCAGGGTGAAAAGAGAAATCGATTGAGCCATGTCCGTCCGTCCGTCCGTCCGTCCGTCTGTCCGTCCGTCCGTCTGTCCGTCTGTCCGTCCGTCTGTAAACACTCTAACTCGCGCAAAAATTGAGATATTTTGATGAAATTTGAAATGCAGGTTGGTATCGAGACTGGGACGGTTGGTATTGAAAATGGGCGAAATCGGACCATGACCACGCCCACTTTTCCTATATAGAAAAAATCGGAAATTTGGTATCTCAGTCACTAATACAGCTGGAGCGATGAAATTTTATCCACGTGTTGAGCTCAGGCCCCTAGGAAGAAATTTGGTGACATTTTGGAAAATGGGCGGTGCCACGCCCACTTATTAAGGGTCAAACCTTGCAAGTTTTATATGTCATAACTCAGAAACCGTTGAAGATATATCGATGAAATTTGGTACGCGTGATATACTTACTTAGTCAAATATTTGGACGAAAAATTTCCGAAATCGGTTGAGGGCCACGCCCACTTTTATATATGGCTCTTATAAAGTGACCTAATAAAAACATTTTAAGCGATATCTCTGTCAAATATAAAGATATATCATTGAAATTTTATAGCAGGAGTCCAACTGCGGACATAAAACGAAAAACACAAAAATTTTGGCAAATGGGCGTGGCACCGCCTCTTTTTATAAACAGGAATATACGAGATTTCTGAGCCCATAACTCGACAAATAATTTATATATAATGACTAAACTTGGTGTGTACACTTTTATTACTTGTGGTAATACATGTTGAAAATTTTAGCGAAATCGGTTGACGACCACGCCCACTTTTATATATGGGTATTATAAAGTGACCTAATAAAAACATTTTAAGCGATATCTTTGCCAAATGTAAAGATAATTCATTGAAATTTTGTGGTTTGATTTCTACAATAGACCAGAAACAACAAATAGAAAAATTTTGGAAAATGGGCGTGGCACCGCCTCTTTTTACACAAAGGGATATACGTGATTTCTTAGCCTATAACTCGACAAATAATTGAGATATTATGACGAAACTTGGTTTATACACTTTAATAACATGTGTTAATAGCCACGCAAAAATTTATTGAAATCGGTTTATGACCACGCCTACTTTTTAAGAAAGATATATCTGGAACACTCTTTGCGAATTTGTAACGTGACATCTTTATAACTAGAAGTCAAAAAGGAATGAAATTTTGCACAAAGAATAATATTCATATGCTTAGTTGGATGACTGATAAAAATGTTGAAAATGGGCGTGGCTACGCCCACTTTATGCAGCACTCGCTTTATATAAAGTACACCGTGTTTCCATCAAACGCAAACAAACTATGAAAACATACAGCTGAGTATCTAATGTTCGATTCCACTCGAACTTAGGCTTCCTTACTTGTTTTATATATTTTTATATTTACAAATGTATGTGGTCCCTGCTGACTTGGATAATTTCTTTCCACACGTTTGCCTAGGCAAGCAAATCAATGGTCCAATCTTAATCCATTTATCTGCTACAGTTCCTCAGTTTTTACTTATAAATCTTTGAAAATTTGCCCTTCTTGACGGACGGACATGGTTCAATCAATTTTTTTTCATCCTGATCGTGTTGATATATGTATACATATATGGAAGTTCATATCTATCTCAATTATTTTATGGTCTTACGTACAACCGTTATGTGATTAAAAGTATATGTACATACATACATATACATATATTGTACTACGTACAGCTGTGTATAAATAAATACATCCCATACTGAAAGAACCCCACTCAGTGCAGGTATGACTACACACGTGTTCGCCTAAAATAATGTGATGTTTACATACAAACATACAGCTGAAGCTTACAAAATTGTTTAAAATATACACTGTTATAAATATTGGAATATTTTTTAAACTTTGATTTGGTTTGAAAGAAATTTAAAACTTTTTTTGGGTTAAATTTTCAACATTCGAAGGTTTAAAAGTTTCTTAATCCTTTTTGGTTTAAAATTCAGACTTAAAAAAGTTCAAATATTTCAAAGTATTTTTTGGAATAAATTTCATATTTTTTTGTTTTAAAATATTACACTTTTTCTAATTTAAACTTTTAAGGTTTAAATTTTAAACTTTCATTGGCCTTAAAATTTGGTTTCAACAAAAAAATTGTATTTTTGATTCGAAATTCCAACTTGCTTTTTCGAGAAATGAACAATATAAACAGCTCATTTATAGATGTTAGACAATTTGAATAAATTAATGGAGAAACAAAGAAACACAAAATAATTATGGAAACAGATAAAATGAAGAAGGAAGAAAAGGAGAAGAAGAGGATAGGAAAGAGATACAATATGAAAAGGATTAAAGGGATGTTGGGGGGAGAACAATATGGGAGAAAAGGAGAAAAAAGGATAGGAAATAAGATACAAGAAAAGCATGAAGAGGATTTGGGAGTAGACATTTTTTTTTAATTTAAACCAAAAAATGGTTTAAATTTCAAACTTTTGAAAGCCTTAAAATAAATTTTAATTTGGAATGAAATCGAAACCTTAAAAGTTTAAAAATCGTTTAAACTTTTCAGTTTAAATTTAAATAATTTTTGGGTCGTGTCCTATATATCGACCAAAAAAGTTTAAAATTTATACCAAAATTTATTTGAGTGTACACGACTGTTCAACTGAAGCAATATCTACATATCGCCCGTTTTATGCAATAGGGATTTAACTCGAAATTTTCGATTTCTGGGATTTTGCCATATTGTTGAATAACTGGGTCGTGCCTTTGAGTCTAGCCTTATAAAATACTCAAAAGGATAAAAATGGCGGAAATAAAAGTGATTTTGTAGTTAGCCGTAGAAGGAAACTATTTGAAATTATAAAAGTTTATTTGCGTTTTCCCAAAAAAAATTTTTTTTTGAGTTAAATCCCTATTGCATAAAACGTGCGATATATTTGAAATTTGAATTTAACTTTGTACTGCTAGAATAATATAATTCTGAAGGTATAGTTTTAGGCGGAAAGCTTTTAGTTTAAATTTAAACATTTTAATTTTTGCAAAATACTATTAAAAAACATACCACGCCCAATAAAACACCGTTCCACTTGAAGAGCTAATTTATACCTTTAAAACGATTAATTTTGGCAGAAAAAGCGATATGTGAATAAAAACACCAATTAGGAATGATATATACTAGCCGAACCCGTGCGCATCTTGCGCAAAAAATAACAAAACATACGTGGCGCCAGTCGGTATGGTTTGTGCTGTCACGCCCGTTTTAAAAAACTTATTATTTATTTGGTTTAGTGGAACTTATGGAACTTTCAATGAATTACCTATATGTTTGACAAAGATATCGCATAAAATGTTTTTATTATACCTATATAGGTATGTGCATTATATTTTTATATATTTTATACATATATTTTTATGTACATACATATATGTGGTACCTGCCGACTTGTGTAATTTTTTTTCCACACGTTTGCCTTGGCAAGCAAATCAGTGGCCGAAGCTTAATCGATTTATCTGCTACAGTTCCTGAGTTTTGACTTATAAATCTTTGAAAATTTGCCCCTCTTGGCCCATTTTTTCAAAATTTCAGCATATTTCCACATAACGACATACGGTCAATGCATGGATGAAATTTCATCACTCGTGCTTTATTAGTGAGTTAATTACCTATCATGTTTTACGTGTTTTTCGAAATACATACATACTTATGCCTTATTTTCAACCTCAACCTTCTCTGTTCCCATTAGAATCTGTGTACCAAATTTCATTAAAATATTTCTATTTTTGCGCCAGTTAGATTATGTCCTGCCTGCCGTAAATCAATTTCTTTTCATCCTGAGCGTTTTGATTTATGTAAGTCCATATCTGTCTTAATTATTTTATGGTCTTACGTACAACCAAAAGTATAAATACGTATACATATATTGTACTACGTACAGCTGTGTATAAATAAGCACATCCCATGCTGAAAACTGGAGCGACATCTACATTTGAAATTTGTATTTCACTCTGCACTCTTGTTAGAATAAAATAATTCTGAAGGCAAAATACTATTAAAAACAAGTAAGGAAGCCTAAGTTCGAGTGGAATCGAACATTAGATACTCAGCTGTATGCTTTCATTGTTTGTTTGCGTTTGATAGATTTTATATAAAGTTAGTGCTGCATAAAGTGGGCGTAGCCACGCCCATTTTCAAAATTTTTATCAGTCATCCAACTAAGCATATGACTATTATTCTTTGTGCAAAATTTCATTCTTTATGACTTCCAGTTACAAAGATGTCACGTTACAAATTTCCAATAAATTTTCAATAATTTTCAATAAATTTTTGCGTGTCATTAACACAAGTTATAAAAGTGTATAAACCAAGTTTCATCATAATATCTCAATTATTTGTCGAGTTATAGGCTCCGAAATCTCGTAGATTCCTTTGTCTAAAAAGGGGCAGTTCCACGTCCATTTTCCAAAATTTTTCTATTTTTTGTTTCCGGTCTATTGTAGAACTCATGCCACAAAATTTCAATGAATTATCTTTATATTTGACAGAGATATCGCTTAAAATGTTTTTATTAGGCCCCTTTATAGTTCCCATATATAAAAGTGGGCGTGGTCGTCAACCGATTTCGTTAAAATTTTGAACATGTATTATCAGAAGTTATAAAAGTGCATCCACCAAGTTTCGTCATTATATATCAATTATTTTTCGAGTTATAGGCTCAGAAATCTCGTATATTCCTGTTTCTAAAAAAGGGGCAGTGCCACGCCCATTTTCCAAATGTTTCTATTTTTTGTTTCCGGTCTATTGTAGAAATCATGCCACAAAATTTCAATGAATTATCTTTACATTTGACAAAGATATCGCTTAAAATGTTTTTATTGGGCCACTTTATAATACCCATATATAAAAGTGGGCGTGGCCGTCAAACGGATTTCTCTAAAATTTTGAACATGTATTACCACAAGTAATAAAAGTGTACACACCAAGTTTCTTCATTATATATAAATTATTTGTCGAGTTATAGGCTAAGGAATCTCGTATATTCCTTTGTCTAAAAAGAGGCGGTGCCACGCCCATTTTGCAAAATTTTTACGGTTTTTGTTTTATGTTCGTAGTTAGACTCCTGCCATAAAATTTTAATGATATATCTGTATATTTGACAGAGATATCGCTTAAAATGTTTTTATTAGGTCACTTTATAAGACCCACATATAAAAGTGGGCGTGGTCGTCAACCGATTTTGGAATTTTTTCGTGCAAATTTCATTAATATATCTTCAATGGCCTCTGAGTTATGACTCATAAAACTTTCAATGTTTTCCCCTTAATAAGTGGGCGTGGCACCGCCCATTTTCCAAAATTTTTGTGTTTTTTGTTTTATGTCCATAGTTGGACTCATGCCACAAAATTTCAGTTATAGATCTTTATATTTGACAGAGATATCGCTTAAAATGTTTTATTAGGTCCCTTTATAATACACATATATAAAAGTGGGAGTGGCCGTCAACCGATTTTAACAATTTTCCGTCCAAACGTTTGCGTAAGTAAGTAAATCACGCGTGCCAAATTTCATCGATATATCTTCAACGGTTTCTGAGTTATGACATATAAAACCTTCAATGTTTGACCCTTAATAAGTGGGCGTTTTCCAAAATTTCATCAAATTTCTTCATAGTGGCCTGAGCTCAATACGTGGGTGAAATTTCATCGCTCTATCTATATTAGTGGCTGAGATACCAAATTTCCGATTTTTTCTATATAGGAGAAGTGGGCGTGGTCATGGTCCGATTTCGCCCATTTTCAATATCAACCGTCCCAGTGTCGATACCAACTTGCATTTCAAATTTCATCAAAATATCTCAATTTTTGCGCGAGTTAGAGTGTTTACAGACGGACGGACAGACGGACAGACGGACGGACATGGCTCAATCGATTTCTCTTTTCACCCTGATAATTTTGATATATATAAGTCTATATCTATCTCGATTATTTCATTATGTTACAATCCACCGTTATGTGATTAAAACTATAATACTCTGTGTACTAGTACAGCTGAGTATAAAAAGTAACACGCCCAATAAAACACCATTTCACATCAGAGATGTTAAGTAATGCAGTACTCTGTGACTGCGCAGTCTTTTGATTGGGGTCAAAATGACTGCTATTCATTTTTTGTCAGTCATGACTGGGAATTAAAAAAGTAAGCCTTCATTCTGACTGGCAAATTTTAACTGTGCAGCCACCTGGCTGCAATCCACCCCGTTACTGCAATCATTTGATTGCAATCATGAAATGATTGCAGCTACAGTCTTTTGCCATTCTTCTCATAGGGATTACTAGGTTTTTAAAGATTCGATCCCTAAGTTTGAGACACCAATCTCTTTGGCATGAGAGGAGGGTTCCTACTTTATAATTGTATTAACCCTACATGCGCCATTGGAGTCACTTCCACCCAGTACTGAGTTTATACCACCTTAATGTAACGTTTTTTGCCAGCATGTTAAACGTCGTCAATAAGCATTAATTTTTTTCAAAAGAGGTATTTCGATCGATTCAGTAGAACCGCAAATAAAACACATTTAACATTCCGAGTTTTTCGCTTCCTGTGGTCTTTTACATGTGGTCCTTTCTACAAAGATGTTTTTCTGAGGAGACCCCTAATGTAATTTTAAGGCGAATAATTTTCTAGAACATTTTAGCCCTCTAGCGACCTTAAAAATACTATTTCCTGACGGTATAAAAAGGGGTCAAAATAACCCTTTCTTAGGGGTGCTAGATGGTTAAAATGTTCTAGAAAATTATTCGGTATAAAGTTTCAGTAGGAGACTCTTCAGAAAAAAACTTTATAAAATTAACCTAGAAACCACAGGAAGCGAAAAACGCATATTCCTCGGAACGTTAAATGTGTTTTATTTGCGGTTCTACGGCATCGATCGAAATACTTCTTTCGCAAAAGGTTAATATTTTTTGACGACGTTTAACATACCGGCAAAAAAGTTACATTAAGGTGGTATTAACTATTTACTGGGTGGAAGTGACCCCAATGCCGCACACAGGGTTAATACAATTATAAAGTAGGAACCTTCCATAAACCGAAGATATGAAAAATTGAATTTTAGCGACATCTAGCGGGGTCCAAAAAAAACTTTCCGGAAATGTTTTCGAAAAAGATATCATATGGGGGCGAACTTTTTTTCTTGATACGCTCTATTGTATTTATCGCTCGCTTAGAGTGCAAATTGCGTAAGTCCTTTTTTTTTTTCAAACTTTGCAGGAGAGATAAAAACAAAAAATAAAAAAAATTGCGAAATGAAAAAAAAATGTTCTGTTCATATAAATATTTTGGACTTACACAATTTTCTTCGTTTTTCGACTTACACAATTTGCGTATCACTGAATAACAACGAGTAGAAATATGGCAAGGGTCAACGACATGTTTAGCGCGGTGCGAATTTGATTTTTCTAGCGTTGTACATAAAAATACACTTTTTCATAAAAATGGACTTACACAGTTTGCACTCTAAGCTAGCAATATGTATTTCAAAGATTTTATAAACTGACCATTTTGGGTATATGCAAAATAAATACTATTACAGCTAAAATACATAGAGAGCATATTTTTGGTACTAGTTTACTAAAAGCCTGCTTAAAAAATATCGCCAGTCATCAATGAATGAAAAAAATGAATGGTCAGTCATACTTGCCAAAAATACTGGGGACTTCAAATTTTAAATCATCAGTCAAAAAAAAGACTGAAAGGCTGCATTCAAGACTTCAAGAAAAAGAATGGGACTTCAAGGGCTGAAAGTCACGATGATTGCAATACTTAACATCTCTGTTTCACATGCATAGCTAATTTATACCTTTAACACGATGCCTTACTTATTAATTTTGCTAAATTATGTGAGCAGAAAAAGGGATATTTGCATAAAACACCAATTAGAAATAATATATATGATAAGGCGGCCAACTTTATGATGCGTCAATGCGGGACACCTACCTCTATTCACAACAAGACTGAGGATTTCTTGGTGGTATAATTGATTTAGAAACAAACAACACTTCTATTGAATTAACATTTATTTTTAAAGTCATATTTCTCACATGAGTGACATTTTTTTACTAGTTCTGGGTTTTGGCTTAAAGCCCGTCTCAACATAACTTGATTCACCAGAGAAACATGTAGCAAAACATCTCGCTCAATAACCCGTCGCCACGTGGCTAATCGTGATTCAGTTTGACATTTCTCTTTCTTGTTCTTCTTAAATGTTTGTATGTTTGCTTATTTTTGCGTCTTTGTTTTGGTCTGTGTGAGATTTCGATAGATTTTCGATACAAAATTAGAGAAGACATCGATATCATCGAGGTTGCCAAGATGATTCAGAATGAAACAGTGTTTCAATCTTCACTCGCTCTCAGAAATTTGTATGGAAATTGGCGAGTTTCGGCACTGGTTTCCGTGTCGAAACAAGATTGAGAGACAAAATGCAGAAAAAAAGAGCGAAACACGTTATGTGGAGACATGGCATTAGAATGTCCAAAAAGTTTTCACAGCTGCCCATATTAAATTTTATAATTAGCATTGCACGTAATGTTTCTACTTTTAGTTACGACTTTTCGGATGTCCATAAGCTATTAATTAAGGAAACAAAGAAGGTACTGGATGATGGCTAGGCAATTCTGGAATGGTATTCCCCTGTCTTTGAAATTTTTGAACACCTCTATCCATCGTTGTTTTGCACTGCTCTTCATCTCCTCCCATTTCTTTAAGACTTCGTTATTCACATAATTTAGCACGTAACTTACTTCGTCGAACAAATTATCTTCTTTTAAAGTCATAGCAGCTGTAGGCATGTGCACCAATAACTGTTGGTATGTCTGTTGTACATCAGCCCATTTCAGATTTTCTTTTAATTTAATCCAAGTAAAAGTTTTAAATTCTGTGTATTGATGTATATATTTTTGCAGCTACTGGATGCAGTTGTGATAAAAGTTACGAACTTGTCCCATAAAATAATCTCTGTTGATTTGACTATCCTTCACAAGTTTTGTTAACTCATTTCTTACGGTCAGAGGAATATAATCATTTTCTAAGTGGTTTGTGAATTTGTTTATTAAATCCACAAACAGATATGACACTTCTAAAACTTGCTTTGTCTCCTTCCATCATTTTTACGGAATCGTTAAACACTGAAGCTTGCATATGAACAAATTTTAACCAAATGATTTCAATGGTGAATACATTTGTAGAATTCTCTCAACGTCTCGTGGTTCGTATTTTTGATGTGGAACACTTGCGAGCGAGACGATGGAAAATGAGGATTGCGGGACATACGGGACGTCCTAGACGATTTCCGGGACTATTTTAATAAATATTGCAATGTTGGCCGCCTTAATATATGATGATGATTTTTCATCCAAAATAGGTTGAATAAAAAATAAGATTTTATTTCTCATTCAAACAAAATTCCCGTTTGGAATGAAAGCGATTAATCTACATTTATATCCGAAAGAGATCAATCCGGGACAAATCTCTTTCGGGATTAATCGCGAATTTTTTTGCAGGGTAACTACAGGGTTGCATATACAATTTCATAATACTTTTACCAGGGTTTGAAATTACTTTCAATTTTTTTTTTCATTCACTTTGAATTTCATTTTCATTTCAAAATTAAAAAATGAACAGCGCAAGAAAAGTAAAAAAAAAAAATAAACAATTATACTGTACTGTAACCATTCAGCCTTCAATTTCAAAAAATTACTGTCAACTGTAGCTGTACTGTGGAAATTTTTACAGGCAAACATAATTTGGAGTTTTACAGTACTGTTGTTGTTTTTTTTTTATGGGAACACAATCGAAATTGTAATGTTAAAAAAAGAAGAAATTTTAAACGTCGTACTGAAAACTGAAACTCTGTTTATCTGTGCTTTGCTGTCGACTGAACTGTTTGAAATTACACAACAAAGCAACAGCACAGAGAAAGAAAAAAAATATATTCGAATGCCCTGTGCTTTGAATTTAGATATTTTCAAAGGAAATTAAAATTCAAAAGTTCTAGAAAAATAATGATAACTTTCACAGAACAGGAGTAGCATATTTTTTGAGACTGTTGCTGTTTTGCTGGCAGTTTTTCAAACACTGAGTTTTACAATGTTTTACGAATATTTGTTTAAGAGGCCACAATTTTTAAAAGCGACGAAACCAAATCAAATAAAATCAAATATTTCACGACGTTTTCTAATTCGACTTTAAATTTTTAATCATTGGATCAGCACGCGACTGTTGATTTTGAGTAATATGAAATCAGCGCAATATCAAAATCGAACAAAAGCGTTCATTTTGATATTTGGCGACTTGAGTAATATGAAATCAGCACAATATCAAAATCAGGCAAATTGTTATTACTTCATTCAACATTTTTAACACGCTTTTATTAGGGTACGTTCGCGACGGCAATCAGAACCGCAGTGTTGCAAGTATGACGTTCTTCACGTGTTTGTGGCAACACCTGCAAAAGTCAAACATTCGTTTGACACATCAACCATGCAGTTTGTTTGAATAATCGGCAACAGAAAATTTGTGTCTGCAATTTTTGCTTTAAAAAAATAGAAAGAGGGGTAAGCATGATTGCTATAATATTTAATGGAATATGCAATAATGTAATTTTAATAACACAAATTAATTGCAAATACTTTTAATAATGCTGTTATAGTAATATATCAGCTGAGCATCAGCAGGCAAGTGCAAAATAAGCAACGGGGTTGCTGTACTGCTGCAATTATAAATTTTCATGAACGTACCCTTAGTTTCACCTGTATGTATGTATGTATGTATGTATGTATGTATATAATTTCTAGCTGCTGTCTAAAAATATGCAACATATTTACTAATGAGATTAGGTTATAACCACCGCTATGTTCCAACAGATGGCGCGCGTGTATTTATATTTTTAAAATATTCACTTATTTTAGTTGAAGATACAAATGCCATAACCGCAGGTAGTATCTTATTCGAAAGACTATTAAAGTACGCTTCCAACGACATACAACTTGTAGTGATTGAACCAAGTATCGCTGAGTGACAGCTGATCAAAGTCAAAGTTTTGTTGATTTCCGAAGAAATTTTGATTTTCAAATTTGGTTTTTTATAAGAAGCTGTAAAAATTAGGAACGTTTTATTGTTTTAAAATCAGCGACACTTGGTTCAATCACTACAAGTTGTATGTCATTGAAAGCGTATTGGTTCAACCACTACAAGTTGTATTTTCCCATATTGTACCAATACATCTGCAGTAGCAGCGCATTGGCAGCGCAGTAGATACAAGCCCATTTACGGGTATAACACCCTGCAAAAAATGCGATCACTCCGGGATACATCCGGGACAACTCGCAAGGGAGCATGCGATTACTACCCATTTGTATCTCTTTATATGGGTTGAAGTGTTCTCTTTTGTTTGAGCATGTCCTATGAAGAGACTAATTGTACCCAGTTTGTACCCGAACGGGTAGCAAAAGCGCACAATTGTACCCGTTTTGTACCCGAACAGGTAGCAAATGCGACACATCCATTTGTGCGACTAATTGTACCCGTTTGATACCCTTTCGGGTACAATTCGTCTACAATTAGTATACATATGTACCCGTTCGGGTACAATTGGGAACAATTGTAGACTAATTGTACCCGAAAGAGAGCGCTCCCGGACAAATCTTTTTAGAGACTCGTCGCACACTTTTTTACAGGGCATGCATAGAATATACCCGTGCAGTGGCATTGTGCGACTTGGTTGTATTTACTTGATCGCCTATAACTTTTCCATTTTACCATGGATTTTCTTCGTTGATGGCTTACCTTTTTGCCAATTGAATGGAGCTTCACGTAAACGAGTAAAACTAAAGGCGAAGACGTTTGTTTTAAAGATCTTGCCTGACAAAGTCAATTTTTTCTTCAAATTTTCGTAAAAAATTTAAAATTTTCAAATTAATATCTATATTTCAGGAACTATAAAATCGTGTATATCTCTTTAACGTATAGAGCTATTAACGCTAAAGTGACACCTATACATGGCTACTATAACACTTTTCTGTCTTATAGTTTCTAAAATATCGCGAAAATCTTTAAAACAAAAGGTTTTTCCTTTAATTATACTCCTTTACGTGACGACTCATTCTATTGGCAAAAAGATAAGCTATCAACGAAAAAAATCGTAAATATAGATATACAGGATTAAGTAGAGCTATTGGCCGAATAATGGTAAATTGCCGATATCTCAAAAACCTTACCATAGAAAAATAAACTCGATTTTCGGAATCAGCGACCGATTTTACATATATGTAGATGGGATAGTGGCGTCCAGAGTACAGGAAAAAATTAGATTTTGTGATGCAGTGTTATTATTTAAATTGTGTATATTTGTAAAATACATTTTTGCAAAGACTGCTTCGATTTTTTTATTGTTTGAGTATGCTATTTGTTTTGGGCGTAAATTGTTCATTCATAGTTTTAAAATTATATTTTGGTTGCAGAAAATAAGAGAAGTGATTTGGATTACTGCTGTAATTTTTTTGCAAAGCCTAGTACTTTAATTTTAATTTTTCTAAATATGTAGCAGTTTTGTAAAGCAATTTACTCTTTCTTTCTTGTTTTGCCAGTTTTACTTATAAAAGTGTATTAATCGATCGTTGTAAATTTTCTGCAATACACTGTGCAAATACATTAAATGTATATTATAAACTAGCTGACACGGCAAACTTCGTTCTGCCCAAAATAGATTTTTTTATTAATTTCATTTCAAAAATTGTTACTACACCGGTATTATTTGTAATAGAAAATTAACGATTTTTCACTACTTTATTGTGTATACAACTTCAAAAATATATAATTTTAGTATTCAGTTTAAGGCAGCACGATACACAACATTTTTAGTTTTCTGTTCCGGAGCGTAAATAAATAGCGAGGATGGTTTTCCAACACAGGAACACGCCACATAGAGCTGACCATGTGAAAAGCATGGCATTTTTAGGTTTATGCCGCATACTTCCAAGGCACACTGGTCAAAAACGTTGTTGCTTGAAAAAGAAACTTCTGTTATGCATTTCCGTGGGAAATATATTGAATTTTATGGAAAACCTTCTTCTATACGCAATAGCCACCATTAAATGTTACTTTGGCTCATTTAAAGTCAACACATTTGAAAAAAATTTTTTCTGGAAAAAGTTTGTGTAAATAAGTGTATTATGATTTTTGCGATATTTCAAGTTTGAGTGCTAAAAAAAAATGCGAATAACTATGGAAACGCAAGAAAAACGTATGTTTCATGGTTTAGCGAAAGAAACAGTGAAAACAATTTATTTTTAGCAAAATACAAGATGAAGAAATCTTGGCTTTTCTATGAGCGTAATTTTCAAGCATTCGCATTTTCATTTAAACTTTTAACAATTAAGGACCACTCTGGACCAGGTCTTATAAGCAGATTTGAGTTCTTTCAAGTCTTCTCTTAAGAAGTTGGTTAAAAATACATCTTTCCCCTTTTTCTTAAAATATATTAAATTCAACTAGTCTATACAAAATATTGTTGCCCTTTTACGATTTTTGTACATATTTATATCGGCTGTTTTCGATAAAACTTTATTTTCGATAAAATCTGAGTAATTGAGTTTGGTTCCGCGAAATATCGCGGAATATTTTTTTTATTGTAACTTTGTTATTTGACATCGGATTTTTAAAATCGAAATGTCATTAGTTTAGTCTTTGGAAGCTCTATGTTTTCTTCTAATGTCCTTTTGACCTATGAAGTCGTTTTCACATAGTTAAGTCACCTAACCAAGTTTTTCGTCCAAAATAGCCTTTTTGTTTCACAAGAAAAAAATCGCCAAAAATAAAATATTTATCGGATCTCTCCGATATTACGCTTAAAGTCTTTGCAATTAAACGGGCAAATTTTTAAAGTAATAAAACTTTCCTGGTTTTTACAACTTTTTATAAAAACTTAATTTGAAAATCAAAATTTAAAAAAAAATCGCAAAAAATCCACAAAATTTTGACTTTGACTAGCTTTCGCTCAGCGAGTTAATGTGGAATTGTTATCGTTTATCTTTACACTAATTTTCTTAAACAATTTTAGAGATATTTAACATGAAAAATTAAGTTTGTATGGAAGGTGCCACGCCCCATTTTTCGTATTACTCCTATTATTTTGCGTTAATATAGAATTGTTATCGTTTATCTCCACACCAATTTCCAAGTCCCTACCTTAAACAATTTTAAAGATATTCAGCATGAAAAATTAAGTTTATATGGGAGGTGCCACGCCCCCTTTTTCGATAACCTCCACTTTTATGCGTGAGAGTGGTTTTAATATCATTTAGCTCTGTACCAATTTTCAGGTCCCTGCCTTAAATCCTTTTAGAGATATTCAGCTTAAAAAATAAATTGTGTATGGGAGGTGCCACGCCCCCTTTTTCGATAACCCCCACTTTTATGCGTTAGAGTGGTTTTAATATCATTTAGATCTATAGCAATTTTCAGGATCCTGCCATTTATTCTTTCTGATATATTCAGCTTCCAACGCTAAGTATGTATGGGAGGTGCCACGCGCCCTTTTCGTATCACTCACCTACCTCTATACCAATTTTTAACTCCCTACTTTGAACTCTTTTAGAAATAATCAGATTTAAAAATTAGTATTGTATGGGAGGTGCCACGCCCCTCTAATATTTTTTAATTTTTTCTTCGACTAAACCTTCGCGGGGTAACAACAAACAAACCCCCCTAAGGAAGCATTTGATTTGGTTCAGCCGGTTTCAAGTTTTAGCGTTACAATTAAACACCAAATCATTTTTTATATATATAGATAGCTCTGTACCAATTTCCAGGCCCCTAACTTAAATCCTTTTAGAGATATTCAGCTTAAAAAATGAAGTGTGTATGGGAGGTGTTACGCCCTCTTTTTCGATAACCCCCACTTTTATGCGTGAGAGTGGTTTTAATATCATTTAGCTCTATAGCAATTTTCAGGATCCTGCCATTTATTCTTTCTGATATATTCAGCTTCCAACGCTAAGTATGTATGGGAGGTGCCACGCGCCCTTTTCGTATCACTCCTATTATTTTGCGTTAATATAGAATTGTTATCGTTTATCTCCACACCAATTTCCAAGTCCTACCTTAAACAATTTTAAAGATATTCAGCATGAAAAATAAAGTTTGTATGGGAGGTGCCACGCCCCTTTTCTTATAACCCCCACTTTTCTGCGTGAGAAGTGTTTTGATATCACCTACCTCTATACCAATTTTTAGCTCCCTACCTTGAACTCTTTTAGAAATAATCAGCTTTAAAAATTAATATTGTATGGGAGGTGCCACGCCCCTCTAATATTTTTTAATTTTTTCTTCGACTAAACCTTCGCGGGGTAACAACAAACAAACCCCCTAAGGAAGCATTTGATTTGGTTCAGCCGTTTTCAAGTTTTAGCGTTACAATTAAACACCAAATCATTTTTATATACATATATATGTAGATGTAGATGTGAAGTGGAAGTTGTGTTTAAACTCAATTGGCGGGAAACCGCTGAACGCGAAACTTTGGTCCCCTAAGTATTTTCATCCGGTGAGTATTATAGGCATATTTTTAATCTTATTGAAAAGCAGGGATGGGCACCTCCCATACAGGATGAAATTTTCACAGCGAATATCTCTTGAAATATGTATTTGTATCAGAGTACTGAAGATTGGTGTGAGGGCATATGAGATAATTACGTGATCAACGGATAAAATTCAATTTAATTCAATTTATTTAACATGAAAAATTGTACACGTAAGACATTGGTCTTTTGATGGTACATCAACATAAAACATTAATTGACTAACAATATTATATCTGTAATTCTTAAGGCTAAAAACTAATAGTTAATTATTGGGACAAATATAAGTTACATTAAATTAAATTAGATATGGGATTATGATAGCATAAAAAGTTACACGGTAATTAATTAATTAATTAACATAACATAAAGGAAAAATAAAGAAAAATATTTATATATTTTAAAATTAAAGAGAATAAAGCAAAGATAAATAGGGAGAGGAGAAAAACAATAATAAGAACAATAAATAAATAGCAATCACGTTTACAACGACTTAAAGTAATTTCGAATAATGTTTTTGTAGTTACCTCTATTCAACTTCTTCTTAACAGATTCTGGTATGTTATTCCAAAGCCTCACAGCATTGATGAAAAACAATCTCGACGATGCCAGGTAAGTATATCTTGGGACTATGAGGTTATGATGTCTAATAGATCTGGTAACGGTTAGCTTTTCATACAAGTATGTGGGAAGTTTTCCTACTAATAATTTATATATGAAAGTGCAATTTCTTGCACTAATGTAGTCCATAATACTGCATCCCAAGAACTTATTTTTCCATAAGGATACATGGTCAAACTTTTTGAGACCATATACATAACGTGTAACATTATTGAACAAAACATTAACCTTGTGACATGAAATGGAATCGAGCTTAATGTAAACAATTTCGAAATAGGTTATATGAGGCATTATTAGTTGTAAAGCTAACTTGTGTCTAATTTCCAAAGAAGTATAAGCAGCAGACATTTTCAGACTACGTAGAACATACACTTTACTGACATCACTATTAATATGATCAGAACATGTCAACTTCGAATTAAAAACTCTGGATTTTGGTAAAGCAGGGATGGGCACCTTACATACAAATTGAACTTTTCACAGCGAATATCTAGTGAAATATTTGTATTAGGGTACTGAAAATTGGTGTGAGGGAATATGCGATAATTACGTGATCACCGAGACGGCCACCTTCCATACAAACTGAAATTTTCACAGCGAATATTTCTTGAAATATGTATTTGTATCAGAGTACTGAAGATTGGTGTGAGGGCATATGAGATAATTACGTGATCAACGGATAAAAACTCTGGATTTTGGTAAAGCAGGGATGATCACCTCCCATACAAATTGAAATTTTCACAGCGAATATCTCTTGAAATATTTGTAGTTAGGGTACTGAAAATTGGTGTGAGGGCATATGCGATAATTACGTAAAGTAGGGATGGGCACCTTCCATACAAACTGAAATTTTCACAGCGAATATCTCTTGAAATATTTGTAGTTAGGGTACTGAAAATTGGTGTGACTGTATATGCGATAATTACGTGATCAACGGATAAAAACTCTAGATCTTGGTAAAGCAGGGATCATTTAAACCAATTACCACTAGACCTACATATCCGTGAATCAGCCACCTTCAGCGCGCTAAGACTACGGGAGTCGGGTTGCTGGACGGAAAGGCGGAACGGTCATAGCAGCATCCTCAGTAGGCTCCCTGACGGAGTTCAGACATCAGACTACCTTGTACCATCGCTAAGTTTTGAGAAGGGCTTCAATGTGACGTTTCCGTCAAGAAGGGAGTGGAAGAGAGACAGCGTACGCAAGAAGAAAGCAATCTCAATCTACACCGACGGTTCCAAAATGGATTGCGGTGTTGGGGCTGGGGTTTTCTCTGAAGTACTTAACGTGTCTCTTTCATTCCGTCTTCCCAGTTCAGCCAGCATCTTCCAAGCGGAAGTTTTTGGTATTGAAAGGGCTTGTGAGCTCCTCCTGAAACAGACGGCAATAGGGGACAAGGTGCACATATACTCAGACAGCCAGGCGGCGCTTATGGCGCTTAACTCACCTATTACGACATCCAAAACCATACGCAGCTGCAAAAACATGCTTCAGGCAGCGGTCACTACAGGATTATCCATTTCCATCATATGGGTTCCTGGTCACAGGAACATCGATGGTAATGAGAAGGCTGACGAACTGGCGAAAGCGGGGGCAGCCATGGACGATAGTCGAGCAGCCAACCTGAGCTGCCCATTCACATCTATAAAACGAGAAATCCATCTAAAATTCCGACAGCAGGCTACTCTTCGATGGAACTCTGCTGATTCTTGCAAGGTCACGAAGCAAACATGGCCGGCTTATAATACTACAAGAACCAACGACCTAATCAGAAGGTCCCGAAAGGACATCTTCAGGATCACATCCACGATTACAGGACACTGGCCATTCGGTAAACACGCCGAACGACTAGGTATCCCGTTCAACGGCATATGTAGAAGCTGCAATCAAGAGGATAGTGAGGAATCTATCCAACACTTCCTATGCGAATGCCCGGCTCTTACTCAGATCAGACATAACACATTCGGCAATTTTGTACTTCCCAATTTAAGCGCAATAGCCGACTGCACTGTAGCTAGCCTAGGTAGGTTCATAGAGAAATCGAAATGGTTTGAACACACCGGCGAACTCCAACAACCCATAACCACATAGTTTCCATGAGTTATGTGCATCAAAATGGCGCTTCGTGCGCTAATTGGGCCCGGGATTGTTCAACCGGGCGGCACGGCAACCAACCAACCAAACCAGGGATGGGTACCTTCCATACAAACTGAAATTTTCACAGCGAATATCTCTTGAAATATTTGTAGTTAGGGTACTGAAAATTGGTGTGACTGCATATGCGATAATTACGTGATCAACGGATAAAAACGCTACGTCTTGGTAAAGTAGGGATGGGCACATCGAATATCTCTTGAGAGTACTGAAAATCGGTGAGAGGGCATATGAGATAATTACGTGATCAACGGATAAAAATGCTAGGTCTAGGTAAATCCCTGCCCCTTAACAGCGAAAATCTCTAGAAAGGTTTGAAGTATAGTACTGACAATTGATGTGAGAGTATGAGGTAATTACGTACTGAACGGATGAAGACGCTAGGTCCTGATTAAGCAGGGATGGGCACCTCCCATACAAATTTCATAGCGAAAATAGCTTGAAATATATGGGTACCCTGACATAATCTCAAGGGGCATAATCACAAATTTTTTATTTGGAATTATGTCGCTCCCCCTAGGGTGACATAAGCCCAATTGGGATAATATCATTTTCAAACCAAAAAAAAATACTTCAGTTGTCTTTCTTAGATTTTATTACATTAAGCACAAAAATTAAGGCTAAGCTTTCCTTTACCGACTCATTGTTGTAACTTCTAAAATACCGAGAATTTTTTTATGAAACTCACAGGGAATGTTCAGGGAGGCCCACAGTGCCGCGACTCCATGCAAATGATGGACAAAAATCAGGGACCCATAATAATCATTATTCGTTATATTTTCAGTGAAAAAAATCAAATACTTCCAAACATCGTAGAAGAGTATTGAGTTTGTGTATATGCATGTCTGAAAGAGCACTATCCGAATCCACTATGATCGAAAACTTTTCTTGCTGTCCTGTTGGCACATTCTTTGCTGCACAGAGGCGGGTGCGTACCTTGGCTGCTACAAGATAGTGGTCGGAGTCGATATTGGGACCACGAATTGTGCGCACATATAGGATGCTGGAGCTGTGTCTGCCGTCGATCATGACGTGATCAATTTGATTTCGCGTTTTTCGATCAGGGGACAGCCATGTGGCTTGGTGTATTTTTTTGTGCTGGAATCTGGTACTGCTAATGACCATGTTTCGTGACCCGGCGAAGTCGATCAGTCTCGTCCCATTGGGACTGGTTACGTCGTGGAGACTGAATTTTCCGACTGTGCTGCCAAAGATACCTTCCTTACCCACCCTGGCATTAAAATCGCCGAGCACAATCTTAATGTCGTGACGGGGGCAGCGGTCGTAGGCATGCTCTAACTGCTCATAGAAAGTGTCTTTGATCGCATCGTCCTTCTCTTCCGTCGGGGCGTGGGCGCAGATGGGAGATATGTTGAAAAATCTAATAGTAAGTTCTGAATCAACGAAAAGGAACCCTAATTACATTTTTATACAATGTTTTGTAAACGTGAGGTGAAAAAAATTTCTCTAAAAAAAAAAAAATAAAAAAAAAATGCCACTCGGGACTCGAACCTGAGCTCCTTGGTCCGTAGGCAGCATACCTCACCATTACGCTACAAACGTATTCGGAGCTTTATTGTCTAAATTCGAATTTATTCAATCAGGTTTATTTTTTTTTGTTCTTTTCAAATGCTTCACCTCAACTTCTCTTCACCAAAACGTTTGGGAAATTTTGTATTTCCAAACTAGTTTGGAAAACCTTGACTAAAAGGGTTTGGAAAATATTGCATAATAAGCTAGTTTACTTCACTGCATATTGGGATTTTTGGTAGAAGTTATAAATACATACATATGTATGCAGATCTATTTCGGAGAACACCACATTCCATCAGACTTCTTTTTACTTTTATTCTTGCGTCCGCATAAAACATCCTTTAATGAAAAATTTCACTAAAAAGTCAAAAATAAATAATAGCTTAAAAAAACTAAAAAACACGCTTTAATCTTAAAAATCGTACTAAAAATTGAGAAATAATTTAATTAGAAACAAAATGATGAACGAAAATATAAGTATTTAAGGAAAAGCGTGGGGCTGCTCAATAATATTTGAACATGAAAATATTCGATTCGTACAACTAGTACAAAAATATACCTAGTTGCGAAATTAAAGAGTACGATATATGAAATCTCAAAAAAGTCAAAATAAAATTATTAGTAAAAAAACACCGATTTTAAATATTTTTTGACATACTGAGCACCCCACGCTTTTCCTTAAATACTTATATTTTCGTTCATCATTTTGTTTCTAATTAAATTATTTCTCAATTTTTAGTACGATTTTTAAGATTAAAGCGTGTTTTTTAGTTATTTTAAGCTATTATTTATTTAAGGCGCATGTTTAGTTTGGTTTGCTCAGTTAAGTGTGTTCAGTGAAAAGACGTAAAACAATGTAATCGAAAAAATACAGCTCTAAAAAAAGCTAAAACAAATATGTCAATAACTCCCGCTTCATATCGTTTTTCACCGTGGATTAACTACCAGGGGTTATTTAAAAAAAAAAAGAGCCGTACATTTTTTGAATCCACGTTGAAAAACGGTAAAAACGGGAATTATTGGCATACTTTTTTCATTTTTACCCACCCACTCAAAAGTTACTAGGGTGGTAGTGCTGAATAGCCATAAGGTTAGCACAGCCAGGGGTTATTTAACAAAAACCAAAGAGCTGTAATTTTTTCGATTCCACAGTAAAAAACGGTAAAAAAAGAAAATTGAATAGCTATATTTGATTTTGATTTTTAAAAGTGGTAGCTTGGGTGCAGTACAGCAACTTGCGAATCAACGTTTTCGGCATTGAGCGCAATTAATAGGCCGCAACGCCTGTCCATGACCATGCCCGCATGGCTGATCTCGTCTACTTAACTTCAAAAATCAAAATCGATATGATTCTCAGAAAATTTAATGACAACAAAAATCGTAACTGCCATTGTACTAAGTATCTACTCTTAACAATATTTTTTGTATGTTTCTTTTAAGCATTAATTGAAAATTGAATTTTCTTATTTATTTTATTTATAAATATTTAATTATTAGGGCAACCAAAAATTTGCACAAGCAAGTTTTTCTCTATGGTAGCTATCACATAATGCTTAATTTAGGGTAGTTTTTAAAAAAAATTACACATTCTGACCTACTTTTGATAGTGCAAAAAATTGCCAAACTCATAATAAATGCTAATTTATGCTAATTTCACTATTAAATGAAAAAAAAAAAAAAAAAAATCTTAAAAATTATGTTACAGGTTTTCTGCTCTATGATTGGCTAATCGCTTCAATTTGTCAAGTGAATTACTCCAGATATGGCATGTATAGACGTCGGAGCAAACGTTTTTTTTTTTCTTTAGCTACGTTCCTGCTACATTCTCAAAATTTTTTTTGCTCTGGCTCTGCTCCTAACTCCCAATTTTTTTTTTTTGCTTCGAGCTAAGCTCTCGCTCCCATTTTTTTTTGTGGTGATCGGGGATGCCGTATGCGGATACGTATGGATACATCGCGGTCATTAAATTGCGCGTGTATCTTTCAATAGCAAAGAACAAGGCCTCAAATCGGTTAAATAAAAAACTTAATTAAAACTAAGATATTAACAGAAACGAAACGAATAGGCTAAATAAAGCGGTTTTTAAAAAATTGGTAGGTTGGAAGTTATTTTGGTAGGAAAAAAGTTAGTTAGTGGCAACACTGGTGGTGAAGTGCGTATATCGAATCGTCAGTCAATGAATTTTTGCAGTTCACTGCAGTACTATAAATATGTACATATGTAATGAGCTGAGGAGCTAGTCCCAGCTTCATGTCCGCTCTTGCCAATGATTTGAGCTCCAGCTCTGCTCCGGGAAAAAGATTAGTTCCTTTGCTCTTAGAGCGCTTTCACATTACTCGGTGCGGTATGTGTTCTTTCGATTAATTACTTATGAAAAAAATTCAACAAAATATATTAGTAGCAGTTAGCATTTTTTCACTCCAACATGTAATATCGAATGTCAGTGTAATAGATTAAACAGAATCCGCGTCGGACGAATTTACGTTTGGCGCGGCGTTGTGTCAAACGACTAAAATACACGGCAGTATATGAAAACGAACAGAACGAAAGCACTGGCGAAAATCGCGCGGCGAAAATTCGTTAGAAATTCTGACTCAGAATAGACTTATTTCTAGCTTGGACGCTATCGCCCGTCAATTTAATTATTTAGAACTTGGTAAAAGCTTGTAATAAAACAAAAAATATACGTCTTTTGATGTGGAAAAAAATTGAAAATGTGGACAGAAAAGAAGAGACAATGCAAGAAGTAAGGAAACATCGTAATTATAAAAATATGCATATGGCAATTTCGCCTTGATTCTGTTTTACTGGACGAATTGAAACAAAAAATTTTTAAAGCTAATTTAAAGTGCCAATTCTTTAAGTTTAACGGCAATTTTTTGGCGTCAAAAAAGCATTTTTTAGAGCAATTTATTGGTTGCCCTATTAATTATATAATAAAATAATTTATTATAAAAAAATGTATTACACAAATAATTTTAACCAATTATTCATTTAATTATTTGTTTTTGCAAACTTTTAATCCTGCTCGTCCTTCGATAGTGTCTGCCCGTACAGTTGGTTAGGTCTGTCAACGGGCCTGCTCCGAACTGTACCAACTTCAGATATAGGATCGGGGGGCGGTGCCACGCTCCCTGTAAAAACGGTTTTTACGCCCCGCTGAGTCGGTAAAGGAAAGCGTAACCAAAATTAAAGCTGACAATAAAATAAGGCAACAAAAAATTAAGTACAATTCAAATGTGGCAAATTTAATGTTGTTCCGATCTTCCCTCCGGCCACAGAATATGAAAATAGGATGTTGTAGGATAACTAAGCTGATTTTTATTTTTTTTTTTAGAAAAAAAAAAACTGAGTGGGCTTCTCCAAAAACAGCGATTTTTTTTTTAATTCCATGATAGGTTTAGATTCATATATGAAAAAAAACACAGAAATAAAAATAAAAAAAAAAGATACATATTCTCATGTAAAATTAACGGCTTAATCGAATCGTGTACTCAGTTTTTTAGTGCGAGACATAGGGAAGGTACCAAGTGGAATTTTATTTTTTTTAGTCACGGATTTTCAAGTTTAGACCCGGGGATTTTCAAGATGCCTTAAATTTCTTTTTAATCAAAATATACCGAAATCTGCGCAAATTAATGCAGTTTTCAGAAAAGTTTATTTGATCGAAATCGAGCTTTTTTTTATCCAAGCTACTTTGGTTTAAATGAAACATTCCAAAATCACTTTCATATTGAACAACATTTTTTATTGTTGCAAGTACAAAATTCGAAAATTTATTATTTCCATATATGTACATATGGATTTTTGATTCCAAATTTTCCCCTACGGCGCTTTTTTCCTAATATAATCTATATATTAATAGGCTAACATTTTTCCCATAAAAACAATTGCCGGGCTGTTTAGCACATTTAACATACTCATATCCACATAAAATTGATATGGATGTGTTCGTATGAGTCAGGAGCAGTGCATAGGCATATAATTTTTTCTATAAATTATTTAATTTCTTTATAATTAATAAATAAAGTTTTTAGTTAAGAGAAATAGATATCGTAAAAATTTTTACAAATATCGTAAACACAGTTGAAGAGTTGCTTTAATTTCAAAGCACTCTCTCTATTTTATATGCATTGGCCTAGTTTACGCTCAGATCAAAATCAAGGCGGCCAAATATCTCCTATTGCTTTTCCATTAAAGCGAAAAATGAGAGAGAGGGCGGGAGAGCACACTGAGTAATTTTAATTTTGACCAAGGCATCTCTAACAATTGAATTGAAAAACTTATTTTTTTATTTACAAAGGTAGAGTGTAATGTCAAAATCAAAGCGAATTCACATCATGACCAATAGGAATGGACGAGCCCCAAGCGAATTCAGTTTTTAACCACGGCGAAATATCATTTTGACATTACACTCTACCAATTACAATAACAAAATACATGGGAAATTTCTGAATTCGCCACCGGGCCTACCTTCCTAGATCTGCCTTGATTTTGACCATGATTTCGCGTCGGACCGTGATCAAAAGGTCAAATCAGTGTTGCGGTACAACTGGAATTTGGAAAGTGTTGCTTATCTGCGCGAAAAGGAATAATTTTTGTACCAATACAAAGTTGAAAAAATAAATTGCATGGTAGAATTTCGAGCACCGGCGATACTAGTGATAGATTGATAGGTATATACATATGGATGTACAGTAGTACCTACCTGAGTGGCTAATGTAATGATAGCTATATCGTCGCTATAGAAGAAAAAAGATGCAAACTGTTTTGTTGAGGAAGAAAGACGCAAACTTTTTTTCTTTCAAAGAAAGACGCATTAAAAATATTTTTCGAAAGAAAGACTCTTTATTTTTCTTTGATAACGAAGAAAGACGCTTTATTTTTTTACTATAAAGAAAGACGCATTTAAATATTTTTTAGGAAAGAAAGACGTATTCGATTTTTTATTTTTCTTTGTCAATATTAATGCTAATGCGTCTTTCTTCGCAGTTAATAATGCTAATGCGTCTTTCTCCGTCGAAATATTTTATAATGCGTCTCTGTTCTTCGAAATATTTTTTAATGCGTCTATCTTCGTCGACATGTTTTGTAAAGCGTCTTTCTTCCCCGACATATTTTTAATGCGCCTTTTTTCGTCGACAAATTACTGACATGCGTCTTTCTTCTTCCGGAGCGACGTTATATGAAAGGCCGGCAGTAAAAACTGTACATATTTTTTGGGTTTATAAAAGGGAGACATAAAAAAATCTGTAAAAAGGTGTACAAAAAACAAGTAAGGAAGCCTAAGTTCGAGTGGAATCGAAAATTAGATACTCAGCTGTATGCTTTCATTGTTTGTTTGCGTTTGATGGAAACACGGTGTACTTTATATAAAGAGAGTGCTGTATAAAGTGGGCGTAGCCACGCCCATTTTCAGCATTTTTATCAGTCATCCAACTAAGCATATGAATATTATCCTTTGTGCAAAATTTCATTCCTTTATGACTTCTAGTTACAAAGATGTCACGTTACAAATTCCCAAAGGGTGTTCCAGAAATATCTTTGTTAAAAAGTAGGCGTGGTCATAAACCGATTTCAATAAATTTCTGCGTGCCTATTAACACAAGTTATAAAAGTGTATAAACCAAGTTTCGTCATAATACCTCTATTATTTCTCGAGTTATAGGCTAAGAAATCTGGTATATTCTTTTGCCTAAAAAGAGGCGTGGCCACGCCCATTTTCCAAAGTTTTTCTATTTTTTGTTTCCGGTCTATTGTGGAACTCATGCCACAAAATTTCAACGAATTATCTTTATATTTGACAAAGATATTGCTTAAAATGTTTTTATTAGGTCACTTTATAATACCCATATATATAAAAGTGGGCGTAGTCGTCAACCGATTTCGCTAAAATTTTGAACATGTATTATCACATTTTATAAAAGCGTATACACCAAGTTTCGTCATAATATATCAATTATTTTTCGAGTTTTGAGCTCAGAAATCTCGTATATTCATGTTTCTAAAAAGAGGCGGTGCCACGCCAATTTTCCAAAATTTTTGTGTTTTTTGTTTTATCTCCATAGTTGGACTCATGCCACAAAATTTCAGTGATAGATCTTTATATTTGACAGAGATATCGCTTAAAATGTTTTCATTAGGTCACTTTATAATACCCATATATAAAAGTGGGCGTGGTCGTCAACCGATTTTAACTATTTTCCGTCCAAACGTTTGCCTAAGTAAGTAAATCACGCGTACCAAATTTCATCGATATATCTTCAACGGTTTCTGAGTTATGACATATAAAACCTTCAATGTTTGACCCTTAATAAGTGGACGTTTTCCAAAATTTTCAAATTTCTTCATAGTGGCTTGAGCTCAATACGTGGGTGAAATTTCATCGCTCTATCTATATTAGTGACTGAGATATTAAATTTCCGATTTTTTCTATATAGGAAAAGTGGGCGTGGTTATGGTCCGATTTCGTCCATTTTCAATACCAACCGTCCCAGTCACGATTCCAACTTGCATTTCAAATTTCATCAAAATATCTCAATTTTTGCGCGAGTTAGAGTGTTTACAGACGGACGGACATGGCTCAATCGATTTTTCTTTTCGCCCTGATCATTTTGATATATATAAGTCTACATCTATCTCGATTATTTCATTCTGTTACAATCCACCGTTATGTGATTAAAACTATAATACTCTGTGTACTAGTACAGCTAAGTATAAAAAATTCCATCATTTTTTTCCGTAAAAATGGGGACATAGCAATTTATTCCATAAAAAGGGGACACATTGTTTTCTCTATAATAAGTAGGTGGACATATCATGCTGTTTAGAAAAGATTGGATGAATGTGCCTGTTAATTATTATGAAGTTAAGTGCATACAGATGATTTGTAACACTGCTCTACAGCCAAAAAATACTCTAAACGCGACCATCCTATCTATATGTAAAATCGGTCGCTGATTCCGAAAATCGGGTTCATTTTTAATTCTATTCTGGCTCCTATAACATTTTTTCCTAACTCTTATAGTTTCTGAAATATTGATGATTCAATTAGAATTTTTTCGATTTTTTACGATATTTTTAAGAAAAATTTGACCGTGTAATAGCATTGCGAGACTTCGCTGTATTTATTTGATCGCCTATAACTTTTCCATTTTACCATGGATTTTCATCGTTGATAGCTTATTTTTTTGCTAATGGAATGGAGCTTCACGTAAAGGAGTGAAACCGAAGGTGAAAACATTGGTTTTAAAGATATTGTCTGACAAAGTCAATTTTTTCTTCAAAAAATCTTAAAAAATCGAAAAAATTCAAATTGAATCGTGTATGTAATGTCTACTCTATGTTACGTAGGTTAAGAATGTCGGCAACCTATACACCAGTGGAAGTGAGAAAAAAGTTGGCTGTTCAACTTATCCTACCGCATGTTACGTATTCTGAGCTTGTTTACAGCCAACTTGACTCTTCCTCGCGGAAAAAAATTAATCTTGCTTTCAATAATATTACTCGCTATGTGTATGGCCTAAAAAAATTTGATCATATCACTCCTTGGAGGGACAATATTTTGAGATGCAGTATCTTTAAGTATATCGAAGCATCTATGTTTTCAAACTTATCGAGTCAAAAACGCCGAGCTATTTGTATGATAAATTAAAGTTTACAAAGTCAAGAAGAGGGCACACATTGATCATTCCGAAATA
Source organism: Urophora cardui (assembly GCA_960531455.1). NCBI lineage: Eukaryota > Metazoa > Arthropoda > Insecta > Diptera > Tephritidae > Urophora > Urophora cardui. The sequence continues at coordinate 92,041,832 of OY482673.1, read as the reverse complement.
TTAGGGGTATTCGCTATCCATAGCATAACCCTAGCACGTAGCACGGATTGCAAAGTTTTACAACGCACAACAACAAAATACAGGCGCACAAAAATATGCTAGACCTCAAAAATATGCTACACCAAAACCTATGTATATTTATTTGCTATGAGGTGTAGGAAATTAATTGCGACCCTGCGTCAGCTGACATTTGCCAATTGCTAATTTCAATTTCAATTTGATCATTCGAATTTTGCTTAAAATGTTATTTTTTATGTGTATTTATTAAATTTACTAAAATAAAATGATTTATTTATTAAAAAGTGAGTGATGAACGCGTCACTTTGGCTAAAAAGAAAAGTTGCTTCTTAAAATTTCCTACGACTGTGCAATGGGGTGCTCTCGATGTGTAGCATATTTTGGTCTAGGATATTTGCAATCCGTGCTATCTTGCTAGGGATAGCGAATACCCCTATTGTTATTTAACGTCTGCAAGGCTATTCTTCGTTAATGCTGTGAGGCTGTGGAACTCAATGCCTGATTCCGTTAAAGCTGGTTTGAATGGAACGAACTACAAAAAGGTCATCCCTAATTATTTTAGTGCGGAAAGCAATGTGATTGCCTCTTAACACCTATTTTTATATCTCTCTATCCTCTCTCCTTGTCTATCCAATTTGAATGTTATTATTACTATTACTTTTCTCTAACTTTTTCTTTTTCGTTTTACTTATTTGTCTATAATATTGATATGTTTAAGTTTAGTTTTATTGTTAGCTTGTAGCTTAAGATTTGAACAGTGGTGCCAGATTGAGGGAAATTTCCCTTTTTGAGGGATATTTCACTGCAAAATTTTTAACGAGGGAAAAAAGGGACATTTTGTTGTCGTCCATATAAAAAAAGGGATTTTTTGGTTGCAGAACTGTTTTTACATACCTACATATCTATAATTTATAGTATAACTTAAAATAAGCACATCTCACACTGAAAAACTCCCATTTAGTGTATGAATACACACGCTTTCGCGTTAACTTATGCAATGCAAAAAGAGTCGGTTACATACGTACAAGTAAACATACAGTAAACTACACTGCGTATACGTAACTTGTTTACATAAATACTTACACACATACATACATACAGGTGAAAGTAATAAAATCATGTTAATAATCGCTCTTAGGTAATTTATTTTTCATTGTGCACATTCGTACTGTATTGTTAATAATTGAAAGAATTTTGGAGAATTAGGAGCCACTTAAAAACTATTTTCGCCTGGCCTCATTTGAAGATAAGCGTAAAAAAGCAGAAACTATTTATGAAGAATTGGAAATTAACGCATTGTTCCAAAGCCGAAATGTACTTATACACCGACTAGGGCAAGAAGCTAAGGCACTTGTGTTGAAAATTGCAATTTCAGCTAAAAGTTTTGGAACTTCCAACTCCATATTTACTTGACGTGCATAACGTTTACGTTGGTTATTAATTCGAAGATATTTTGTCAAATTTAAATTTGGAGGAAAAGATTGTACTCAAAAAAGTGTTTGCGCTTTTATGGAGCTTCTATTTTTCAGATAATATCACGTTTTCCATTTGACGGTGTTTTCGAAGAATTGCTGTTTTTAGATCCCGAATTGTTTTTGATTTCTCTAAAAACAATCGTGTATCACTTCTTGCTCTAACTAAAAAACTAAATCATAATCCTGATCTCACAGAATCGGAATACAAAAGTTTTAACCGAAACACAAAATGACGATTTAAAAAAATTACCTGTTTATGTAATGTCGAGTAAAATAATAAACTTTAAAAACTATAATAACAATTTTTTGTTTCATAATCTTAAGCAATTGGTTGAAATTGTACTCACGTTACCCCATTCAAACGCTGAATCAGAAAGAATATTTTCAATTGTAACGGATGTTAAATGTAAAAAGCGAAACAAACTATCTAGTAATATGTTAAATAGTATAAGTAAAGTAAGAGTTGCCTTTTAATCCATAAATATCAATTGCTTCAACTTTAAAATAAACAAAAATCATATCCACTTACACAATACAAATAATTTGTACAACTGATACTTTTAGCTATTAAACAAACTGTATTTGCCTGTTATATATTCTTATATTACTGAAATAAATGCTTTAAATTCGGTGGGAGTTTTGTGGGATTTTTTTATTTAAAATGTGGGAAATTATGGATTTTTTTCCAATTTCTGTGGGAATTTTAGCGGATATTATCTGGCATCACTGGATTTGAATTGTATTACTTGTAAAGATGATGTACTATAAAAGTCTGTGTCTTATTGTGCAACCACATAAAAATATACAAATATACAAATATTTCAGAAACTATAAAAGCTAGAGAAAAATATCATAGAAGCCGTGAAAAGAAAATTTAATTTTCTTTCGTTTGGTGTCACCTCAAGGAAGATAGCTCACCGCGTTTATAAAGGATTAAGTGGAGCCATTGGCCAAATAACGGTAAATTGCCGATATCTCAAAAACCTTCCCATAGAATTAAAAATGAATCCGATTTTCGGCGACCGATTTTACATATAGATAGGATAGTCACGTCCAAAGTACAGACAACAAATTTAATTTTGTGATCCAGTGTTATTATTAGAATATTGAATTAATTAAAAACTAAATTTAATTAATAAAAAATAAAATGTTTGCTTTCGATGATTTAAAAGTAATGCAAAGAATTGAAATAAATAAGAAAAAAGTATCTGATGACGCATTTAAAATGGCTAACACTCCTCTACTTTTTCCCTCTGGAAGACCTATACCTGATGCAAAATTCAGCGATTTAAACTAGAACCGCACCATACTACACTACGCGACGCTGCAAGACGCGACAAAATATTCTTTGCATGTATCCCAGTAGAAAATATCTCGAGCGCTCCCTTGATGAGCAAGAATAGAGCGCTCTAAGGGGATCAACTAGAGAGCACCTTGTGATCTCCTGTTGTTTCTTTGGGAGCAGTATGGGATCTTTGTTTTTTTAACAGTTATCTGTGATCACTTACTGTTTGTTTGGGAGCAAAATGGGATATTTCCTTTTCAAAATTTCACAATTATGCTACAAATATAATAAATCCATCAACAAGCAACGGTAATTATTGAAAAAATCTTATTCAGTTGTAATAAGTCAACAAAAGTGCGTGGTTTAAGTAAAAAGCTCGTGGAAAGGTAAAAAAAGATGGAAAAAGGTGGAAAAAGAGACGAAAATGTCCAAACAATTATTTTCTAAAAGGCACATAAGACGCCTAGTTAAAAAAGAAAAAGAAAAATGTAGTGAGGAAAGTAGTGAAAATATATTCACGCTGGGAAAGTCACCTTTCACGCATAGAAAGCCGTATTGATAACATAGAGGCTGAAGTAAAAAAAAATACGGAGCTTCAATACAAAAATAATGTTATTTTGCAGGACATCCTAAAAAAGTTAAGCCCGCCGCAATATTCATTTGATTTTTTACCAATTTCGTCTCTTTCTGAATTACAAGCAGTAGATAACATTGCCAAGAGCGAGGGAGAATCTGTGGTAATACTTTTTTTAATTACAAAATTTAATATCTATTTTAATTCATATAATTTTATTTGTTGTATATTAATTTCTTCAAATCGAAATTTGCAAATCGCGAATTAAAAGATGTTTTGTATGAAATATTTAACGAAAGCTTCATTTTAAGCGTTAATTGGAGCGGCTCTCAGCAAAAAATTGCAGTCAGGAACTACAAAGTCCTCAATTATCATTTCTTCGGTAAGTTTATGAGTAGGTATGTATATGCAAATTTCTCCTTATAACTTTATGTTATTTTATATTACAGAAGCCGTTAAAGAAAAATTCTCAACGTATAAAGAATTCGAAAGCCAGAGGAAGATTGCGTTCAGAGCGGCAAAATTAAAATTTTATAGAAAAACTTATAAATTGAAAATATAAAAAAATAAATAAAAATAAAAATAAAAAACTAAAATACTTTTTTATTAATTTTAGAGCAGTATTTGTAAATTTTGACGCTTTAGAGAGCACTCCTCTTTTGTATTTTCAGATCACTTATAGAGCGATTTGGTTCCGTCTATTTTGAACAAATAAAAGAGCGCTCTGGTTTTGTATTTCTGGATCACTTTAAGAGCGCTCTGATTCCGATTTTTCTAAACCATGTACAGAGCGCTCTGGTTTTGATGTATTTTTATCACTTGGAGAGCACTCCCTTTTTGTATTATTTAGATTATATAGAGAGCGCTCTGTTTCTGCTCTTTTTCAACCAATTACAGAGCGCTCGCCCTCCTAGGACATCCCATGTTAAAGAGAGCATGTTTTTGTTCGGAATTTGGACAATCCGGGAGCACTCCCATGCTCTCTATAGAGCGCTCCATCATCGCTCATAGTATGATCCCCTTTTCTACTGGGAGGAGTGGTCCTAGGCCATTGAAATTTTGCACAGAGGTTATATGTGAGCTAATTAAGAAATTTTCAAAAAATGGTTGAAATCGGTCAACCCCTAGGGGTACCTCCCTTGGACCTATAAAAAAATGATTTAAATACAAATTTTAGTTTCAGCTAAAAAAAAATTAAAATATCTTCACGAAACTTGGTACATGAGTTACCCTCATTAAAGGCATTGACAGCACCAAAAATTGTTGAAATCGGCCACTCCCTAGAGGTACCTCCCCAGGACCTATAGTAAAAATTTTTAAAGAAAAATTTAAATTTCAAATTAAATTTCTCAAAAAATTAAGATATCTTCACGAAACTTGGCGCATAAGTTACTGTCATGAAAGATATCGACAACACCAAATATAGGCGTGGTAGTGATTGGCAAACAACCACGCCCACTTTTCCTACACCTTTTATTCAAAAACAAATGAAGATATACATTTTCAGTAACTGAAAAGAGCCCTTGTAAAAATGTGATGTACTTAATGATTATATTTATAATACATATAATCGAAAATATAACTATGTATATATATATGGAAAGAAAAAAAAGCAAATATAAGAAAAATGTTTAATGATTTAGCATATCCTTGGCAACAAAATCCTATTCCACACACTTTTTGTTGGGTTGTCGTCTTATGGACTTTATATAATGACCAGAACTTGCCAGTAATCGATTAATAACATCTGTATTGGTAGAAGTGCTATCACTTTTCCTAGAAAACATAAGCCTAGAAATCATAAGACCCATTTTTAGTAAGGGTTAACTCAGAACATGATAAGGAGTTCAACTTTTCTGCTGAGAAAGTATCAATAAGTCTTCTTGTTGTGTGATCAAGTAAACTTTGCAAATTAACAGCAGCATATGTATGTATGTGTCTGTTACTACAATTTCGTCGGGATAACATTTTTTTTCATCTAATACCTTAAAATAAGCTGGTAAAATGTTTAAACAAATGTGTTTGTTGCTATTGTTGTTTGCAAACCGCAATGTTATGACGAATGTGTTTATCGTTATTTCTGTTTGCATTACCATTGATTCTAACAACTTAGGTGTATAATTTACCAATCTGCATTTTTATCTAATCCTCTCTGTGCCTTCATATTCGTAAACAAAAAAATGTCACATAAGATGTAAACGTTAATATATACGCATGAGCCTAAAAGTATGCTACATTTTGTCAATTTTATCAAAATTTGATGGGACTTTCGACATTTAAATCAAGTTTACATCGATTGGGGAAAATACGGGAAAAATTTTTTAACAGAAATCGATAGAAGACATTCCAAACTTTCATTTTATTACAGCGAGTGTAGCACGCTGTAGCACACAAACTTTTTGTCCATCGAAGTTAGAAAAGGTAGCATTTTTCAAGTACCATTTTTGCTGGCCTATATTTTTTTTATTATTTGGCCGATTGCATTAATCTTTTCTTTAATTAGTCAAGGAAGTGCTATATTTTCTTTTAAACTCACAACAGGGACAATAGAGATATAAGTTATAAGGAAAATTTATAGCTAAATTTAGCAAAAATTTCAAGCAGTTTTTGTTGAATAAAATTTTTCTGACTTCTGATACCATTATTTTGTAAAAAAAAAAATCAACTTTTTGCAAAGTAGTCATGAATTCTTCATATTTGGACATTTTTTTATAAGACTACATCATTAGAATCTGAAAATTAGGTATTGAAAAAAATGAATTTTTTCCGCGGCTGAACCACTGTGCGACGCAATGAAAGTGCTTTCCATGTTCACTCAAAGTAATTTTTTACAAAATGAGATTGTACAACATGGTTGTACAATAAATTGCACCGTATGTAGGCAAACAGTCCAACTCGATTGCAACCGAGTTGGGTCAACGGTCGCACCGTGTATGGCTACGGTAAGAGCAAACAGCTGTGCGTGGAATGGTGATGGTGGAGACTTTTGTGTTTTTTGTGTTCATATGAAAAATATAAAGGTACTGCCAAACGATGCAATGAAAGTGCTTTCCGAAAGTGTCAAATCATTGAAAGAACTTTCATGAGTATCCACACGACGCAATGAAAGTGCTTTCAGAAAGCACTTTTTACCTCCACTTTCCGAAAACTTTCAGGAATTACTTTTCGTTTGTCAACACGGTGAAAGGGAAATGAGTTTTTGAAATTACTTTCTGGCAGCTGTCAAATTAAATTCTAACAGCTTGAGAGCAAGACAGATGTAGGAGAGCAAGCAGCTTGTTGTGTGACTCACACAGTGTGATGCTAGCCACACACCTTGCAATTTTTTATACAACTTGAGCAAGTTGCGTTGGAAATCGCAACGTTTTTGGGGCTGTTGTATGAAGTTGTGTATCGGTTGTACGAAAAATCAAAAAGTTTTGATTTTTTGGCAAGTTGTACAACTTGGTTGCATCGTTTGGGGGCATGTTGTTCAACATTTCATTTTATGAGAATTAAAATAAGTAAAGTAAATTAAAATAAGTAAAAATAAGCGAATTCAACACAAAAAACCATAAATATTTGTAGAATAAATAACTCAAAATGGAAAGCTTGCAGAAACCACTTTTTTGTACTATTTTTTTCTTTTAATTATCGTACTTTTGCTGTACGTTCTTCTTCTTCCTACAAGCGCAATATTATCCTATTCCATGTTCACTCAAAGTAATTTTGTACAAAATGAGATTGTACAACATGGTTATACAATAAATTGCACCGTATGTAGGCAAACAGTCCAACTCGATTGCAACCGGGTTGGGTCAACGGTCGCACCGTATATGGCTACGGTAAGAGCAAACAGCTGTGCGTGGAATGATGATGGTGTGTTTTTTGTGTTCATATGAAATATCGATGCCTTACTTTCTCAACCTCGTATCTTAAATAAGGAAACTTTTCAGGAAACAAAAAAAAACTGTTTATTTTTTTTACCGTTGTTTTTTATGTAAAAATTTTAATGCAATTATTAAGACATGAATTACAACTATGTGCACAATTAAAAATTATATACTTATCTATGTTCGTTTACGCATAAAACGAATTTTTTAAGATACGAGTTTGCTGCATTAACGATAATTTCATTTTTGAAACTTGATTTATAAGTTACTCGTTTGCTGCACTTATATGCATACAACGAAGATACTTCAAAACTATTAAATAAAAACAATATTTTGCTTAAATTCAATGTTTTATTTGTTAGAGGATATTATAAAAAAAAACAAGTGAGGAAGCCTAAGTTCGAGTGGAATCGAACATTAGATGCTCAGCTGTATGCTTTCATTGTTTGTTTGCGTTAGAGGGAAATACGATGTGATTTATATAAAGCGATTGCTGCATAAACTAGGCGTAGCCACGCTCATTTTCAAAATTTTTATCAGTCATCCAACTAAGCATATGAATATTATTCTTTGTGCAAAATTTCATTCCTTTATGACTTCTAGTTACAAAGATATCACGTTACAAATTCCTAAAGGGTTTTCCAGAAATATCTTTGTTGAAAAGTAGGCGTGGTCATAAACCGATTTCGCTAAATTTTTGAGCATGTATTACCACAAGTTATTAAAGTGTAAAAACTGATTTTCGTCATAACATCTCGATTATTTGTAGGGTTATAGGCTCAGAAATCTCGTATATTCCTGCTTCTAAAAGTAGGCGGTGCCACGCCCATTTTCCAAAATTTTTGTGTTTTTTATTTTATGTCCATAGTTGGTCTCCTTCCATAAAATTTCAACGATATATCTTTATATTTGACAGAGATATCGCTTAAAATGTTTTTATTAGGTCACTTTATAATACACATATATAAAAGTGGGCGTGGTCGGCAACCGATTTTGGAAATTTTTCGTGCAAACATTTGCCTAAGTAAGTATATCACGCGTAATAAATTTCATCGATATATCTTGAACGGTTTCTGAGTTATGACTCATACAACGTTCAATGTTTTCCCCTTAATAAGTGGGCGTGGCACCGCCCATTTTCCAAAATTTTTGTGTTTTTTGTTTTTTGTCCGTAGTTGGACTCCTGCCGCAAAATTTCAGTGATATATCTTTATAATTGACAGAGATATCGCTTAAAATGCTTTATTAGGTCACTTTACAATACACATATATAAAAGTGGGCGTGGCCGTCAACCGATTTTGACAATTTTACCTCCAAACGTTTACCTAAGTAAGTAAATCACGCATATCAAATTTCATCGATATATCTGCTACGGTTTCCGAGTTAGGGCTTGTAAAAGTTTTACAGTAAAACTTTCAATAGTTGCCACTTAATAAGTGGGCGTGGCTCCGCCCATTTTCCAAAATTTCATCAAATTTCTTGCTAAGTGCCTGAGCTCAACACTTGGGTAAAATTTCACCGCTCCAGCTATATTAGTGACTGAGATACCAAATTTCCGACTTTTTCTATATAAGAAAAGTGGGCGTGGTCATGGTCCAATTTCGCCCATTTTCGATACCAACCGTCCCAGTCTCGATACCAACTTGCATTCCAAATTTCATCCAAATTTCTTAATTTTTGCGCGAGTTAGAGTGTTTACAGACGAACGGACGGGGGATGACAAAACGATTAATACGCCTTTAAATAAACATGTATATTAAGATAAGAGTTTGACGCAGTTATGAAAAAAGCATTGATTGAGATACCAAGATATTTATTCCTATTTTTTTTTTGCTATAGACACAATCTATTGAGATAGGAATTTGTTGCAGTTATAGAACAGAAAAATAGGAATCGTTTGATATGAAAATCTCAAAATCGCATTTTTTTAAGATACGAGGTTGAGAAAGTAAGGCATCGATATATAACGTGATAATTAATTATTTTAATAATTGTATTTTGTTTATACATATGTATTTTTATAAAGAAAACATTCACATGCCGGTTCTATCATTTAGACAACACTCGTATCAGCTAGCAACTTTCAGAAAGTAAAACACTTTCAGATTAACAATTGAAAGTGAAAAGTATTTCTGAAAAGTATTTTTCTCACAGCTAGACGATGAAAGTTTTTCGTAAGAAAGTAATTGCTGAAATTTCGGAAAACACTTTCAGAAAGTACTTTTTTGGTGGCTACACGAGAAAATTTTACTTTTTCACTTTCTGAAAGCACTTTCATTGCATCGTCTGGTAGGAGGTTTATGTAAGCAACCGCAGTACGCTGCAATTGAGGTGAACTGCGCGACACCACGCGGCGAAGTTGACCAACTAGGCAGTAATGAATGCAAAATGTTGTTGGACGAAGAAAAGTAAGTGTCGCGCAGTGCGATATACACAAAAGTGTCTCACCGAAAATTGAAGTGTCGCGACAGTGTAGCGTAGTATGGTGCGTTTCAGGGTTTAATGGAATTAATTGAATTTATTGACCCCAACATCGTCAGTTCTACAAGAATCTTCAGAAGGATCCAGATATTATAGATGGTGGAATGGCTAGCGGAGAGAGTGATGACGAATAAAAAAGTATAAAATTAATTTTATTATGAACCACTAATAATAATAATAATTATAGCAATGATTACAAATCATCTGTATGCACTTAACTTTATAATAACACCACCCGACAAAAAAAATAACCTCGACATTGGATACATAATTCCTATGTAGAATTTTCTGCTGATTCCAAATATGTAATCAGATGGTTCAAAAGTAGAACGGTTTTCGAGATATTTTGATTTCAGTTTTTGAGATAAGAGAAAAAAAGTAGGATTATTAATTAGTCAATATCTCCGCCATTACCGTCTCGATTTTTACGTTATTTAATTTTGTTTTGAGAGAATAAAATACCATTTCCAACAAAGCAAAAATAATTAAAATCGCCGTTAAAGTGACGGAGTTATGGCGAACAAAAGATTTTTTTTTATGAAAATTTTGAGGTTTTTTTTTTCGAAATTCATCTTCTTTTTTGTATTTTTTTTTTTACGAAATATTAAATATCCTCCTGCTTTCAAATTTTGAGTCAATAGCATATTTCTTAGTGAACATTTTGGCACCTCCGGATTATAATATGTAGCAAAGTTATAAGAGATTAAGTGAAGAAACCTATATTTATATTTTCATTTAACTTTCAAATCTGGCAAATGAAAACCACTATAACAGTAACAATAGTTTACAGCAAAAAATACCTAGAAATCGGGGTATGAGGGAAAATTGGCATGGGCCCCCTGAGCTCAAAACTATTTATTTTTATTTTTTGCACGGTTTTATTTTTTGCACGGTTAGGTTTGATAATGGTAATTTTGCGTTTTTTGGTTATCACTTCATTCAAAAATATTTTTCGCTAAGTTACATGTGCGATAACAGCTAACAGTACCTCGTTCAAAAGGTAATTAAAATACGCTTTTAACGCCTTACAACTTGTGGTGGTTGAGTAAAAACTCACTGAGTGATAGCTGGTCAAAGTCAAAATTTTGTGAATTTTTTGCAATTTTTTTTTTTAATTTCGATTTTGAATATAGTTTTTTTATAAGAAGTGGGGCAAACTTAGCATTTTTAAAAATTAGCAAATTAAATTGCAAATACTTTAAGCGTAATGTTACCAAGATCCCATTAGTACTTTATTTTTAGCAATTTTTTTCAGGTGAAACGAAAAGGATATTTTATAGACGAAAAACTTGATTAGGTGACCCAACTACGTGAAAACGACTTCATAGCTCAAAAGGACATTAGAGCGATATATAGATCTCCATCAGGCTAAAATAATGACATATCAATTTTACAAATCAGGTGTCAAATAAAAAAGTTGCAAAAAAAAGAAAATATTTCCGCGGTATTTCGCGGTATAAAAAAAAAGAAAAAATTGTCCCGAAACCCTCTCAACATAAGCTTCATATATAAGTGATGACTAGGGAAACCAAAAATTGGCACAAGCAAGTTTTTTTCTATGGTAGCTATCACATAATGCTTAATTTAGGGTAGTTTTTGAGAAAAATTATATTTTCTGGCCTACTTTTGATAGAGCTAAAAATTGCCAAATTCATAATAAATGCTAATTTATGCTAAATTGACTATTAAATGAAAATTACAAAAGAAATCGGAAAAAATATGTTACGGATTTTCTGCTCTCTGATTGGCTAGCCGCTTAAATTTTTCAATTGAATTGCTCCAGATATGGCATGTATAGACGTCGGGTAATTTCAACAAAACTTTATTGCACATCTAACCCCCCATATATGTATATTTCGTTTAATCTTCACAACCAGGGCATCGGAGCAAAAGTTTGTTTTTTCTAGCCCTGTGAAGTTGGCACATCCAAATGCGATTTTTTTTGTAAAAAAAAATGTAAATCGTTTGCTCATCGTTTGCTCACGTTTGGTCAGAAAATAGTTTCGTTTGCTCAGGTTTTCTTCAAAAGTTATTGCAAAAAAAATTTTTGCACAGCAAAATGCGCATTTTCTCGAAGTAATACGTAGTTTTTTTTTTCTCTCGGATAGAGTTTTTATTGTATCATTCTTAAAGAATATGAAAATTTTTATAAAATCTTGACCTAGTATACAATGACGTTATTCGTTGCCACTGCTTCAAATAACATTTGGATGAAAAGCAATTTTATTTGACATAAAATAAATACTTATGAATACATTTAATATGTGTATCGGAATATTTTTGTTTTTGTTAGAATATGTTCATATGTATGTATGTATGTAATTTTCATATTCGTTCATTATGTTATTCATTTTCATTATTTACATATGTAGTTTTGCCGTTGGAATGGAATGGAATTCCAAGCAGCTGATTGTATAGTATTAAAAGTTCGTACGGCCTGACAGGACAGGCTTATCGATGACACATTCGTGTGTTGCATTAGGAAGTGCTGTTGCAGTTTCGTATTGGAAAGAATTTCAATAAGCTGCGTGTATGAACTTAGGAATTTTTACGGCCTAATGGGATAGGCTCGTCCGGAACACAATCATATATATGTTATACATGTGTATTAATAAATTCTGTTGTAGCTTTCTGAATGGAAGGAATTTCAGTAAGCTGCTTTTTATAATTTATTATTATTATTATTATTATTATTATTATTATTATTATTATTATTATTATTATTATTATTATTATTATTATTATTATTATTATTATTATTATTATTATTATTATTATTATTATTATTATTATTATTATTATTATTATTATTATTATTATTATTATTATTATTATTATTATCATTATTATTATCATTATTATTATTATTATTATTATTATTATTATTATTATTATTATTATTATTATTATTATTATTATTATTATTATTATTATTATTATTATTATTATTATTATTCATCGACGTTCATCATTATCTAAAGTTACTCTCGAGATATTGGTCTAACAGAATATGACCTTATGCACAATTAAGTTTTACATCCTTTCTCTTTAACCGCCTAGGATAGCTTTGCTTTAGGAGACTTTTTGCTAATGAATTAGGATGGTTGGCTAATCTTTTCGCATAATTTGCTTGCATTTTCTCTATCTCTTCGGCCACCGTATTTATCTTTAGGTTACTATGAATAATTGAATTTTTTACATACCAAGGCGCTTTGCATATTGTTCTTAATATCTTGGACTGTAGCCTTTGAATTCTTTCTAAGCTAGATTTCGATGCTGAGCCCCATAGTTGAATTCCATATATCCAAATTGGTTTTAAAACCATATTAAATATTAATATCTTATTATCTAAGCCCAGTCTAGAACTTGGACCAATTAACCATTGCAGCTGGCTTATTTTCAACTTGGATTGCATAATCTTTTTGTCAATGTGATTTTTCCAAGTCATTCTTCTATCCAGTGTGACTCCAAGGTACGTAACGAAGTCTTTCTGAGTTATTATTTTCCCATTTATTGAGACTGGTGGACATGTGTCTTTCTTCAGGCTAAAAGTTACTTGTACACATTTAGATTCGTTGACCTTAATTCTCCACGTAGTAAGCCATTCCTCTAAAGTTTTTATATGTCTCTGCAATTGGATAGTAGCAGTTATGGGATTTGCGTGCACACTTAGTATAGCCGTATCATCTGCGAAGGTCGACGTGACAAGTCTCGCGTTCGTTGGCAGATCGCTTGTGTAAATTAAGTATAATACAGGCCCTAGAACACTACCTTGTGGAACTCCAGCAGAAATTGGATGACTTTCGGTTGTAAAACTTTTGTGCCTTACCCGAAATTTTCTACCTGTTAAAAAGCTTTCTAGGATCCCGCACAGATTATATGGAAGTGTTTGTTTTATTTCATACAAGAGGCCTTCTAGCCATACTTTATCGAAGGCTTGTGCCACATCTAGGAATAGTGCGGTGCAATATCGTTTGGTTTCAAAAGTTGACCTTATTTCTGAAACAATTCTATGCACTTGTTCTATCGTACCGTGCTGCTCTCTAAATCCGAACTGGTGACTTGGTATGGTTTCGTGCAGTTCTAAGATGGGCTGAATTTTTCTCAGCAATAATTTTTCGAATAGTTTGGAAAAGATAGAGATTAAGCTTATTGGCCTGTAGGAGCTTACTATTGTCGGGTCTTTGCCTGGTTTTGGGATCATGATAATTTCAGATAGTTTCCATGGATTAGGAAAGTGACATAATCGGAGGATACTATTGAAGATGTATAGTAGTTGCTTAATAGCTGCTATGGGAAGCGCTTTTAACATTTCACCCGTTATTCTGTCATACCCTGGTGCTTTCTTATTCTCTATGTCTTTGGATATAGTTTTATTCAAGTCATCTAGTTTAAATCCAAGTGGGATTGCTGGTAATTGTGGAGTATTTTCTTGGAGAACATTTTGGCCTTCATTTGGAGTAAATACCTGCTGAACCGGCCGTTTTAGATATTTGAGAGAGCGCCACAAGGAATAATCTGTACCAGATGTGGCCGTGAGGGAATTAATTCTATTTTGAAATTTTGTTTCCCTTTTCTCCTCTAGGAGCATTTGGAGCTCTTTCGTGCATTTTTTTAGCTCGTTTTTCAGAGTTGGAGATCGCAACCTTTGCCAGTCTCTCCTAAGTTGCCTTTTCTTGGAAACTAGCTCAATGATATTGTTTTCATTGAAAGAACTAAAGCTTTGCTGCTGGGTTGTATTAGGACGTAAGGGCGTTGAAACCTTTGCTGCCCCTTGCAGTAAGTTTGTGAAGCCAATTATCGCATATTCCACTTCGGCGGCTGATTTAAGGCTCACATTTGGATTAATATGCGAACTTATAAATTTTCTGTACTTCAGCCAATTCGTAAATCTATTAGTTAAGCTTGGGTTCAGTTCGTTTAAAGTTGGAAAGGTTTTAATAGATTTAACGCAAGGAGAGTGATCAGATGATAGGTCAAAAAGTGATTCTATCTGAAGTATTTCCCGATCGAGGCCGCCAGTTACCCCAAAATCTATGAGGTCGGGGGTTTTCCTCCTATCAGTGGGCCAATATGTTGGCTGTCCGGTTGATATAATGTCAAGACCATTGCTTTGGATTGCTTTGAACAAGTTTCTTCCTTTTGGTGTTATTAGCCTAGATCCCCAAAAAGTATGTTTAGCATTGTAATCACCTGCTGCTAGAAATCTCTTGCCTATCTTGGAGAAGTATTCAGTGAATTGGTATTCTGTTATATTAAAACGGGGAGGGCAGTATATTGCAGATACAGTTAATCCGCCAGAACTATCATCTACGTACACTGATGTTGAGTGTATACAAGTATACTCTTTGCAATATTCTTCTAGAACGTGGTGCTTAATCCTCTTTCTTATAAGTATACCGGTTCCACCTCTAGCTTTTCCTTCAGGGTGCTTGGTATTATAGAACATATACCCATCAATATTAAAATTATTAAACACAGTCAGATGGGTTTCAGACACTAACATTATGTCAATTTGGTGATTTTCTAGGAAAACATGGAGTTCATTGCGATGTTGGCCTATGCCGTTAGCATTCCAGAAACCTATATTGAAACAATTCATGGTCTTGACAAAATTGTTTGAAGTAGGAGAGGCCTGGATGTAATTACATTTTTATGTGACTTCGCACTTGCAACTTTTTGACCAAAAAGCCCAATATATGCTCATATTACTTATAAGTTGGTCAGCTAAAATTCACAATTATAATTTTTCGGAGGGCCTGCCGATTAAAATCCTTTTACTTATTTTCAACATATTAAGCAAACAAACATACATACAAAATGAAGCACTTTTACCAACACATGAAGTACAAATATGGAGAAGAAGCATTCTCTACATTGAAATGCTACAGTAAACGAAAGCAGAAACTTACCAAACAACAACAACACTTATATTTTCTATTAGAATGCAGGAAGTATGATATAATTCCCAACCATCTAACTAATTCAATAAAAAACACTACAATAAACACTTCATCTCACAACATTAAGCAGGAAATAGAAAAAACTAAACTTGCATTTTCCAAAAAAATCTTAAACATAGAAATCAAACAAACCAACATCAACATCAAAAATACAAAAAAAGAGGTACACTTTGCCGAAAGCTTTTTAAAGCGAAATCTGGAAGTGAGTGATTTCAACTCTTTCATTTCATACCAAACGTCGTTCTGCCACAGAGTAAAAAAGGAACACGAAATTAAGCTAGAACATAAACTAAACAAACTAAAACAAATACAATTAGAGAGTCTCGGCATAAAATTCAACAGCGATTGGTTTGTCAACAAAACTCAAATAACCTTTCCAGAAGATGTGCAGTGGTTGCTCTCTCTAGGCAAGAAATTCACTCTACCAACAACCAAAGAAAGCTTCAAGCCAATCAAGATAATTTCCGAAATTGAACAAATTATACAACAAATAGACGACGAAAGATCAAAAGAAATAGAGAGAGGCAGATTGAGTGCCGGTATAACCCAGCATAAAAGACACATGAAACACAACCCAGCAGACAAATTTATTTTAGAAACCTTAAAGAAAACTAAGCTATTTTTAAGTAGATATAAAGATGAAATAATTATCACAGACTCCGACAAAGGTAACAAAACAGTGGCAATGTACACTCGAGACTACAAGGATAGAATGAACGAGTTACTCTCAGACAGAAATACATACAGAACATCTAGAAACGACCCAACAAATACTCTACACAAACAGAATAATAGTTTGATTGACGCTTTATACAAAAATAAAAATATTAGCCTCAAAGAAAAACAACAATTAACTTCCAGTGCACCATTGGCCCCCCGACTTTATGGACTCCCAAAAATCCATAAACCACATTTACCTCTACGTCCCATTGCTTCTTCTTATGGCGTACCATGCTACCATCTTGCTAAATTTATTGGCAAAACCATTAATAACCTAATATCTGACGAATACAACATAAAAAACTCATTTGCACTTAAAGAAAAACTAGATAAAATTAAAATAGATGATGATGAAATACTAATTTCACTAGATGTGGTTTCCCTTTTCACCAATATACCGACATACTTAGCTATAAAAATTATCATGACCAAATTCAATAAAATCCAGTCAATAACCAACATTCCGAAAAACATGTTCCTTAAAATTTTAAATTTCTGTTTACAAGACAACAATTATTTTATGTACGATGGTAAAATCTTCACCCAGAATTTTGGTATGCCTATGGGTAATCCCCTTTCCCCGACAATAGCAGACATTGTAATGGATGACTTGCTAGATAACTCATTAGACGAATTGAAAAAACATAACATTGACATTAAATTTATAGTAAAGTATGTTGACGACCTTTTCGCTATTGTCAAAAGAAATGACGTAGATATTATTCTTGACACATTTAACAAATACCACAACAAACTCAAATTTACTTTAGAAAAAGAAGCTAATTCACAAATCCCCTTTCTTGACGTCTTGATACATAGGAAAAACAATGACATTATACTTGACTGGTTTTCCAAACCCATTTCTTCAGGGCGAATTATAAACTTCTTTTCAGCTCAACCCAAAAAATATAAGATTAATACAGCCAAAAACCTCATCAACAAAATTATTAATATAAGCGACCCTCAATTCCACCAAAAAAACATAAGTAAAATATACAACATCTTGATTAAAAACAACTACCCTACACACCTTATTAAAACTCTTATAGACGAAAAATTATCACCCACCAACAACAACGACAATAAAACACCCACTACCACAACTAACAACATAACAAAGCAATATCACAGTGTCACGTACATACCGAAATTTACTGAAAACATAGACTATAACATCCGTAAGAAAACACAAAATATCACACTCGCATATAAATCTAACGACACACTCTCTAAGGTCTTTACCAAAACAAAAACACCAATTAACACTCTCCAGAAATCGAACGTTGTTTACGAAGTACCATGCAAAGGTACATCTGAATCACTCTGCGATAAGGTATACATAGGCACTACTAAACGACCACTGGGTGTACGACTAGCGGAGCATGACGCGGACATAAGAAAACACAAGACTAACACTGCCCTAGCTCATCACATATTTACACACGGACACACAGCTGATATAGATAACACTAAGATAATAGACAATGAGAAGAGAGAGAGAACTAGATACATATTAGAGAGTTTACATATATTAAAAAATAGAGAACGGACGGTTAACAAAAAAGAAGACACCGAAGACATTGCTGCCACCTATTTATTTTGTTTATAATTAGCTATATTTCAGTTTGACAAAGATACCTGCAAAGTAAAGTATCTATGTATATGTATGTATACTTTGTGCAATAATTTTTATTTTATCCATTGAAATGTAAGTGATTTGTTTTTACTGTGATGATTTTAAATGTTATAATGTACATATGTATCTGTATGTTTAATATTGTGTACTTATGTATAATATAATGTTTGTTTTATTATGTTTGTTAATAAAGATTACGCCCCTGAGGATGCCAAGGTGTTTGGCGAAACGTTGGGCAATCAGTGGATGTAATTACATTTTTATGTGACTTCGCACTTGCAACTTTTTGACCAAAAAGCCCAATATATGCTCATATTACTTATAAGTTGGTCAGCTAAAATTCACAGGAGATTTTGATTCCTAATCAATTCTTGCATCATGTTTTGCATTGACTTCATATGGTCCTGCATCATATGAACAAAGCTATTTAGAGTGTTTTCGAGTGATGTTGTTGGATTGGAATCGTCTTGGATTTCGGTCTGTTGTGTGCCTCTTAAGACTTGAGCGTATGAGTACGTTCCCAGATTTATCTGCGGGGCTGTATTAATAGTTGGTTTTAGCACATTTTGAGGTTGTGGGACAGGTACAGTTTTAGGTTTTTTGCTACCTTTCTCTCTTAATGAAATGTATACTGGGCAACCCCTATAATTAGCAGTGTGATTTTGACCGCAGTTACTGCACTTCTTATTTTCTGGGTTTGCTTTAGGTTTCTCGCACTCTTTGGAGCTGTGCAAATTTCCGCAAATTACACATACGCTAGGTAATGTGCAATATCGTTTCGTATGCCCGAACTCCTGACAATTATGGCATTGTACGGGGCCCACACGTTTATGCGGTTCTTCCACAGAGATTCTTCGGTGTAGAAGAAGTTGCGTACGATTTTTTTTGGCTAAATCGTTTGCTCGTCGTTAGCTTAATCCTTAAGATAATACCGGAAAAAATTTCTTATCCCCATTTTTATATAAAAAGTTATCCAAAAAACCGAAAAAAAATTATTTTTTTGGCTAAATCGTTTGCTCATCATTAATTAAGAATAAATCAAGATGAATTTCTGTTTTCCGATTCTTATTTTTAAAGTTATGGGAAAATGAAATTTTTCGGTATTGCTCAATTGGACTTTTCTTGAAATAATAAGTCGGTACGTAGGATTTTTGTTCATCTTTTTAGCTAAATCGTTTGCTTATCTGTAGCTTAAGATCATTCAAGAAGAAATTCTGTTCTCCCATTTTTACACAAAAAGTTATTGCGAAAAAATAATTTCGGGATGAGCATCCCGAAAAAAAAATAATCACAAAACATGGGTTTTTTTGGCTATATCGTTTGCTCATCATTAGTTGAGAATAAATGAAGCGGAATTTTCTTTTCCGATGCGTTTTTTTTTTAAGTTATTGCAAAATGAAATTTACGGTGGGACGTTGGCACTGTAAAATATGAATTTTTGCGTAGAAATACATAATTATGTACGACTTTTTTGGCTAAATCGTTTGCTCATCGTTAGCTGAGGATATTTCAGGAACAAATTTAATTTTTAAAATTTTAAATACAAAAGTGTTGCGAAAAAAAATTTCGGTATTTCGAAAAATCAAAAAAAAAATATTTTTTTTTTGGTAAATCGTTTGCTCATCTTTTAGATTCGTTAAGAAAGAAATTTCCTTCTGCTATCATTAATCTAAAGGTTATTGAAAAAATAAAAAATTTCGGGATTAGAGCCACCGAATGTTAAATCTGCAAAAAAAATATTTTTTTGGCTAAATCGTTTGCTTTTATTATTATTATTATTATTATTATTATTATTATCATTAGTTCACAATCACTCAGTAAGAAATTAAAGTTTTCAATGCTTTTTTTTCAGAGTTATAGCAAAATGAAATTCACGCTGCGACGTTGCGATGTAAATTTTCGCAAAATAATAATTATGTACGACTTTTTGGCTATATCGTTTGGTCATCATTAGCTCAAAATATTTCAGAAAGAAATTTCATTTTGCTATGATTTTATTCAAAGTTATTGCAAAATAAAATATATCGAGATCAGCATGCCGAAAAAAATTTAACAAAAATAAATTTTTTTTTCGGCCAAATCGTTTGCTCATCATTAGTTCAGAATCAGTAAGAAAGAAATTTCGTTTTCCTATTCTGGTTTTCAAAGTGATTGCAAAATGAAAATTTCGATTTGGCCTTTATGATTTAGACTGCGATATGTTTGTTTATATACAATTACGTCAAAATAATAGCAGTTTGAAGTGTAATATTAAATAAAACATGTAAATTTGTCAAAATAACATTTAATAAACATATCAAAATATGTACATATATACATACCCTGCAGGAAGAAAAAATCAATTCCTAAAAGTAGTTGGTTTTTAAGTGGCTATTTTGAGACAATTGAAAAGAAATAACCAATTTGTATCAAACAGCAAGAAACCCATTTTTAGTTAGTTGAGTTGTCATGCAGGAATATCCAAAAAAAAAACGTAAAGTGTGCATTGACAAAAGCTTTCAAACGCCTGATGAAAACATTTTTCTTCAAAAATATTTAAACTGACAGAATGTTGCTGTTAAAATTCCTCTTTTTGGATTTGGGAAGCGAAGCAATGGAAGAATTTCGAAATTTTTGCGAATTCCATGAATGTAAATATGTATGTATGTATGTATGTAACAGCTGCAATTGCAAACATTTCCCTTGTATTTTTTGTATAATTTTCTTAAAACGAATAATGTTATACATATGGATTTTGGAATCAATAATTTTTCACCCAAAAAAAGTTAGTTTATAGTTACCCTCCAAGTAGAGCTCCAGATTTTTTTTGAACATTTTCGAGTAGCCCGAACAATTGTTGTTCAAATGCTCGAACAGTCGTTTGTTTGTTTATTACCCGTATGTTTGTACGGGCTTTTTAACAATGCGGGCATTTTGAAGTTTGTTTTTTTCTTTTGTTTATTATTTCTTTTCTTCTTCATATGTAGTTGTTTTTATTTTTGTTTTTTCGATACACATTTTTTTTGATTGTAAGCTCGAATGTTTGTACGGGCATTTGAACAACAAACGGGCTTCAACCAAAAACGATCAATTCGATTTGTTCGATACCGGGTATCTAGAGCTCTACCTCCAAGTAATGCAGAAGTACACAGGACTGACTTTTTTATCGCTTTCCCGAACAAAAGTAGTTAGTATTTTCCAAAGAAAATATACAATTAAAAGTGACCACTAGTGTCTTTGTAAACAGTTTAAAGTCAGTTTTAAGTTAGATGCACTTCCTGCAGGGTATGTATATATATGTATGTACACACACATATCTTCTATATATATAAAAATGATTTGGTATTTAATTGTAACGCTAAAACTTGAAAACGGCTGAACCAAATCAAATACTTCCTTAGGGGGGTTTGTTTGTTGTTACCCCGCCAAGGTTTAGTCGAAGAAAAAATTTAAAAATGTTAGGGGGGCGTGGCACCTCCCATACAACCTTAATTTTTAAAGCTGATTATCTCTAAAACAGTTTAAGGTAGGGAGCTGAAAATTGGTATAGAGGTAGGTGATATCAAAACCCTTCTCATTCAGAAAATTGGGGGTTATCAGAAAAGGGGGCGTGGCACTTCCCATACAACCTTAATTTTAAAAGCTGATTATCTCTAAAACAGTTCAAGGTAGGGAGCTGAAAATTAGTATAGAGCTAAATGATATCAAAACCATTCCCACGCATAAAAGTGGGGGTTATCGGAAAAAGGGGCGTGGCACCTCCCATACAAACTTAATTTTTCATGCTGAATATCTCTAAAATTGTTTACGCTAGGGGCTTGGAAATGGGTGTGGAGATAAACGATAACAATTCCATATTAACGCAAAATAATAGGAGTTATACGAAAAGGGGGCGTGGCACTTCCCAACAACACTTAATTTTTTAAGCTGAATATCTTTAAAAGGATTTAAGTCAGGGACCTGGAACTTGGTACAGAGCTATATGATATCAAAACAATTTGTGCGCATAAAAGTGTAGGTTATCGGAAAAGGGGGCGTGGCACCTCCCATACAAACTTAATTTTTCAAGCTGGATATCTATAAAAGCGTTTAAGGCTGGGACCTGAAAATTGGTCAGGAGATCAACGATATCAATAGCGTGCTTATGAAAAAAACAGTAGTTTTGGGAAAAGGGGGCGTGGCACCTCCCATGCGTTCTTGATTTTTAAGGCTGATTATGTCTAAAACAGTTCAAGGTAGGGATCTGAAAATTGGTATAGAGGTAGGTGATATCAAAACCCTTTTCACTCAGAAAAGTGGGGGTTATCAGAAAAGGGGGCGTGGCACCTACCATACAACCTTAATTTTTAAAGCTAATTATGTCTAAAACAGTTCAAGGTAGAGATCTGAAAATTGGTATAGAGGTAGGTGATATCAAAACCCTTTTCACTCAGAAAAGTGTAGGTTATCGGAAAAGGGGGCGTGGCACCTCCCATACAAACTTAATTTTTCAAGCTGAATATCTATAAAAGCGTTTAAGGTTGGGACCTGAAAATTGATCAGGAGGTTAACGATATCAATAGCATGCTTATTGAAAATCAGTAGTTTTGGGAAAATGGGGCGTGGCACAACCCATGCGTTCTTAATTTTTAAGGCTAAATATCCCTAAAAGCGTTCATGGCATGTACATAGAAATCACTATGCAGATATACGATATCAATACCCTGTTCACCCAAAAACAGAAAAGATTTATCGAAAAATGGGGCATAGCACCTCCCATACGTACTAAACTTTTGCGGCTGAATATATCTAAAAGGGTTGGAGGAAGGGCCTGAAAACCATTATGGAGGTATACTATACGTATCAATACTCTTACTTAATTGGTTAAAATAGTAAATACTCAGTGAAAATAAATATCCGGAACAGAAAACTAAAAATTTTGCGTATCGTGCAGCCTTAAACTGAATACTAAAATTATATATTTCTGAAGTTGTATACACAATGAAGTAGTGAAAAATCGTTAATTTTCTATTAAAAACAATACCGGTGTAATAACAATTTTTGAAATGAAATTAATAAAAAATCTATTTTGGGCAGAACGAAGTTTGCCGGGTCAGCTAGTCTTCTATATATATAAAAATGATTTGGTATTTAATTGTAACGCTAAAACTTGAAAACGGCTGAACCAAATCAAATACTTCCTTAGGGGGGTTTGTTTGTTGTTACCCCGCCAAGGTTTAGTCGAAGAAAAAATTTAAAAATGTTAGGGGGCGTGGCACCTCCCATACAACCTTAATTTTTAAAGCTGATTATCTCTAAAACAGTTTAAGGTAGGGAGCTGAAAATTGGTATAGAGGTAGGTGATATCAAAACCCTTCTCATTCAGAAAATTGGGGGTTATCAGAAAAGGGGTCGTGGCACCTCCCATACAACCTTAATTTTTAAAGCTCATTATCTCTAAAACAGTTCAAGGTAGGGAACTGAAAATTGGTATAGAGGTAGGTGATATCAAAACCCTTCTCACTCAGAATAGTGGGGGTTGTTAGAAAAGGGGGCGTGGCACCTCCCATACAACCTTAATTTTTAAAGCTCATTATCTCCAAAACAGTTTAAGGTAGGGAGCTGAAAATTGGTATAGAGGTAGGTGATATCAAAACCCTTCTCACTCAGAAAAGTGGGGGTTATCATAAAAGGGGGCGTGGCACTTCCCATACAACCTTAATTTTTAAAGCTGATTATCTCCAAAACAGTTTAAGGTAGGGAGCTGAAAATTGGTATAGAGGTAGGTGATATCAAAATCCTTCTCACTCAGAAAAGTGGGGGTTATCAGAAAAGGGGGCGTGGCACTTCCCACACAACCTTAATTTTAAAAGCTGATTATCTCTAAAACAGTTCAAGGTAGGGAGCTGAAAATTAGTATAGAGCTAAATGATATCAAAACCATTCCCACGCATAAAAGTGGGGGTTATCGGAAAAAGGGGCGTGGCACCTCCCATACAAACTTAATTTTTCATGCTAAATATCTCTAAAATTGTTTACGCTAGGGGCTTGGAAATGGGTGTGGAGATAAACGATAACAATTCCATATTAACGCAAAATAATAGGAGTTATACGAAAAGGGGCGTGGCACTTCCCAACAACACTTAATTTTTTAAGAATATCTTTAAAAGGATTTAAGTCAGGGACCTGGAACTTGGTACAGAGCTATATGATATCAAAACAATTTGTGCGCATAAAAGTGTAGGTTATCGGAAAAGGGGGCGTGGCACCTCCCATACAAACTTAATTTTTCAAGCTGAATATCTATAAAAGCGTTTAAGGCTGGGACCTGAAAATTGGTCAGGAGATCAACGATATCAATAGCGTGCTTATGAAAAAAACAGTAGTTTTGGGAAAAGGGGGCGTGGCACCTCCCATGCGTTCTTAATTTTTAAGGCTAAATATCCTTAAAAGCGTTCATGGCATGTACATAGAAATCATTAGGCAGATATACGATATCACTACCATGTTCACCAAAAAAAAAGATTTATCGAAAAATGGGGCATTGCACCTCCCATACGTACTAAACTTTTGAGGCTGAATATATCTAAAGGGGTTGGAGGAGGGACCTGAAAACCATTATGGAGGTATACTATATCAATTCTCTTACTTAGTGAAAATAGCCAATACTCAGTGAAAATAAATATCCGGAACAGAAAACTAAAAATGTTGTGTATCGTGTAGCCTTAAGCTGGAGTTATAGGTACTTAACGTAGCATGAACAAACTCACTCAAAATTTCTGTTCAAGGGGGTTTGAGTACATTTGATTACGCATACTTAGCGTAACATAGAAGTCACATCAATTTAGATTTTTACGGAGCGCACATAAAGCGTCCCGTTTCTCAACTTGTTTCATGCTACGTTAAGTATCTATAACCCCAGCTTTAAACTGAATACTAAAATTATATATTTTTGAAGTTGTATACACAATGAAGTAGTGAAAAATCGTTAATTTTCTATTAAAAATAATGCCGGTGTAATAACAATTTTTGAAATGAAATTAATAAAAAAATCTATTTTGGGCAGAACGAAGTTTGCCGGGTCAGCTAGTGTATTTTAATTTTCATTTCATTTAGGGTAGTTTTTGAGAAAAATTATATTTTCTGGCCTACTTTTGATACAGCTAAAAATTGCCAAATTCATAATAAATGCTAATTTATGCTAAATTGACTATTAAATGAAAATTACAAAAGAAATTGGAAAAAATATGTACGGATTTTCTGATCTCTGATTGGCTAGCCGCTTCAATTTTTCAATTGAATTGCTCCAGATATGGCATGTATAGACGTCGGGTAATTTCAACAAAACTTTATTGCACATCTAAACCCCCATATATGTATATTTCGTTTAATCTTCACAACCAGGGCATCGGAGCAAAAGTTTGTTTTTTCTAGCCCTGTGAAGTTGGCACATCCAAATGCGATTTTTTTTGTAAAAAATATGTAAATCGTTTGCTCACGTTTGGCCAGAAAATAGTTTCGTTTGCTCAGGTTTTCTTCAAAAGTTATTGCAAAAAAATTTTTGCACAGCAAAATGCGCATTTTCTCGAAGTAATACGTAGTTGCGTACGATTTTTTTGGCTAAATCGTTTGCTCATCGTTAGCTTAATCCTTAAGATAATACCGGAAAAAATTTCTTATCCCCATTTTTATATAAAAAGTTATCCAAAAAACCGAAAAAAAAATTATTTTTTTGGCTAAATCGTTGCTCATCATTAATTAAGAATAAATCAAGATGAATTTTCGGGATGAGCAGCCCGAAAAAAAAAATAGTCACAAAACATCTTTTTTTAACACGCTTTTATTAGCTTCACCTGTATGTATGTATGTATGTATGTATGTATGTATGTATGTAACTACATCCCATCCTAAAAGTTGCAACATTTAACCCGAATAACCCTGGCGTTGCCATATGGCAACGCAATGAGAGGTCCTTTTGAAAGTCTGTAAAAACTGAATGAATTAAGGTAAAAGGGTATGCTATAACCGTTATGACGCAGAAATATCGGCGCTAACACTTGCTGCATAGAACATAAAATTTGAATGAAAGATTTCATAGTTATAACATTGTGAAGTTGAGTGAAGAAAAATAAGTGAAAAAAATGACAAAAAATCAGCAGACGTAATAAGTAAGTGACTATAATTTATATAGAAAAAAGCAAAAACACTATCGAATTGCATCGTTTGAAAAGGTTTTTAGTCAAAATTCATGAAAAGAAAATAAGTAGTTTAAAAAATTTAGTTCGAAATGGTTTTTTTTGCTGTTTTTTGCTCATGTTGCCATATGGCAACGCCAGGGTCGATAGGGTACATGTTTTTTTCTGATAGATTTGTAAAATTTTCCGGCCATTTGCCGTTGTTTATGGTATTATATATGCACTCAAAAAAAAAATTTCTCTCGATCAAAGACATAATTTGCCTTATTTTGAACACGCGTCCCAATACAAAATTTTTTTTGTTTTGTGTAAATTTTCTCAAAAATGTGGAAAAAACATAAAAAAACATTCAAACAAATTCGTTGCCATGGGGATTTGTATGGGAATTTAATTTCTCAAAATTAAAGAAATCAAGTCTTCAAAACAAGGAAAGTTGGGAATGGAATGGCGCTTAAAGAATTTTTCATTATTTTAATGTATGAATTTTTTCAAAACAAGTATATGAAACCATGGTAACGCATGTAACAACAATATTTTATAAACCTTTTAACATGTTTTAAGGAAAATTTACTCAAAACAAAGAAAGTAGTGTTCAAAATAGGTAAACAATTTCTTTGACCCCTCCATATATTTTTTTTCTCTCAGTGTGGTTTTTTACTGAAATCAATTGATTATCTCGTATATAAATCTATCCCTGAAGGATATCTTAGACTATCTAGAAGACTTTGGTTCGGAGATCAACAGGTAGTTAGTATATTCATAGAACTACCGGAAGAAGGCGCAAGCAGCGTTGATGATAATACAAGCTATGATGATTACGGGGCATACCTGACAATTTATTTGCTGGACAACTTCGAGCAAAATTGATTTTGCCAGTGGCGATCGTGTAGACAGATTTGAAGGCGCGATTGAAACCTTGGATCTTGATGTTATTCAAGTCAAAAGTGCCAAACGCAAATGCAGTGGCAGTCTGGAAACCACAATGTGCTATAATAGAATCGTTGCGAATATTGATAAAAAATGAAGATGTGCCGGCGATGAATGCAGTTCAATAGTTCGAACACAGTGCAACAAACACAACGCTGGGAACTATTTGAAGCATTTCAAGCCATAGTATATATTACATTAGTATTTTATTTATGAAAAATCACTAAAAATAAAATTTTCATCATTGTAAAAGTCTTTGAGTTCTTCATTTTGGTCAAAACCGCCCAAAAAATATGAATTTTCAATACATTTTCCTAGAAAAAAAACCTGTACCCTACTAGCCCTGGCGTTGCCATATGGCAACAGGACATATCTCAGGATCCAGGACACTTACCGATGTCAATTTTTGTATGCATCTTATTCATGGTCCTAATGATCAATCCTCAAAAATTCAGCACAATATCTTTGCAAACAAGCTTCAGGGTTATTCGGGTTAACTAAATTATTATATCTTTCAAACATTCACTTTTTTGTGTTCTCTCTATTATTTCTATTCTCCTCCGGATTCGAAACATGACATCAACAGCCCAACGGCATCATATAGTAGGACATTCAACATTATATTTTATGCTTCATTGCGGCTTTTATGTTACCTTTCTTCAAAATATCCTCTATGAATTTCAATTCACTCCCGTATGCAGGCCAATAAGTAACAAGCTTGCAGGGTACGGAAAAACTCACTCACGAACGCTCAAAAATACATTCTTCTCAAATCACAAACAAATGTTCAAAGAAAAACGTATAACCACTCAAATAGCGAGCGAACTAACGCACAACAGCCAGCGATCGCTCATAGCGATGGCGATAAACTCAATGCATAAATTCACTCAAAAATAAAGCTTGAAGCTTTCTGTTTTGGGTTTGTTGTATTTGCAATGAAATCAACCGCATGTACAATGTACATACATACATACGTATGCAGAGCAAGAACTGGTTTTGTGTTTTGTGTAACAAGCTTTCTGTTTTGTCGTTGTTGTGTTTGCAATAAAAACAATCGCATGTACATACATATGTATGCAAAGCAAGAACTGGTTTTGTTTGTAATTCATTTAGTAGTAAGTTCTGAATCAACGAAAAGGAACCCTAATTACATTTTTATACAATGTTTTGTAAACGTGAGGTGAAAAAAATTTCTCTAAAAATAAAAAAAAAATAAAATAAAAAATAAAAAAAAAAATGCGCCACTCGGGACTCGAACCTGAGCTCCTTGGTCCGTAGGCAGCATACCTCACCATTACGCTACAAACGTATTCGGAGCTTTATTGTCTAAATTCGAATTTATTCAATCAGGTTTCTTTTTTTTTTTTTGTTCTTTTCAAATGCTTCACCTCAACTTCTCTTCACTTTCTGATTGTGAAATATACCAAAACGTTTGGGAAATTTTGTATTTCCAAACTAGTTTGGAAAACCTTGAATAAAAGGGTTTGGAAAATATTGCATAATAAGCTAGTTTACTTCACTGCATATTGGGATTTTTGGTAGAAGTTATAAATACATACATATGTATGTAGATCTATTTCGGAGAACACCACATTCCATCAGACTTCTTTTTATACTCAGCTGTACTAGTACACAGAGTATTATAATTTTGATTTCATAACGGTGGATTGTAACATAATGAAATAATCGAGATAGATATGGACTTATATATATCAAAATGATCAGGGTGAAAAGAGAAATCGATTGAGCCATGTCCGTCCGTCCGTCCGTCCGTCCGTACGCACTCTAACTCGCGTAAAAATTGAGATATTTTGATGAAATTTGAAATGCAAGTTGGTATCGAGACTGGGACGGTTGGTATTGAAAATGGGCGAAATCGGACCATGACCACGCCCACTTTTCTTATATAGAAAAAATCGGAAATTTGGTATCTCAGCCACTAATATAGCTAGAGTGATAAAATTTTACCCACGTATTGAGCTCAGGCCCTTATGAAGAAATTTGATGAAGTTTTGGAAAATGGGCGGTGCCACGCCCACTTATTAAGGGTCAAACATTGAAAGTTTTATATGTCATAACTCAGAAACCGTTGAAGATATATCGATGAAATTTGGTGTGCGAAATTTGCTTACATAGACAAATGTTTTGACGAAAAATTATCAAAATCGGTTTACGGCCACGCCCACTTTTATATATGGGTATTATAAAGTGGCCTAATAAAACCATTTTAAGCGATATCTCTGTCAAATATAAAGATCTATCACTGAAATTTTGTGGCAGGAGTCCAACTACGGACATAAAAAAAAGTACAAAAATTTTGGAAAATGGGCGGTGCCGCGCCCACTTATTAAGGGGCAAACATTGAAAGTTTTATATGTCATAACTCAGAAACCGTTGAAGATATATCGATGAAATTTGGTATGCGTAATTTGCTTACTTAGGCAAATGTTTTGGCGAAAAATTATCAAAATCGGTTGACGGCCACGCCCACTTTTATATATGGGAACTATAAAGGGGCCTAATAAAAACATTTTAAGCGATATCTCTGTCAAATATAAAGATCTATCACTGAGATTTTGTGGCAGGAGTCCAACTACGGACATAAAACAAAAAGTACAAAAATTTTGGAAAATGGGCGGTGCCACGCCCACTTATTAAGGGGCAAACATTGAAAGTTTTATATGTCATAACTCAGAAACCGTTGAAGATATATCGATGCAATTTGGTATGCGTAATTTGCTTACTTAGGAAAATGTTTTGGCGAAAAATGATCTAAATCGGTTGACGGCCACGCCCACTTTTATATATGGGAACTATAAAGGGGCCTAATAAAAACATTTTAAGCGATATCTCTGTCAAATATAAAGATCTATCACTGAGATTTTGTGGCAGGAGTCCAACTACTGACATAAAACAAAAAATACAAAAATTTTGGAAAATGGGCGGTGCCACGCCCACTTATTAAGGGGCAAATATTGAAAGTTTAGTAAGCCATAATTCAGACACCGTTAAAGATATATCGATGAAATTTGGTACGCGTGATATATTTACTTAGCCAAATGTGTGGACGAAAAATTACCAAAATCGGTTGACGACCACGCCCACTTTTATATATGGGTATCATAAAGTGACCTAATAAAACCATTTTAAGCGATATCTCTGTCAAATATAAAGATATATCATTGAAATTTTATGCCAGGAGTCAACCTGCGGACATACAACGAAAAACACAAAAATTTTGGGAAATGGGAGTGGCACCGCCTCTTTTTAGAAGCTGGAATATACGAGATTTCTGAGCATATAACTCGACAAATAATTTATATATAATGACGAAACTTGGTGTGTACACTTTTATTACTTGTGGTAATACATGTTCAAAATTTTAGAGAAACCGGTTGACGGCCACGCTCACTTTTATATATGGGTCTTATAAAGTGACCTAATAAAAACATTTTAAGCGATATCTCTGTGAAATATAAAGATAATTCATTGAAGTTTTGTGGCATGAGTTTTACAATAGACCGGAAACAAAAAATAAAAAAGTTTGGAAAATGGGCGTGGCACCGCCTCTTTTTATACAAAAGAATCTACGAGCCTATTACTCGACAAATAACTGAGATATTATGAGGAAACTTGGTTTATACACTTCTATAACTTGTGTTAATAGACACGCAGAAATGTATTGAAATCGGTTTATGACCACGCCTACTTTTTAACAAAGATATTTCTGGAACACCCTTTTGGAATTTGTAACGTGAAGTCTTTGTAACTAAAAGTCATAGAGGGATGAAATTTTGCACTAACAATAATATTTATATGCTTATTTGGATGATTGATATAAATTTTGAAAATGGGCGTGGCTGCGCCCTGTTTATGCAGCACTCGTTTCATATAAAATACACCCTATATCGAACAAACGCAAACAAACAATGAAAGCATACAGCTGAGTATCTAATGTTCGATTCCACTCGAACTTAGGCTTCCTTACTTGTTACTTTTATTCTTGCGTCCGCATAAAACATCCTTTAATGAAAAATTTCACTAAAAAGTCAAAAATAAATAATAGCTTAAAAAAACTAAAAAACACGCTTTAATCTTAAAAATCGTACTAAAAATTGAGAAATAATTTAATTAGAAACAAAATGATGAACGAAAATATAAGTATTTAAGGAAAAGCGTGGGGCTGCTCAATAATATTTGAACATGAAAATATTCGATTCGTACAACTAGTACAAAAATATACCTAGTTGCGAAATTAAAGAGTACGATATATGAAATCTCAAAAAAGTCTAAATAAAATTATTAGTAAAAAAACGCCGATTTTAAATATTTTTTGACATACTGAGCACCCCACGCTTTTCCTTAAATACTTATATTTTCGTTCATCATTTTGTTTCTAATTAAATTATTTCTCAATTTTTAGTACGATTTTTAAGATTAAAGCGTGTTTTTTAGTTTTTTTAAGCTATTATTTATTTGGCTATATCGTTTGCTCATCGTTAGTTTACATTCGCTTGGGAAGAAATTTCGTATTGCTATCATTACTCAAAAAGTTATTGAAAAAAGAAAAAGAATATCGAAAAATCGAAAACAAAAACAATATTTTTTTGGCTAAATCGTTTGCTCATCATTAGCTGAGAATAAATGAAGCGGAATTTTCTTTTCCGAAGCGTTTTTTTAAGTTATTGCAAAATGAAATTTACGGTGGGACGTTGGCACTGTAAAATATGAATTTTTGCGTAGAAATACATAATTACGTATTTAGATTCGTTAAGTAAGAATTTTCCTTCTGCTATCATTAATCTAAAGGTTATAGAAAAAATAAAAAATTTCGGGATTAGAGCCACCGAATGTTAAATCTGCAAAAAAAATATTTTTTTGGCTAAATCGTTTGCTTTTATTATTATTATTATTATTATTATTATTATTATTATTATTATTATTATTATTATTATTATTATTATTATTATTATTATTATTATTATTATTATTATTATTATTATTATTATTATTATTATTATTATTATTATTATTATTATTATTATTATTATTATTATTATTATTATTATTATTATTATTATTATTATTATTATTATTATTATTATTATTATTATTATTATTATTATTATTATTATTATTATTATTATTATTATTATTATTATTATTATTATTATTATTATTATTATTATTATTATTATTATTATTATTATTATTATTATTATTATTATTATTATTATTATTATTATTATTATTATTATTATTATTATTATTATTATTATTATTATTATTATTATTATTATTATTATTATTATTATTATTATTATTATTATTATTATTATTATTATTATTATTATTATTATTATTATTATTATTATTATTATTATTATTATTATTATTATTATTATTATTATTATTATTATTATTATTATTATTATTATTATTATTATTATTATTATTATTATTATTATTATTATTATTATTATTATTATTATTATTATTATTATTATTATTATTATTATTATTATTATTATTATTATTATTATTATTATTATTATTATTATTATTATTATTATTATTATTATTATTATTATTATTATTATTATTATTATTATTATTATTATTATTATTATTATTATTATTATTATTATTATTATTATTATTATTATTATTATTATTATTATTATTATTATTATTATTATTATTATTATTATTATTATTATTATTATTATTATTATTATTATTATTATTATTATTATTATTATTATTATTATTATTATTATTATTATTATTATTATTATTATTATTATTATTATTATTATTATTATTATTATTATTATTATTATTATTATTATTATTATTATTATTATTATTATTATTATTATTATTATTATTATTATTATTATTATTATTATTATTATTATTATTATTATTATTATTATTATTATTATTATTATTATTATTATTATTATTATTATTATTATTATTATTATTATTATTATTATTATTATTATTATTATTATTATTATTATTATTATTATTATTATTATTATTATTATTATTATTATTATTATTATTATTATTATTATTATTATTATTATTATTATTATTATTATTATTATTATTATTATTATTATTATTATTATTATTATTATTATTATTATTATTATTATTATTATTATTATTATTATTATTATTATTATTATTATTATTATTATTATTATTATTATTATTATTATTATTATTATTATTATTATTATTATTATTATTATTATTATTATTATTATTATTATTATTATTATTATTATTATTATTATTATTATTATTATTATTATTATTATTATTATTATTATTATTATTATTATTATTATTATTATTATTATTATTATTATTATTATTATTATTATTATTATTATTATTATTATTATTATTATTATTATTATTATTATTATTATTATCATTAGTTCACAATCACTCAGTAAGAAATTAAAGTTTTCAATGCTTTTTTCAGAGTTATAGCAAAATGAAATTCACGCTGCGACGTTGCGATGTAAATTTTCGCAAAATAATAAGTAATTATGTACGACTTTTTGGCTAAATCGTTTGGTCATCATTAGCTCAAAATATTTCAGAAAATTTCAAATATTTCAAAGTTATTGCAAAATAAAATATATCGAGATCAGCATGCCGAAAAAAATTTAACAAAAATAAATTTTTTTTCGGCCAAATCGTTTGCTCATCATTAGTTCAGAATCAGTAAGAAAGAAATTTCCTTTTCCTATTCTGGTTTTCAAAGTGATTGCAAAATGAAAATTTCGATTTGGCCTTTATGATTTAGGCTGCGATATGTTTGTTTATATACAATTACGTCAAAATAATAGCAGTTTGAAGTGTAATATTAAATAAAACATGTAAATTTGTCAAAATAACATTTAATAAACATATCAAAATATGTACATATATACATACCCTGCAGGAAGAAAAAATCAATTCCTAAAAGTAGTTGGTTTTTAAGTGGCTATTTTGAGACAATTGAAAAGAAATAACCAATTTGTATCAAACAGCAAGAAACCCATTTTTAGTTAGTTGAGTTGTCATGCAGGAATATCCAAAAAAAAAAAAACGTAAAGTGTGCATTGACAAAAGCTTTCAAACGCCTGATGAAAATATTTTTCTTCAAAAATATTTAAACTGACAGAATGTTGCTGTTAAAATTCCTCTTTTTGGATTTGGGAAGCGAAGCAATGGAAGAATTTCGAAATTTTTGCGAATTCCATGAATGTAAATATGTATGTATGTATGTAACAGCTGCAATTGCAAACATTTCCCTTGTATTTTTTGTATAATTTTCTTAAAACGAATAATGTTATACATATGGATTTTGGAATCAATAATTTTTCACCCAAAAAAAGTTAGTTTATAGCAAACCTGTTAAATAATGATTATTAATCGTAATGATTACCGGTTTGATTGATTATTTTTTCAGGTATCTATTTAATGATTGATTACCCATTGTTTTCAAATTTTAATGATTGTTTTGCAATTACCATTAAAAAAAATCAAAAAAAATCATAAAAAATCAAAAAAAATGAAAAATAATCATAAAAAATCAAAAATAATCAAAAATAATCAAAAAAAAATTATTTTGATTGTTTTTGATTATTTTTGATTTTTTATGATTATTTTTGATTTTTTTTGATTTTTATGATTTTTTTTTGATTTTTTTTGATTTTTTTAAATTTTTATCAAAATCGTTGTAAAGAAAGATGCACATTTGTACGTATGCAGGTATGTATGAAGCCTTTTAAGGCATACTGAGGGCAATAACGCAACTATTCCGGACTTAAAGCCTGGTGCTCAACCAACCTCACGACGGTAGCTTGATAGTACCGTGGGGGAGGGGGCGTTCGGTACGACGACAGCAGGTTTAGTGCGGGTGAAGTCCCACACTGGCAGGGTAAATGCTTTAGATGCTTCCTCCTCGTGAAAAAAAAAAACAAAACAAGTAAGAGCGCGGCTGTCTTCGGCCGTACCGAAGACTTCATAGCTTTCATGAATGGGGAAATGAAAAGTTACCTATGTACATAGCCTGAGGAGTTATACACCAAAATGTGTATATCTGAACAATCGGTTGTATGCGAGCTATATGTTATAGTGGTCCGATTTCTCTTAAAAAGCAACCCACGTACCAGATGTCAAGTAGATATCTCAAAACATGAGGGAGTAATTTGCGTTTATGCATACGCATATATGGACATTGCTCAACGACACAGCTCATAGCCCTCATCATATCGAATATATTTTGGTGGGTCTGCCGTATGCATAGACTTACTCTCTGTCCTCTTAATTATCCGGGCTTAGCTTAAAAAAGGTGGGTGAGCGCAGATGAGAGATTTGAGATGATAGCAATACTTTTAGTGTGGCTTGCACCATATATACATGGTATACTTTACATACATATTATTATGCTTATAACTTCATGTTTCACTGCATTTTAAATTATATTTTTTGCACTCCCTACATTTATATGACAAAACCATATATGTATTTTCACTGCATATAATTATGTTCATTTTAAAAAAAGTGCCTAGCTTTTTTGGGGCCATACCGAGGCAATGGAATCATAGATTCTCTATACCATCGTGCTGTTTTCTAATGAAAATTTATTGCAATTTAAACATTTAGATACATCAATAAATAAAGAAATGTATATTTCTTGTATTAGCTAATTTTTATAATATTAAGGAATATATAACATTAATCTTTAGTAAAAACTGAGTGAATTATCTCGGATTAATCATATCTGGATAAACATTTAATTTCCTGTAAACAAATTCTCTAATGCTAGGGACACACATCGTAGTATAGTACAAATATTGAGATCTATACCACATATGTGTCACTCTCATATTGTAGTTTAATTGAAAATTTTCATAGTAAAGCCAAATCATAGTATTGATATTATAATATTTCTACCACATGTGTGTCTGAGGCATAAGCATCGTGCATTCTGCTGATCGCGGAACAATGATACAAGCCCACGATCTTACTTTCCCTATAAAGTGAAGGACGTTGCCTCAAGAAATACCTCCAAGGCCACAGATGCGTTCACGACATACCCATTTTCCTCAAATAGGATTATTAGGGAATTTGTATGCCGCTTCGCATGCCTACTACATAATAAAGCAGTAGACGATTTGCTATGCTGCAAATAGATCTGCGTAAAGATAATCTCTGGCATAATCAGAATTATTTATTCGCTCTTCCCTGTCCTTTTCCTGGACCTAGAAATGAATCTTCCCCAGGTGTAAGAAGGGTTTGTATCCGTATCTAGTACGAAAAACTTCCAACGACCCAAGGTCTATACAAATTTTGTACTTCTAAATTTGTCGACATTTTAATTAGTGCAGTTGTCGCTGTAGAATACACAATGACTTGGATACACCTGTCCCCATATTTACTGCAGGGTTACGTACTTTAATATGCGTTCACATACATTTGTACAAACAAACTTTATGCCTCTCTGACCAAACATGCATGCCTACCTGAATACTTATGTGCATGCGTATCCAAATTTCTTTACAACAATATTGAAAAAAATCAAACAAAATGAAAAAAAATCAAAAAAAAAATCATAAAAAATCAAAAAAAATCAAAAATAATCATAAAAAATCAAAAATAATCAAAAACAATCAAAAAAAATTATTTTGATTATTTTTGATTATTTTTGATTTTTTATGATTATTTTTGATTTTTTTTGATTTTTTTTGATTTTTTTTTGATTTTTTTTAATCGTAATCATTAAAATTACTTTTTTTCTACAAAAGAATTAAAATAATGATTACCAATTAAAAAACAAAACAATTTAATTGATTACTAATCCTAATCGGAATTTAACAGGTCTGGTTTATAGTTACCCTCCAAGTAGAGCTCCAGATTTTTTTTGAACATTTTCGAGTAGCCCGAACAAATTTTGTTCAAATGCTCGAACAGTCGTTTGTTTGTTTATTACCCGTATGTTTGTACGGGCTTTTGAACAATGCGGGCATTTTGAAGTTTGTTTTTTTCTTTTGTTTATTATTTCTTTTCTTCTTCATATGTAGTTGTTTTTATTTTTGTTTTTTCGATACACATTTTTTTTGATTGTAAGCTCGAATGCTCGAATGTTTGTACGGGCATTTGAACAACAAACGGGCTTCAAACAAAAACGATCAATTCGATTTGTTCGATACCGGGTATCTAGAGCTCTACCTCCAAGTAATGCAGAAGTACACAGGACTGACTTTTTTATCGCCATTCCCGAACAAAAGTAGTTAGTATTTTCCAAAGAAAATATGCAATTAAAAGTGACCACTAGTGTCTTTGTAAACAGTTTAAAGTCAGTTTTAAGTGAGATGCACTTCCTGCAGGGTATGTATATATATGTATGTACACACACATATCTATATATATAAAAATGATTTGGTATTTAATTGAAACGCTAAAACTTGAAAACGGCTGAACCAAATCAAATACTTCCTTAGGGGGGTTTGTTTGTTGTTACCTCGCGAAGGTTTAGTCGAAGAAAAAATTAAAAAATGTTAGGGGGGCGTGGCACCTCCCATACAACCTTAATTTTTAAAGCTGATTATCTCTAAAACAGTTCAAGGTAGGGAGCTGAAAATTGGTATAGAGGTAGGTGATATCAAAACCCTTCTCACTCAGAAAAGTGGGGGTTATCAGAAAAGGGGGCGTGGCATCTCCCATACAACCTTAATTTTTAAAGCTGATTATCTCTAAAACAGTTTAAGATAGGGAGCTGAAAATTAGTATAGAGGTAGATGATATGAAAACCCTTCTCACTCAGAAAAGTGGGGATTGTCAGAAAAGGGGGCGTGGCACCTCCCATACAAACTTAATTTTTAAAGCTGATTATCTCTAAAACAGTTTAAGGTAGGGAGCTGAAAATTGGTATAGAGGTAGGTGATATCAAAACCCTTCTCACTCAGAAAAGTGGGGGTTATCAGAAAAGGGGGCGTGGCACCTTCCATACAACCTTAATTTCGAAAGCTGATTATCTCTAAAACAGTTCAAGGTAGGGAGCTGAAAATTGGTATACAGATAAATGATATCAAAACCATTATCAGTCAGAAAAGTGGGGGTTATCATAAAAGGGGGCGTGGCACCTCCCATACAAACTTAATTTTTCATGCTGAATATCTCTAAAATTGTTTACGCTAGGGACTTGGAAATTGGTGTGGAGATAAACCATAACAATTCCATATTAACGCAAAATAATAGGAGTTATACGAAAAGGGGGCGTGGCACTTCCCAACAACACTTAATTTTTTAAGCTGAATATCTTTAAAAGGATTTAAGTCGGTGACCTGGAACTTGGTACAGAGCTATATGATATCAAAACAATTTGTGCGCATAAAAGTGTAGGTTATCGGAAAAGGGGGCGTGGCACCTCCCATACAAACTTAATTTTTCAAGCTGAATATCTATAAAAGCGTTTAAGGCTGGGACCTGAAAATTGGTCAGGAGATCAACGATATCAATAGCGTGCTTATGAAAAAAACAGTAGTTTTGGGAAAAGGGGGCGTGGCACCTCCCATGCGTTCTTAATTTTTAAGGCTAAATATCCTTAAAAGCGTTCATGGCATGTACATAGAAATCATTAGGCAGATATACGATATCACTACCATG
This sequence comes from Urophora cardui, assembly GCA_960531455.1. Taxonomy (NCBI): domain Eukaryota; kingdom Metazoa; phylum Arthropoda; class Insecta; order Diptera; family Tephritidae; genus Urophora; species Urophora cardui. Next base: position 92,003,042 of record OY482673.1, on the reverse strand, counting down.
TTCACCAAAAAAAAAAGATTTATCGAAAAATGGGGCATTGCACCTCCCATACGTACTAAACTTTTGAGGCTGAATATATCTAAAGGGGTTGGAGGAGGGACCTGAAAACCATTATGGAGGTATACTATATCAATTCTCTTACTTAGTGAAAATAGCCAATACTCAGTGAAAATAAATATCCGGAACAGAAAACTAAAAATGTTGTGTATCGTGTAGCCTTAAGCTGGAGTTATAGGTACTTAACGTAGCATGAACAAACTCACTCAAAATTTCTGTTCAAGGGGGTTTGAGTACATTTGATTACGCACACTTAGCGTAACATAGAAGTCACATCAATTTAGATTTTTACGGAGCGCACATAAAGCGTCCCGTTTCTCAACTTGTTTCATGCTACGTTAAGTATCTATAACCCCAGCTTTAAACTGAATACTAAAATTATATATTTTTGAAGTTGTATACACAATGAAGTAGTGAAAAATCGTTAATTTTCTATTAAAAATAATGCCGGTGTAATAACAATTTTTGAAATGAAATTAATAAAAAAATCTATTTTGGGCAGAACGAAGTTTGCCGGGTCAGCTAGTGTATTTTAATTTTCATTTCATTTAGGGTAGTTTTTGAGAAAAATTATATTTTCTGGCCTACTTTTGATACAGCTAAAAATTGCCAAATTCATAATAAATGCTAATTTATGCTAAATTGACTATTAAATGAAAATTACAAAAGAAATTGGAAAAAATATGTACGGATTTTCTGATCTCTGATTGGCTAGCCGCTTCAATTTTTCAATTGAATTGCTCCAGATATGGCATGTAATTGTCGGGTAATTTCAACAAAACTTTATTGCACATCTAACCCCCCATATATGTATATTTCGTTTAATCTTCACAACCAGGGCATCGGAGCAAAAGTTTGTTTTTTCTAGCCCTGTGAAGTTGGCACATCCAAATGCGATTTTTTTTGTAAAAAATATGTAAATCGTTTGCTCACGTTTGGTCAGAAAATAGTTTCGTTTGCTCAGGTTTTCTTCAAAAGTTATTGCAAAAAAATTTTTGCACAGCAAAATGCGCATTTTCTCGAAGTAATACGTAGTTGCGTACGATTTTTTTGGCTAAATCGTTTGCTCATCGTTAGCTTAATCCTTAAGATAATACCGGAAAAAATTTCTTATCCCCAGTTTTATATAAAAAGTTATCCAAAAAACCGAAAAAAAAATTATTTTTTTGGCTAAATCGTTGCTCATCATTAATTAAGAATAAATCAAGATGAATTTTCGGGATGAGCAGCCCGAAAAAAAAATAATCACAAAACATCTTTTTTTAACACGCTTTTATTAGCTTCACCTGTATGTATGTATGTATGTATGTATGTATGTATGTAACTTCATCCCATCCTAAAAGTTGCAACATTTAACCCGAATAACCCTGGCGTTGCCATATGGCAACGCAATGAGAAAAGTCTGTAAAAACTGAATGAATTAAGGTAAAAGGGTATGCTATAACCGTTATGACGCAGAAATATCGGCGCTAACACTTGCTGCATAGAACATAAAATTTGAATGAAAGATTTCATAGTTATAACATTGTGAAGTTGAGTGAAGAAAAATAAGTGAAAAAGATGACAAAAAATCAGCAGACGTAATAAGTAAGTGACTATAATTTATATAGAAAAAAGCAAAACACTATCGAATTGCATCGTTTGAAAAGGTTTTTAGTCAAAATTCATGAAAAGAAAATAAGTAGTTTAAAAAATTTAGTTCGAGATGGTTTTTTTTGCTGTTTTTTGCTCATGTTGCCATATGGCAACGCCAGGGTCGATAGGGTACATGTTTTTTTCTGATAGATTTGTAAAATTTTCCGACCATTTGCCGTTGTTTATGGTATTATATATGAACTCAAAAAAAAAAATTTCTCTCGATCAAAGACATAATTTTCCTTATTTTGAACACGCGTCCCAATACAAAATTTTCTTTGTTTTGTGTAAATTTTCTCAAAAATGTGGAAAAAACATAAAAAAACATTCAAACAAATTCGTTGCCATGGGGATTTGTATGGGAATTTAATTTCTCAAAATTAAAGAAATCAAGTCTTCAAAACAAGGAAAGTTGGGAATGGAATGGCGCTTAAAGAATTTTTCATTATTTTAATGTATGAATTTTTTCAAAACAAGTATATGAAATCATGGTAACGCATGTAACAACAATATTTTATAAACCTTTTAACATGTTTTAAGGAAAATTTACTCAAAACAAAGAAAGTAGTGTTCAAAATAGGTAAACAATTTCTTTGACCCCTCCATATATTTTTTTTCTCTCAGTGCGGTTTTTTACTGAAATCAATTGATTATCTCGTATATAAATCTATCCCTGAAGGATATCTTAGACTATCTAGAAGACTTTGGTTCGGAGATCAACAGGTAGTTAGTATATTCATAGAACTACCGGAAGAAGGCGCAAGCAGCGTTGATGATAATACAAGCTATGATGATTACGGGGCATACCTGACAATTTATTTGCTGGACAACTTCGAGCAAAATTGATTTTGCCAGTGGCGATCGTGTAGACAGATTTGAAGGCGCGATTGAAACCTTGGATCTTGATGTTATTCAAGTCAAAAGTGCCAAACGCAAATGCAGTGGCAGTCTGGAAACCACAATGTGCTATAATAGAATCGTTGCGAATATTGATAAAAAATGAAGATGTGCCGGCGATGAATGCAGTTCAATAGTTCGAACACAGTGCAACAAACACAACGCTGGGAACTATTTGAAGCATTTCAAGCCATAGTATATATTACATTAGTATTTTATTTATGAAAAATCACTAAAAATAAAATTTTCATCATTGTAAAAGTCTTTGAGTTCTTCATTTTGGTCAAAACCGCCCAAAAAATATGAATTTTCAATACATTTTCCTAGAAAAAAAACCTGTACCCTACTAGCCCTGGCGTTGCCATATGGCAACAGGACATATCTCAGGATCCAGGACACTTACCGATGTCAATTTTTGTATGCATCTTATTCATGGTCCTAATGATCAATCCTCAAAAATTCAGCACAATATCTTTGCAAACAAGCTTCAGGGTTATTCGGGTTAACTAAATTATTATATCTTTCAAACATTCACTTTTTTGTGTTCTCTCTATTATTTCTATTCTCCTCCGGATTCGAAACATGACATCAACAGCCCAACGGCATCATATAGTAGGACATTCAACATTATATTTTATGCTTCATTGCGGCTTTTATGTTACCTTTCTTCAAAATATCCTCTATGAATTTCAATTCACTCCCGTATACAGGCCAATAAGTAACAAGCTTGCAGGGTACGGAAAAACTCACTCACGAACGCTCAAAAATACATTCTTCTCAAATCACAAACAAATGTTCAAAGAAAAACGTATAACCACTCAAATAGCGAGCGAACTAACGCACAACAGCCAGCGATCGCTCATAGCGATGGCGATAAACTCAATGCATAAATTCACTCAAAAATAAAGCTTGAAGCTTTCTGTTTTGGGTTTGTTGTATTTGCAATGAAATCAACCGCATGTACAATGTACATACATACATACGTATGCAGAGCAAGAACTGGTTTTGTGTTTTGTGTAACAAGCTTTCTGTTTTGTCGTTGTTGTGTTTGCAATAAAAATAATCGCATGTACATACATATGTATGCAAAGCAAGAACTGGTTTTGTTTGTAATTCATTTAATAGTAAGTTCTGAATCAACGAAAAGGAACCCTAATTACATTTTTATACAATGTTTTGTAAACGTGAGGTGAAAAAAATTTCTCTAAAAATAAAAAAAAAAAAAAATAAAAAATAAAAAAAAAATGCGCCACTCGGGACTCGAACCTGAGCTCCTTGGTCCGTAGGCAGCATACCTCACCATTACGCTACAAACGTATTCGGAGCTTTATTGTCTAAATTCGAATTTATTCAATCAGGTTTCTTTTTTTTTGTTCTTTTCAAATGCTTCACCTCAACTTCTCTTCACTTTCTGATTGTGAAATATACCAAAACGTTTGGGAAATTTTGTATTTCCAAACTAGTTTGGAAAACCTTGAATAAAAGGGTTTGGAAAATATTGCATAATAAGCTAGTTTACTTCACTGGATATTGGGATTTTTGGTAGAAGTTATAAATACATACATATGTATGTAGATCTATTTCGGAGAACACCACATTCCATCAGACTTCTTTTTATACTCAGCTGTACTAGTACACAGAGTATTATAATTTTCATTTCATAACGGTGGATTGTAACATAATGAAATAATCGAGATAGATATGGACTTATATATATCAAAATGATCAGGGTGAAAAGAGAAATCGATTGAGCCATGTCCGTCCGTCCGTCCGTCCGTACGCACTCTAACTCGCGTAAAAACTGAGATATTGTGATGAAATTTGAAATGCAAGTTGGTATCGAGACTGGGACGGTTGGTATTGAAAATGGGCGAAATCGGACCATGACCACGCCCACTTTTCTTAGATAGAAAAAATCGGAAATTTGGTATCTCAGCCACTAATATAGCTAGAGTGATAAAATTTTACCCACGTATTGAGCTCAGGCCCTTATGAAGAAATTTGATGAAGTTTTGGAAATGGGCGGTGCCACGCCCACTTATTAAGGGTCAAACATTGAAAGTTTTATATGTCATAACTCAGAAACCGTTGAAGATATATCGATGAAATTTGGTGTGCGAAATTTGCTTACATAGACAAATGTTTTGACGAAAAATTATCAAAATCGGTTTACGGCCACGCCCACTTTTATATATGGGTATTATAAAGTGGCCTAATAAAACCATTTTAAGCGATATCTCTGTCAAATATAAAGATCTATCACTGAAATTTTGTGGCAGCAGTCCAACTACGGACATAAAAAAAAGAACAAAAATTTTGGAAAATGGGCGGTGCCGCGCCCACTTATTAAGGGGCAAACATTGAAAGTTTTATATGTCATAACTCAGAAACCGTTGAAGATATATCGATGAAATTTGGTATGCGTAATTTGCTTACTTAGGCAAATGTTTTGGCGAAAAATTATCAAAATCGGTTGACGGCCACGCCCACTTTTATATATGGGAACTATAAAGGGGCCTAATAAAAACATTTTAAGCGATATCTCTGTCAAATATAAAGATCTATCACTGAGATTTTGTGGCAGGAGTCCAACTACGGACATAAAACAAAAAGTACAAAAATTTTGGAAAATGGGCGGTGCCACGCCCACTTATTAAGGGGCAAACATTGAAAGTTTTATATGTCATAACTCAGAAACCGTTGAAGATATATCGATGAAATTTGGTATGCGTAATTTGCTTACTTAGGCAAATGTTTTGGCGAAAAATTATCAAAATCGGTTGACGGCCACGCCCACTTTTATATATGGGAACTATAAAGGGGCCTAATAAAAACATTTTAAGCGATATCTCTGTCAAATATAAAGATCTATCACTGAGATTTTGTGGCAGGAGTCCAACTACGGACATAAAACAAAAAGTACAAAAATTTTGGAAAATGGGCGGTGCCACGCCCACTTATTAAGGGGCAAACATTGAAAGTTTTATATGTCATAACTCAGAAACCGTTGAAGATATATCGATGAAATTTGGTATGCGTAATTTGCTTACTTAGGCAAATGTTTTGGCGAAAAATTATCAAAATCGGTTGACGGCCACGCCCACTTTTATATATGGGAACTATAAAGGGGCCTAATAAAAACATTTTAAGCGATATCTCTGTCAAATATAAAGATCTATCACGGAGATTTTGTGGCAGGAGTCCAACAACTGACATAAAACAAAAAATACAAAAATTTTGGAAAATGGGCGGTGCCACGCCCACTTATTAAGGGGCAAATATTGAAAGTTTAATAAGCCATAATTCAGAAACCGTTAAAGATATATCGATGAAATTTGGTACGCGTGATATATTTACTTAGCCAAATGTGTGGACGAAAAATTACCAAAATCGGGTGACGACCACGCCCACTTTTATATATGGGTATCATAAAGTGACCTAATAAAACCATTTTAAGCAATATCTCTGTCAAATATAAAGATATATCATTGAAATTTTATGCCAGGAGTCAACCTGCGGACATACAACGAAAAACACAAAAATTTTGGGAAATGGGAGTGGCACCGCCTCTTTTTAGAAGCTGGAATATACGAGATTTCTGAGCATATAACTCGACAAATAATTTATATATAATGACGAAACTTGGTGTGTACACTTTTATTACTTGTGGTAATACATGTTCAAAATTTTAGAGAAACCGGTTGACGGCCACGCCCACTTTTATATATGGGTCTTATAAAGTGACCTAATAAAAACATTTTAAGCGATATCTCTGTGAAATATAAAGATAATTCATTGAAGTTTTGTGACATGAGTTTTACAATAGACCGGAAACAAAAAATAAAAAAGTTTGGAAAATGGGCGTGGCACCGCCTCTTTTTATACAAAGGAATCTACGAGCCTATTACTCGACAAATAACTGAGATATTATGAGGAAACTTGGTTTATACACTTCTATAACTTGTGTTAATAGACACGCAAAAATGTATTGAAATCGGTTTATGACCACGCCTACTTTTTAACAAAGATATTTCTGGAACACCCTTTTGGAATTTGTAACGTGAAGTCTTTGTAACTAAAAGTCATAGAGGGATGAAATTTTGCACTAACAATAATATTTATATGCTTATTTGGATGATTGATATAAATTTTGAAAATGGGCGTGGCTGCGCCCTGTTTATGCAGCACTCGTTTCATATAAAATACACCCTATATCGAACAAACGCAAACAAACAATGAAAGCATACAGCTGAGTATCTAATGTTCGATTCCACTCGAACTTAGGCTTCCTTACTTGTTACTTTTATTCTTGCGTCCGCATAAAACATCCTTTAATGAAA